>JARFXV010000238.1:57500-663699 GCA_031761425.1 Cosmopolites sordidus
AAATTTGTTTTTCTCATTGCAACACGAACATTTCCCATTGACACACGAAATGGTAAGGCAGATTGTCAATGTTGTTCATGGTTCAATGATTGTTCAATGGTTGGAACAATCGACCACTGGTAAGGATTTTTAGTAAGTGGCGCCATCTATATATGAGACCAGGACTTTATTAACCGATGTATTCTAGATTTTGTATCATATCATGAAGATTTTTTTAATTTTCCCCAAACAGAACAATATTATCGGCAAATCTTAAATGGTTTAATCTCTCTCCGCAAATGTTGATGCACTTGTTCAGTTCGATCAGTTCAGTTTTTTAAAGGCTCGTTCGATAAAGATCAATCAAATCTGAAAAAAACACTTAAAATATTGTCCACAAAAGTTCCTTCCAATAGGCCAAACAGTTAATAAAGACTATAATTATTTAAGCGTTTTTCTTCATTTCGGTGAGTCCATTCAAAAATACCGGCCATACTTTTGGTCAAACAATTCATAATCAATCAGTTGTCAATTATTCAGGATCATCAGGAGATGATTTAATCTGTCTCAAGAGACTAAGTCATCAGGAAATTAAATAATCTCAGGAGTCTAGATCATTATGAGATTAAATAACCTCCTGATGATGCCAACATGGTTAGCGAAACACGCGTAGTGAAGATTAAAAAAGTGATTTGGTGTTTAATGGTAAATCTCTTTAAATCGTAAATATTTATTTAAAGGAAAATATGGTAAATAGATTAATTAATTTTCCTTTAAATAAAGATAATTATAACAAAGAATTAAAATTAATTAGGGAGGTATCTGAAGTGAATGGTTATAATAAGAACGTTGTAGACAAACTAATTAGTTCAAAAAAACATAAGTTCAGAAAATTATTACTTAAAATTAAAATTATTATTTAACACAAAGAAATTTATGGTAATACCATTTGATGCCCAATTAACAAGAGGACTAGACAAAATTTTGAAAAAAAGTAGGCATTAAGGTTGTGTACAAACCATATAATAAATTAAGAGAAGTTCTGGGTAATCCAAAGGATAAAGTAGAGCAACATGAAAAGTCGGGGATTTACGAAATTAGCTGTCAAGACTATGATCGAAGGTATATTAGGCAAACAAAAAAATCCATATTGACAAGATATAAAGAATATATTGCCCACATTAGATATGGGAGAAATGTGAAAATCTTGTGTTGCCCAACATGCAATCGAACATGACCATTGTATAGATATTAATAATTTAAGACTAATTAAAAGTGTTAATAATAATAGGGCTTTGGATGCATATGAAAGCATTCAAATAGAAAAATGTAAGAAAATCATGAACCGAGATAAAGGACCGATTCCTTTCAGTCAACTTTTTCAATTATTAATGTAAGGCTTAGTACACTTCACGGTTCATGATTTTTACACGCTTCGTTAGGTATGGTTTTCATATACATAGAACATAGCTTAAATTTAGAATTAGATTAAATCATCTCCTGATGATGCTAACATGGTTAGCGAAACGTGTGTCGAGCAGTTCAAAAAAGCGTTTTGGTGTTTAGTGGTAAATCTCTTCAAGATTAGTATTTCACACCAAAGTTTCCAACAGAAGAATTAAATCTTTAATGGTTCAATCTCTATCCGCTAATATTGATGCCCTTGTTCGGTTCGACCAGTTCAGTTTTTTAAAGGCTCGTTCGATAAAGATGAATCAAATCTGAAAAAAACACTTAAAGTATTGTCCACAAAAGTTCCTTCCAACAGGTCAAACAGTTAATAAAGACTATGATTATTTAAGCGTTTTTCTTCGTTTCGGTGAGTCCATTCTAAAAAACCGGCCATACTTTTGGTCAAACAATTCAGAATCAATCAGTTGACAATTATTCACCAACAATGAAGTAAATACCGTTCCACAAACATCATATTCCTCGGTTCCACAAACAGATCGGTCGGATGATATTTTTCCTATTCCTTCGATTGGAAAGAAACCAAATCATGGACATATTCGTTTCATATTCAAAAGATGATTTTAAAAACTGTTTCGAAGACTTGAAAAAACATTAGACTAAATATATAAGATAAAATAAATTTCAATAAACAAATAAATAAATAAATATTTTAGGTTTTATTTCGAAAGTCACCTTACTTTGTGATCATAGTTGTATTTAAATGTAAATATAGTTATCAACACCTCTTGATATCAGCAAGGTCCCTGTTGACCAACAGGTCAAGAAGAAACGACATTCCACGCGATCAGCCGAAACTGCCACTACATTGTTGCAGATCGGGAATCGGATTTCGGTGGGGTCTACAAATTTATTGACCCGTTCCACATACGCGGATCACAAAGCGGGTTCGCGATCGGCAAACCAAACGGACGATCAGAGAAAAGAAAAAAAAACATAAGGACAAGAAAACGCGTAATCAGAAATCTCAACTTGACAAGCCGAAGAATAAAATTTTCTCACATAACTCATGCCGGTGAAAAAAAGTCATCAGAATTGCGTATAATGTTTTAGATGTTGCTTTGTGGTCGTTCGTGTATAAGAACACAATAGCCCGAATAAAATTCACTTTTTTCTATGGTAAAATTTTGGATTGTGTTGGCTTCTACTTGGAAATATCTATGGAAATTCATCACAAATGTTTAATGAAAGATTTTTCTTGTCTGATTTCCACTTAAACATATTTGTATTTAAGATCGATTGATCGTTCCGCTAACATTGTAGCTTGGTTCGAATAATGTTGATAAATAAGAATATTTTTATTGATATATAAATTATAAATATTATCGTATGGGTGCAGACACATTGTTAAAATATAATAAATAAATAATATAATAAATAATAATATTAATCTTAATATAAATATAAAAATAATATGTAATACAATAAATATATTTTTTTTTTGTTTATGGATTCCGAAGTTGATACAATTCGTAGCTTTTTAATGTATCAATATTTATATTTTTCGTATTTAATATTTCAATATTTCTATTTATTTAATTTCCTTTTCTGAGTGTAATAATTTAACATTGTTTATTTCTATAAAATTATTGTTTTCAATACAATGTGTAGACATTCCGATGCTTTTTATATTATTTAAAATATATTTTTTGTGTTCTTTTATTCTACAGCTTATACTTCTACCACTTTGATCAATATATACCGGTTCACAATCTACCCCAAGTGCCCCAAGGATCTGTTTTGGGTCCACTATTATTTTTAATTTTTGTTAATGATCTGCCAGATGTTTGCAGTAGAGGAAATATGGTAATGTTTGCTGATGATAGCAGCTATTTAACAGGAAATAGAAACATGCAGGGAACCATTAAAACGGTATAGGAAATGCTCAATAAATTTTATAGTTGGTTTACGAATAATAAGGTATCCCTTAACGGGGAGAAAACCACTTTTTTTGCTTTTACTCCTCGAACACACACTATAACGGAGTCATATTTACTAAAAATTAACGGTAAGTCTATACTGCAAACATTCTGTACTAGATTTCTGGGTGTTCATCTCGATAACAGACTTTGCTGGGATGAACACATAGCTTAACTATGCAAGAAATTAGCTGCTGTATCATATGCTGTTTATAGGTTGAAACGGGTTGGTGTCACGGATATTGTGCATTCATATTATTATGCAGAGTTTTACAGTCGCGCTAGGTACGGTTTGATATTTTGGGGTGGGTCGCCTCATCTGATGCGTGTTTTTAAAATACTAAAAAAGATCATTCGAATGATGGGTGGGGTGTAACTATTGGCAACATGTCGGCCAATTTTTAAACAATGCAGGATTTTGACTCTATCATCACTATATATTTTGGAAATTATCATCTTTGTTAGGTGAAATTTTGTAGCATTCTTAAAAAATAGTGATTTTCATCACTATGACACACGAGGCTCTGATGAAATTCTTTTACCAATACATTCATATAAGGCAGTTGAACATAATGTTTACTATAGGGGTGTGAAGCTGTATAATAAGTTGCCACAATGATTTAAGCATGTTCAGAATGAAAACGAATTTAAAAAATTAGTCCGCGAATTTCTTATAAGTCAAAGTTTTTATAGTTTAGAAGAATATATGTCGTATCAATAAATAGATTCAATGCTTATTTATGTATACAATGTTTATTTGTGCAAGATTATCATTATCTATGTCTGCATTGTCTATGTGTATTTTAATAATTTTAAAAAACTCATTTACTGGTATAGAAGTCAAGAGGCTTACCTCAAATTTTGCACTATTCGTTAATGTAATGTTGCGTTAATGTAATGTAGTATTAATGTAACAAGACATATGTAGAGGAAAATCTATAATAAACGTTTAAAACATTAAAAAGCTGTATCAAGTGTAATACAGCTGATACATATTTGTATCAGTGTATCATTTAAAATCCTGGTACAATAAATAAACACAAACATGCACAGTATGTCAAAAAAATAACGGAACATTTTGAATTTAAGAAAACTACTAGCGCCATCTATCAAAATAATTTATATTTTGAAAGCTGTATATCTTCTTTGTAAAACAAGACCACCATCATTAAAATCGATTAACGGATTGTCAAGTTATAGCGCTTAAAGAGACAATGCCTTTTGTAATCTCGTCACAAAAATACCATGGAACAAAGAGCTAATATTTAATTTTATTTCAAGCTCGGTAAAACTTTTATAGAAACATTTGAATTGATGCAAAAAGTATATGACAATGATTGCTTATCCCGAACAGGTATCTTTTAGTGGTATAAGGTATTTCAGGACGGTCGTGATGATTTGGAAGACGACACCAGGTCGGCCAAAAAACTAAAATCGCGATAAGTTGGTGGAAAAAGTGCACGAAATGATCGCCTATAATGCAAATTTAACTGTAAAATGCACAGCGAAGGATTAAACATGACCATAAACAAATTTGACAAATGATTTAAACAAATGGAAAGTCCGTGCTTTGATTTGTTCTTCACCCTTTGTTGCTGATAGTCATTTTTTGACGAAAAAACAAGTTTATGTGCTTCAACATTCTCCCTATTTGTCTGATTTATCTCTGTGTGACTATTTTCTATTGCCGAAACTAAAACTGGCCATGAAAGGAATGCTTTATGACAGTCAGACAAACAGACAACAACCCAACTTTCACCATTTTGATAGTAATGTTTAACAAGGAGGAAGCGTTGTCGTATCGTGTATAGCCCCATGTTTATTAACTCATATCTGTCTCTTATCGATCTGTCACAATTCTTGACTTATCGAATCATAAGCCAAAATGGCAGATAATTCAAATATTATGGTCTTATTGTAACACCCATTATTAAATTCCTTGTGCTTGTGTTGATGCATTAAAAATGTTGATGTATTAAAAATGTTGATCCATTAAAAGTGTTATGGCAATGAAGCTATGTTACAAAAATGTTTATAAATGGTACAATGACTTTAGTGGTGGTAGAGAAGCAGTTGAAGTTGATCCTCGTTGAGAAACATCTTCCACGTCAACCAATGAAGAAAACATCAAGGATCTTGAATCCAAAATCAAAGCCGGTCAAGAATCAAAGTCATTGTCAAAATAAATGTCAATTGTTTTCATGGATTTTCGTGGTATTGTTCACAAAGAGTTGCTTCCGACTGGTCAAAGAGTAATTAAAGAATATATTTTGTAAGTCTATTCTATAAAAGTCAATATTTGCCGCAAATCAACAACTCAGGTTTTTCTGTATCCCGATAACACGCACCGCAATTATTATTCGTCAATTTTTTCTAGAATTCAAACAATTTCACAAGCACCATATTTACCAGATATGACGGCATGTGACTTTTTCCTGTTCCCTCGATTGAAGAAACCATTTTGTGTGCGCTGTTTTGAGCCTATGGAATATATTCGAAAGAGTTTCCTTGTTTCTTTGAAGGAAATGCCAACATTTGAGTATAAAAACTGTGTTGTTGAAAGAACGTACTGTTAAGGTCCTTATAGCTTTCATAACGTATTGCAGTAGTGTAAAATAAAAAAAAATGCACACCACACTGTTACTCGAACTGTTTCCTATTAAATATTGTTAAAAGTTCAATTCTTCTATTGAAATCTTCGGTGTGAAACATTAAACTCTAAGAAGTTTACCACTACTTAATTAAAGTTTTAAAGTTTAAAAAAATTTAAGTTAAAAAAATTCACTTTTTTAAACTTTACGACGCACGTCTCGCTAACCATGTTAGCATCATCAGAAAATTATTTAATCTAATTCTAAAACTAATCCATGTTCTATTTATATGATAATCCTACCTACTGAAGTGTGCAAAAATCATGAACCATGAAGTTTACTGAGCCTTACATCAATAATCGAAAAACTTGACCGAATGGAATAGGTCCTTTATCCCGATTCATGACTTTCATATATTTTTCTATTTCAATGCGCATTGCGATATTGCGTTTTTCTATGTCTAAATAACAATAGGGCTTTGAACAAATCCAAGAATGAAGCCATGAACCGGGATAAAGGACCTATTCCGTTCAACTTTTTCAATTATTAATGTAAGGCTCAGTAAACTTCACTGTTCATGATTTTTACACGCTTCATTAGATAGGGATATCATATAAATAGAACATAGTTTAGTTTTAGAATTAGATTAAATCATCTCCTGATGATGCTAACATAGTTAAACGTGCGTCGAGAAGTTTAAAAAAACTGATTTAGTGGTAAATCTCTTCGAGTTTAGCTGTCATTAAAAGTATCAATTGTCTTATTCTCTATTTTCTTTCATAAAATGAATTCAATTTCACCCATGCAGCAAAATAAGGCGTAGAAGTTTCCATTATAAATTCAGTTCTTCAGCGTGCAACAAACAATGAAAATGTTATTTGGTCAGTGTGAGAAAATATATTGATTGTTTTGTAATATTTCTTAACAATAGATTTAAAATTTAGTCTAGAAGATTTATCGGGAAGAAAAATTGTACAATTTAGAAATCAATTCGTCAACAACCTATCAAATTTCATTCTATTGTTTTATAAAGCAAATGCGTAGAATACAGTTTTTGTTATTTATTTAACATTTTCATTGTATAAAAGTCTTTCCGCATTCAGATACGAGGGTGAATGGTTCAGTTATTCAGTAAACTTGAAGAGATTTACCACTGAACACCAAAACACTTTTTTGAACTGCTCGACGCACGTTTCGCCAACCATGTTAGCATCATCAGGAGATCATTTAATTACTTTAATTTTAGAGATTAAATCATCTCCTGATGATGCTAACATGGTTAGCGAAACGTGCGTCAAGCAGTTCAAAAAAAGTGTTTTGGTGTTTAGTGGTAAATCTCTTCAAGTTTAGTTTTTCACACCAAAGGTTCCAATAGAAGAATTGATCAGTTATTCAGTGTTCAGTTATTGATGTAAAACACACTACGCGGGTTCGTGTAGTGATCGTTCGGAAAAAAAACATCACGGCAGTTCGTGAAAGTGAGGCAGAGAATCCACAGTTCTTGATTCATCACCGTGCACAAGAATTAAACATTTCAAGAGCCATTTTTAACCGTAGATTTGCGTCTCCATGCTGACAAAGCCCAATTGATTCAACAACTTCTGCCAACGGACTATGTACAGCAAAGAGAGTTCACTAATTGGATCATTAAACAACCAGAAATTAATGCCGATTTTGTGGACAAAATCATCTTCAACGACAAGATCCATTTTCGCCTCGATGGCTTCGTTAATAGGCACAATTGCCACATTTATAGTTCAGAAAATTCACGAACGATTCATGAAAAACAAATGCATTCCCAACGTATCACTGTTTGATGTACATTGTGGTCTGCAATCATTGGACCATTTTTGTTTGAAAACGAGGCAGGTAATGCATTAACGGTAAATGGCGAACGTTATCGTGACATTATAACCCAGTTCTTTGTCCGTCAATTGAAAGATATTGCTCTTAAAGAAATGTGTTTTCAGTAGGAAGGTGCGACTTGCCATATCGTCAATGAAACATTGATGAGTCTTGGATGAGTCTTTTCCTGATATACCTTCAGTTTCGGTGGCCTATACGATTTTGCAATTTAATACATGTGGACTCTTTTCGGGGTTTTCCGAAGTCTAAGGTTTCACCAAAAAGTCCACGATCATCCAAGCACTGAAGACCGAAATTGTACACTGTATCAACGAAATTCCGCCACGTACAAAACATTTATTGAAAATTTTGCCAGAAAAGTACGGGTGTGCAACCAAAGCCGTGGCTGCCATTTACTGGATGTGTTGTTCCATACATAATTCCCAAATGTCTGTATCATATTGTATAAATAAAACAAAGTTGTCTAATTTCCACTTATATTTTTCTGTAAAACATAACGCGTTTAGCCATACTGTAGCTTTTTCGGATGGTTGACAAAGAGTGAAATTGTATTGTGACAAATAGTAGGTACTAAGTAATTAAGTAATTTTACATGTTTTTTTCTGGGAATTCCCAAAACTCTTACTCAGTCTGTTTTTTGACTTATTTGATAGCGGAGAATGGTTGAAGTCTATGAGGACAGCTGTGTATTTGTGACGGTTTATCTCTAAACATTCTAGTAAATTCAGTTTGGTATAGTTCGGTTCAAGATAATTCGTTGCCTTTCGGCAAAATGGTAATTGCCACAATAAATTTCAATAAAAATATTCCTAGTTTCTTCAAAGGCGTCAGTGTTGGAGTGGTTTAATTTCTGAATGATTTAGGAAAAAATAAAATATTGTTAAATTATTATTATTCTCATCGACTTGGTACCACTCTCTCAGCTCAAAAAGCTGGAAACCATAAACCGATTCCTCCTTCGCGATGTTGGAGTTCGGCTCGGAGCCTGGGGATAAATTTCACTATAACCCAGTATTCCGTTGGCATTAAGACAAAAATTTTCGAACTATGTGGCAGGTTTACAACAATATAGCCCGTTGCCCCACTTTTGTGATATTTCTATTTAGTCTGCAATTTAAACTTTTTGAGAACCTGTGGCTTACCAATCCCTCTGCGGAAATTACAAAAGGTTCGATGTTCACTTTTTCAAGTTGCCAGATGTTCTTCAATTCATAAGAAAGATTCTCATACATGGAAACCTTTTCCACCTCCGTTTTATGTATATTATGAGACAGTGGTATGGCAATATCATAATTGGTAAGGCAATATCATAAATAATTGTTCCCCACTTTTCTTTTTTCTATTGTCTATTGTAGTCGACAGCCCTGTCAGTTATTATCGGTCTATCCCAGTAAAGCAGCACATCGTCAGACTCCAGAACAGCTTGAGGACTGTATTTATAATACGGCGGAGTAGATGTTGGTATCCATAATAAGTGCCAGTTTTTGGTGGATTATTTTAGCAAGCTGATTATGCCTTTCTAAATATGCGTTTTCTGCTAAAGTAGGACATCCACCAATAACGTGCTCAACAGTCTCCCCTATTTTACCACATTTTCGACATACATCTTCAGTGTTTTCTTTAAGGATATATTTCTTGTAATTATTAGTTTTGATGACTTTATCCTGGATAGCAATAACAAAACCCTCAGAGCAGAGAAGCTTTCTTATCAATAGTATTGCCTTTTAATAATTCTAGATATCTACCACGGATTGATTTATGTTCCCAGAGATTTATGTTGTTTTGTGTTGTCCCTGTTTCGATAGTGTAGTTTGTATGGCTCAGTTTTAGTGGTGTATAATTGTGATCAAACATGATTCATCTCAGCCTCGGCTGGTTGGGTTTACAATGCCAAGATGAGAAAGCAGTTCAGCGCCTCCCATTCAGCTTAGTACCTTACTAACAATGTGGTAAGTTTGTAAGAGAACTGCTCGTTGTCCTACTGTGGTAACTGATTTTGAAACACCAAGACTTTCCAGGTTTTTAGAAAAGATTTTGCTTACTAGGCCTTCGGCGGATATAACAAAAAGTAATACCTCTACTTTCTGGAGTTTCCATTAATTTTTCAGATCAAATGCAAGATTTTCGTACCTCGTGATCTTTTCCATTTCAGTTTTTGTAATGTTGTGAGAGAGTGGTATCGCAATGTCAATTATGAAAGCTCTCCTCTGCTTTTTATTAATTAGAACAATATGCAGCCTATTATAGTCAACCGTCCGATCTGTTGTAATTGGTCTATCCCAGTAAAGAATTGTATCGGCTGACTCAAGTACGGGGGAAGGCGTGTACTTGTAATATGGTGGAGGCATCTTATCAAATAGCGAGTGCTTTAAAGCGATTTGCTGGTGTATAATTTTCGCCAGCAGATTATGCCTGCCTAGATAAGCATTAGGGGCAAGGACAGGACACCCTCCAATAAGCTGTTCAATTGTTTCTCCCACACCACCGCACTTCCTGTACTTGTCGACAACATCCATGTGTAGTCTATGTCTTTCATAATTTTTCTCCTTACTATCTTATCTTGAATAGCTGTCGCGAAGCCTTCTGTTTCTGGATATAATAGTCCATCGGTAAGCCACTTTAGAAACAAATGTTTTTCAATGGAGTCATCCTCAAGTGATTTAGGATATCTCCCATGTAATGTCTGTTGTTTCCATTCTTGAACGATATCGTTCAGTGCTGTTCTACTATCAACACAATTTTGCCTATTTAGATTCAGCGAAGTGAAACCCTGGTCATTCTTAACAACCATTAGTGTGCTATGTGAACTAATGAAGTGCTCTGCCATCCTATTCTCCTGGTTGAGACAAAGATTCTTGACATTCACAAGCCCTTTGCCTCCCACCTTTCTTGAAATATATGGCCTTTTTGTAGACGAATTGAGATGTAAACATGGGAACTTTGTCTATGTTCTTAATATCAATCTATCCAGTTCATCAAGATCTGATTCAGACCATTTAACAATGGCAAAAAAATATATCAGAGTTGGCACCGCCCATCTTTGATCGCTTTGATCGCTTTGACGAGGTTTCCAACTTTCACTTTGGTGTTTAGGAGTTTCATCAGACTTTTTTGGTACAAAGTGGAAAAATTCTTTTTTAATAGGCTATGATCAAATTTATGGTTTTGAAGCATTCCTAAATCTTTGTATGAGTCTTTTGATGCTAGTTCTTGTATACCGCATACTGTTGAATGTTGTTCTTTTATTATTCTCTTTTGTATGCTGATAGTCGACCATTTCTGGAGTCCGAATGACATTTTGATATGTTTACTAAATATTTCGACGGTTTTTATTAATGAGTTTAGTTTCTCTCTTGTTTCTCTATAAAGTTTTATGTCGTCCATGTATAGCAAGTGAATTAATTTTCTGGAATTTTTCATGTCAAGTTTGTAGCCAGTATTGGTGTTGTTAAGTAATGTGGACATCGGATGCAACGCTAGACAAAACCAAACGGGAAAAGGAATCTCCCTAAAATATTCCTCTCTCGATATTTGTTGTTCCAATGTACTGTTGGTGAGTAAATAAATTAGTCTTCCATTTACTCATGAGATACCTTAAAAAGTTTGTAATCTGCGGACAAATGTTGTAGATGTTCAAAACTTCTAATAACCAGTCATGTGGGACACTATCGAAAGCCTTCTTGTAATCCATATACCACATATTCAAGTTGTGCTTTTTTTTTCGTTCGTGCGCAAGAACTACAGCTTCAATCGTCATTATTCCTTGCATCCCATACTTGCCCTAATACACACTTTCTGCTCATCTTCAAATATGTTATTATAGTCACAATGTTAGTAAATTTTTTTGTTGTGCAGGGCTGTGAATAATTTATACAAAATGGATAAACATGTAATCAGTCTATAGTTACTGGGTTGGGTAACATCACCCTTTTTATATAACAAATATGTATTTCCCTCCATCGGAAAGTCGGGGAAAGTATCAGGATTCACCATTATTCTTTAAATGCAAGTACCTGGTAAACAGCTGTGAAGTTTTTGATCCAAAAATTGTGTAGTACAACTGGCCCAGGCGTCTTCCAGTTTTGAGTTTTCTTGATGGCAGTGCAGATGTCAATCGCTTTGAGACCGTTGAATTCCATTTGTGGAAGTGCATCAGTCTGTTTTCGAATTGTTGCAACCCACGGGGCCAATTTTTCATAACCATCAGATCTTTTCCAGACAGATTTCCGGTATTTTTCAAAGGTGGATATATTGACATTTTGAAGTTTTGACTGGTTACCCTTGGCTTCTAGTTTTCTATAAAACTTCTTTTGGCTATTTTGAAACATTGCATTATAGAGTTTCCGTTTTTCTTTCTCATTGTATCTGGCTAGTCTGGCTCCTTTCGTTTTAGCTTTCTGTCTAAATCGATCTTTCAAGTCTAATAATTTCTCGCGAAAGTTTGAATCTTCAAATCCAATACTATATTTTTTAGCGATTGTTTTCGTTTTTTCGTCACTCTGCTAGATGTATTTCCAGCAAGATACTCAGGAATAATGTCAACTTTCGCCCGAAAATCATTGATAGCATTTTCAAGGCGCTTTTTCCAGGCAGGTGTATCTTCCTGGTTATTAGGCCTTGTCGCATTGAGGGTATAAGTTTTCTGACCTGAAAGCTCGGTTACATTTATTGCTGCACAATACAGCGCAAGATGTATGTCGCTAAAATTCATTATCCCCGATAAATGCGATTCCAAAACTGTATTGACCTGCATTATTGTAATGCGGGCTTTTGCAATGTTGCGCAGTATCGGTATTTTTGGCCTATTTAGTTGATTT
This sequence comes from Cosmopolites sordidus, assembly GCA_031761425.1. NCBI lineage: Eukaryota > Metazoa > Arthropoda > Insecta > Coleoptera > Curculionidae > Cosmopolites > Cosmopolites sordidus. The sequence continues at coordinate 70,143 of JARFXV010000238.1, forward strand.
GAGAGAGTAAAATGGGCCAAGAGGGTGTAAAACCTTTCTCGTGTGTTAAAAAAAGTTTCCATTTATGGATGTTTCTTTATTTTGAGTTGATGATACTTGTATTGTTAGAATTGGAGTTTGTACTACCGGTTGGTTTTCAGTGTTCGAGTTAAGGACATCCATGTTATTTTCTTGAGGTGGGTCATATGTAATGTTTTGGTGTAATTTATTACCGATTTCTCTCTTGATGTTCATTAATTCCGTTTCGGTAAGATATTTTTTTCTTAATATTAGATTTTTTTGGTCTGCTAAGTTTTTGTTCTGATAACTGGGTTTCAGCAAACCTCTTCTTATATTCTTGGTGAAGTGCACTTCTCCATCCAAGTAGCGATTTATCTGCGCACTGGTTCACGTAATAATAGACACTCATTACTTCAATATTTATCTCACGTGTCCATCTAATACGTGGAGTGCGGTCGGTCCTACTGACAGCCCTCCTTATGGAGGGCGAGCCAGCCGGTATCTGATTATTAGCTCCTGATTTTTGTTGGATTTGTATTGAAATCTCTGGTGTTGATTGACTTTTATATACTAATTGTGGATGAATTTTTTCCGTTGCTTTGTTTATTGTCATTCTTGTGGTGCCATAGAGTTGGGAACTCGCTCCAGGCTTACCAACCCCGGACAAATCCTCCCGGCGGTTCCGAAGGGTTCTTGTCCGCAAAACCCTACCGCCTTGTATAATATCATTATCTGTTTCAGTCTCTATAAAATAATTCTTTGGGTTCAAAGGAAAAAACGGTCACCCAAGGCAGAACCCCGATTTACCGTGGGAAAGCTATTTACTACCGGAGCGCGCTAGGTATACGGAGATACCGGCCGACACTTTAACCCAGTGCCATTTACCTCCTCAGCACGATGGGTTTCCACCTTAAACTTGGGGATTCATTTTTCAGAGGTTTACTCCTCTCAGCTCGGGAAGGTGGCTATCCGCCCCCTGCCATTTTATTATTATTATTATTATGTTTGTTCTGAATTCAAGCATCTTAGCCTAGGCTGGTCTATATTGGTCGATATTATAATGCCAAAATGAAAAAGCAGTTTTTTGAAAAGGTCTTACTTATTAGGCCTTCGGCGGATATAACTAAAGGCACTATCTCTACCTTATATAATTTGCACTGGTTTTTCAAATCGTATGCCAGGTTTTCATACTTAGTGGTTTTCTCCAACTCGGTTTTCCTGGCGGTATGAGAGAGCGGCATTGTGATGTCAATTATAAACGCTATTTTAGCGTTTCGATCTGTTCGATTGGTCTGTCCCAGTATAGAATTGAATGGGATGATTCCAGTACAGCAGAAGGTGACTACTTAGAATATGGAGGGCGTACGTTATCTAATAGCGAGTACTTTAATGCAATTTGCTGATGTATTATTTTCGCCAACTGATTATGTCTTCCTAAATAAGCATTAGGGGCAAGAACTGCACATCCATCGATAAGGTGTTCAATCGTTTCCCCCACTATACCGCACTTCTTGCATCGGTCGACAACATTCGTGTGTAGTATATGTATTTCGTAGTTCCGTGTTCTTACTACCTTATCTTGAATAGATGTCGCAAAACCTTCTGTTTCTGGGTACAACAGCCCATCGGCATGATCCTCGAGTGACTTTGGATAACGCCCATGCAATATCTGTTGTTTCCATTCTCGGACACAATCCGTAAGTCTTGTCCTACCATCAACACGGTTCACTTTATCTAGTTTCAGCGGGGTGAAACCCCAGTCCTCCTTAGCAACCAACTTCATTAGCGGGCTGCTTGAATTTATTAAGCGCTCTCTTATCTTACTCTCCTGGTTCAGCAAAGATTCTTAATGTTCACGAGGCATCTGCCTCCCAACTTTCTCGGAATGTATAGTCGCTTTATAGATGAATTTGGATACAGTCATCGGAATTTTGTCAATGTTCGACATGTTAATGTATCCAGTCCATCAAGGTCTGTTTCTGACAATTTAACAATACCAAAGGAATAGGTCAGAGTTGGCAATGCCCATCCATTGATCTCTTTAACCAGGTTTCCGCTGTTCAGTTTAAAAATTTTGTAAGCCTCTTTTCGTACATAGTAGAAAAGTCCTTCTTTAACTGGCTATGGTTAAATTTCTCGTTTTCAGGTATACCTAAATTTTTATAGGATTCTTTTGGTGCCAGTTGTTGAATGTTACAGTGTGTCGAATGTTGATTATTGACTCTGCCTTTCTGAATGCTAATGGTAGAGCATTTATCAAGTCCGAATGACATTTTGATATCCCTACTAAATTCTTCGACCATTTTTATTAAGGAGTTTAGTTTTTCTCTAGTTTATCGATAGAGTTTAAGGCCATCCATATATAATAGGTGCGAGAGCTTTCGTGGATTGCTCATGTTTAGTTTATATCCTATATTACTGTTGTTCAGTAATGTGGTGATTATTATTATTATTATTATTATTTTGATGTATGATTAAAACATTGTTTATTGGTTTATGTATTTTGAATTTATTAGTACAATACAAATATACATTTATCTATTAGTACAATAAAAATTATAACTAAAATTTAATTATACATTTAATTCGGTTTCACGCTCACTGTCACTTTAATCTACATTAATAATAAGTGGTTCGATATAATTATTAAATGATACATAGGAATCTTCTATTTTAATAATATGGTTAATGGAATTTATTCAACTTTCTTTGGATATACTATCAACAACCTTCCTAATGATAGAGTCGAATGAATGTTTTCTGCCACAACATTGGATTTTATCTGATGCCACATATGCTCAATTAGATTTAAAATACAGTAATACAGGGGAAGGCGTAAAACCGCATGTCCTATATCGGCAGCAATGGTATCACATCCATATTCCTTTTTGATATTAAATGTCTTTAATGTTTCTAGATTACATTTTTTATATGTATTTTAGAAGTATATATCGTTTTAATTTTTTTTTATTCAATACAATTACGCTTTCCTTGGGCACATTGGGTAAAAAGCTATTTATAAACCAATTTTCAAAAAGTGTTCCTGTGGTGGCGTCATGGTAGTCCAAAGATGAATGTTTAATATATTTCGAGGACAAACGTAAACAATTTGGAACCCATCTATCCTCGGAACTAGCATGTAAAATTGTAATTATTTTTCCCTTGTTTGCTGGGGCTTGGCATTTTCTTGATGTATCTACCCATCCTTTTGTTGGCGTCTCATGTGTATGGAACCATGTTTCATCAAGGTAGATCTGTATTTTTTATAGAGTTTAAGTAGTTAAACCGCCATCATCGCAATCGTTGTAATTTCATTAATATTTGTCTTTTATTAATGGTCCGATATACAAAACCTATTGGAGATAATATTCTCCGGAGGATAGTTGTAGTTCGAAGAATGTTGGTTTCATCTTTCCTTAGCCGCAATGAATACAATGCAGGCACAGTTTGCTCTTCATACATAGCATAAATTTGGTTCGAATTAAGTCTTTCGCTTCGTCAACACATTTGGTTTTACTAGAATCACTACGATTTTTTTTGGCTTTAATTGGCTTCGTCACAATATCTTTAACTGTAGACAACGGCATTATCGTTAATGAAGACGTTTCTGCTGCGGCTGAATTTATATTCAGCCCCCTATTCAATAAAGAAAAATACACTTTTTTAACAATTTGCTTAGAATCGGACGATAAATGTTTTCTTTTAAAATTAGTACTGCCGGAGGCACAATGATCATTATCTTACCAAGAACACCACATTTTTAGCACATTTGGAATAATACATACATTCATTAATATGTATATTCAGAATGTATATTCTGGGTGTATTCCATATTTGGAATATAATATATAAAAATACGATCGAAATTATAGAACTGCACTGTTTAAGAAAAAAGTGCGAACTAAACTAAAATATTTCGAAACTACTAAACCAGATATAAAATTAATTTTATATTTTACTTGTTATTTTATTAGGCCCGGCCCTCATTACTTTTTTTGCAACTTTTCCGTGTTTCGTTACGACAGGGGTTGTTAACAGTTTATTGCAACCATTTGGTCAACGATATATCTTGAACCGCACTATACCTTTATTTTATATGTGTTTAATAATATTGTAAAATTATTATTAAATGTATGTTTTTCTTTAATGAGATAAGAAAGTCCATTTTATTATTTAGATAGCTGCGCTTGTGTTCTGCGAGTTTAATGATCTACCTGTTTGTCCTATATAAAATTTATTGCTCCAGCCACAATTCATTCGGTAGACGCCTAATTTATTGTCTTTACCCGTTTTTTGTTTATAGTTTTTTAAAATTTTTCCTAAAGAATTGTTGGTTTTAAAAATTACATTTATAAAATATTAAGTTTTTCATATATATGTCCATAATAAAAAATGTTTTAAATCCAAATTCTATAAGTTTTATCCCAGGGTAGACTTCCGAAACAGCTTAATTAAAGCTGTAGCTTAAAACTCGTTCTTATTATGGACATATATATGCAGCTATCTAAATAATAAAATTGACTCAATATAAGCAGAACAACTCATTAAAGAAAAACATACATTTAATAATGATTTTAAAATCTTACACACAGAAAACAAGGGTGGCAAACTGAATTTACTAGAATGTTTGGGGAATAAACCGTCACAAATAAACAGATGTGTTTTTAATGACCAAATAGACTTCAAGTCTGAGTAAGGGTTCTACGAATTTCCAGAAAAAAACATGTAAAATTACTTAATGACTTATTATTTACTATTTGCCACAATACAATTTCATTATTTGGCAACCATCCGAAGAAGCTACAGTGTAGCGAAACGCGTTATGTTTTAGACAGTGGCGGCTCGTGAGGGAAGGCGTTCCAGCATTTATTACAGTAAACAATTTTTCAGAGCAAAACACCATATTTCATTTCCGTTTAGTTTATTTCCTTTAAGTCATTTTTCTGGTTCATCTCCTGTATAGGGTTTCAATAGTACGAAAAGTAAAAAGGAGGAAGGGAAAAGAAAAAAAAATCTCCACCAGCACTATTTTCTTCTACGCCCTATCACTTTAAAAACCCACGAGCCGCCACTGGTTTTAGATAAAAATATAAGTGGAAATTAGACAAATTTGTTTTAATTTTGTTTAATCAAGAAAATACTGTAACCATCCTCAGTATGTATATTAAATTAATAAATATTTCAATATTTTGCTACAGAAAACCATGTTTTATTTAAAATTCACATCTTGAGCTCTTATTGTAACACCCTTTACGAATTAGACAACATTTTACTCGATAAATTTTTACATTTCAACCAACACACATCACCAACAAAAATTTCTAATAATTTCAAAAAACCCTATTCTTTCTAATTTTGCAAGCAATATGATTTTTTGATCATATTATTATGTTTAACTAAACACATATTTATTCTGCATGTGTAATTCAAATGTGTGTCTTATCAAGAAGTAGTTAAGCACGTCCCATTCTCGAAAGAATTAAAGCGCTCAGTCCTCAACATGTTAACGATGTTGACAGGCCCAAAAATGGCAACGGACTCACGGGGACGACTTTTTTCCCGCTAAATAGATATTGTTCTGTTAGATTAGGTGCAGTTTTATATTGTGGCCTAACGGTTTACGGTTGGTCCACTTTTCTTTCGCAAAAACGTTGTATTAGTGGTCATTTAGGAATTTTCATTCGATTACGTGTTGGATAACTTGATTAGATTTCCATGAATGAGACGTTTGTAAATCCTAATATTTGCTATCTTAAATTTTTTAAAGATTTTAATTATTATTAATTAATTTAAATAACTATTATGTTCAGTAATATTTTATCAGCTTTCAGAAAATTGTGTGATTCCATTTTTTAAAACTTAATCTTTTTGCCGATTTAAAATTTAATGTGATAACAAATCTTCAAGAGTTTCTGGTGAGTGACCAAAAGGTCAAGCCCTGACAAAGAAATCAAAGAATGTTTAAGATTTGTTTTAATATATCTACGCCGGCAACTTGCAACTTTTTAATACCATCAGCAAAATAAAATTTAAATAAATAAACTGAAACTTGAACCTGCTGGAATCCATGTGTGGAATGATGGAGCTACAGCGACAGTTCACAAGGATGATCTTGAAATTAAAGTCAATGTAGAACGGGGTGTACGGCAGGGTGACTTAATATCCTCTATTTTCTCAGACTACCATGAAGAGATATTCCGTAATCTAGGTTGGGAACAAGATGGAATAAAAATCAATGGCGTATATTTAAGCCATCTTAGATCTATCTATAAACACACATACACGAGCTGCAAGAGGCGGAAGAATCATCTGTCTTGAGAATAAACCTGAAAAAGTTACGTTATGTTCAATACATTTGCTGTGGATAGATTTTCTGTTTTAGGGAGGAATTTCAATATATTAACCGATATCAATTTAGTGGCAGGCATTTGGCAGGTTCAACACAGTGTTTAAGAACCAATTTCCATTTCGTCTGAAAATATTTTTTTTTGACTTACTACCACTTACATCATAATCACTTCAACATAATCACGACACACAGAAGGGAATAGATATGTGTATATTTGGCATTAAAAACAGAACGGAAAAACCTGTATATGCATCAGAGAATAAAGGAAAGTATATGACATCATTGCGAGAGTAAAGGAATTGAAATGAGTATATATGTATATATATATGTATATATATATATACATATATATATATATATATATATATATATATATATATATATATATATATATATATATATATATATATATATATATATACTGAAGCCTAGATCCCCCTCACTGTTGTTAGCAGAACAACTCCTCGGAGAAAATTTCAACCTTAATGTCAAATGAAGAGAATTCTAAAATATTTTGGGTCCGAGGCAGGCGGCTCATGTCATCGACCTTACAGCACCCTTGCCAGAAATGGAGCTTTCCTGCCACGAGTGGAAGACACTTAACAGAATAAGAACGTCCCACAGCAAATGCCCTGACTCTTTCTACAAACGAGGACTGACTGGATCGCCAACTTGTGATTATGGAGAACTCTGCCAACCTTCATCACATCGTAACTGAATGCCCTCTTACAGCATATGGTGGTGAAATTAATGATTTATTTGAAGCTACACACCCCGTCTTGGAATAGATCAATGGTCCCGATTTTAAAATTTGATGCACTTATTGTGATGTATCTTACCTGATGTTGAACTTTTTTTATATATTTTTATACTTTTGTTTTTTTTTATATTGTATTATTTTATATTTTGTATATTTTATATTTTTTTATAGTTTGTTTTTTAATTTTACTTAACTTTTTGTGTTTTACAATTTAATCTGTTTATGTGCTATATTTTAATGTATATATATATATATATATATATATATATATATATATATATATATATATATATATATATATATATATATATATATATACGCGAAGTACAATTAGAGGCGTTTGTTGTTGTTAGCTTTCCTTTGCGCCCATACTAATTTCATTCTTTCGCAATTGGTTTTTTTCGTTTCGTCAGACCAAGTTGTTTCAGTCTTCCTACATTTTTCTCTCTGACCGACCTTCCAAACGTTAACCTTGTATCTGAAACAGCCTCTATCCTGAATTTCACTTTGTGTAATATTTGCTGATCTTAGATCCTCTTTCATTGCAGCAATCCATTTAATTATTTCTACTTTAGCTTTACTCCTATTTTCATAAAATTCGACTATTTGTCTAGTTAGCCTACTCGGATTCATCCGTTTTATGTGTCCGTAAAACTTAAGTCTTCTTTTTCTCATATCGCTATGTATATCTGTGTATTGTTTGATTTCTTGGTTTTCTCGAAGTCGGTATGTTGTGCTATTTATTTGTTTGAGGCCTAGGATTTTTCTTATGATTTTTCTTCCCTTCTTTTCAATGTCCTCGATGTCCCTCTTTGTATTCAAAATGAGCGTTTCTGCAGCATATAGACATTCTAGATTAATAACTGTGTTGAAATGTCTCAGTTTTGTGTTTTTAAATAAGCATTTTTTGTTGTAAATATTTTGTGTAAATCTCAATGCCGTTTCCATTTTTTTGACATCTATCCTTATTTCAACCCATTTTCCATGATTATTTCATCCAAATATTTGAATTGAGAGACTCGTCTGATGTTACCATATTTTGTTTTTAGAAATGGTGTTCTTAGTCTGTTGCGGGTCATGTATTGTGTATTTTCAAAGGAAATTTGGAGTCCTACCTTTTCTGCTGTATCTTTAGGATTTCAATCTGTTTCTGTGCCGTTAATACATCTTGAGCTAAAATTGCTAGATCATCAGCAAATGCCAGACAATCAATTTTGATGATGGTTTTCCCCAGTTTAATGGGCTGGTCAATATTCAGGGTCGATTTTTTTTCACGTCACTCCTGTATTACTTTTTCTAGAACACAGTTAAAAGGAGTAAAGAGTGGCGAGAGTCCATCCCCTTGTCTCACTCCAGTTTTAATTTCGAAGGGCTCTGAGATGTCACCCATGAATTTAACTTTTAACCTTGTGTTAGTTAATGTTGCTTTAATAATTGCCAGCGTTTTCAGATCTAGTCCTTGTTCTTTCAAGATTCGGAATAAAGCTTCGCGGTCAATAGAATCATATGCGTTTTTGAAATCCACAAATGTACAGACGAGATTTTTATTGTACAGTTTTTGATGTCTTAAGATCAACTTTAGATTCAGAATCTATCCAGGGCAGGATCTGCCCGGTCGAAAACCTGCTTGATATTCACCAATGTTAGGTTCTAACTGTCCCTGTGCTCTGTCTAGTAGACATTGAGATAGACTCTTGTAACAAACTGGGAGAAGATATACCCTTCTATAGTTATTTACATCCGTTCTATCTCCTTTCTTATGTAGTGGATCGATTAGAGCATTTTTCCAATCTTCCTGAATTTGTTCGGTCGCCAAACCTGGTTATTTTCTTACCTGGACCAGCTGATTTTAAAAGTTCAGCAGTAATCCCATCTTCACCAGAAGCTTTGTTATTTTTAAGCCGCTTGATTTACCTAATTATTTCATCTTCATTCGGTGATAATGAATCTGGGTATGTTTGTTTAGGGTTTAGTGTTGGTAATTTGTTTAAGGGCTCAAGACAGTTTAGTATTTGTTCAAAATATTTCGCAAGTTCTTTGCAATTGTCTTGGTTATTTAGAGCTAATTGTCCGTTTTTCTTTTGGAAGCAAAGATTTTGCGGTTGATAGCCTGTTATTTTAGTTTGAAATGTGGGGACCAACTTTAAGGCTGTTTTAATAATTTTGTGTTTCAATTCTTGCCAGTTCTGTGCTGGTTGTTTATCAAACTCTTCTGTTAGGGCTGGTTTTATTTTTGTTGGGTAAACTTTGGTATTAGCAGTCTCTTTTGAATAAGTTTTCGAGGTTTTAAGCTGCTTGATTCTAGTCAAGTAGTGATCCGTGTCTATATTTGCTCCTTTCCTGAATCTCTTTATAATTGGGGTTCGAAATGGCAATATGGTCAATTTGAAATTCATCCATGTACGTGCTTGGGCACCTCCAGGTCTTTTGCTTTGTTATTTTCTTCTTAAAATGGGTTAAAATTATTTTTAGATCAATTCTTCTGCGTTTTAGTGTTTAGTGGTAAATATCTTAAAGTTTATTATTTTTAGATTAAACTGCGGACATAGTTCAACCAATCTTCTACCATTATGGTTAGTTCATTTATGAGCGGGAAAACTGCCGACTGTTTTCCTGTACTTTTTTCTTTCCCTAGTTGGGCGTTGAAATCACCCAATAGGATTTTTACCTGGTTAGAGGTAATTTTAGAGATAGTCTTTTCCAAAATTTCCCAGGACTTATTTACTTTTTCAGGATTAGATTTATTTTCTTCGTTAACTGGGAGGTGTACATTGATTAATGTATAGTTTTTGTTAGCACACTTGAGGGATAGTGTCATAAGTCGATTATTTACTGGACGGACATGTGTTATCGAACCAAGAATGTTTCTTGAGATAGCGAAAGCAACACCGATATGTGGTGTATTTTTGAGTATTCTTTTGTCCGTTTTACTTTTAAAAAGTCTGTGGTTGCCGAATTCCAAGGTGTTATCATCTGTCAATCTGGTTTCTTGCAAAGCTAAAATTTGGATTTTTTGCTGATTTAATTTTCGCCCCAATTCGTGTAGTTTTCCTGGACGCAGGAGAGAATTGATATTTACCGTTCCAAAGAAAGTTTTTGTTTTCGGTTTCAGACGTTGCCCAGAGGTCTGCGACTCCCTCTGAAAAATTTTGCGTTTTTGCTCGGACGCCCCAGAATCCGAAAGTCCGATTGTAGCAGCAAAGCTGGCAGAGGATTGTCTACCTCCTGGGGTAATTTTGTAATTACTAAACCTAATTATTAGAACGCTGAATTAAAAGTTTGAACCATGACGGTTCAGAGGTTAAGACTGGAGGGGTTAGTTCCAGAATTTAAATATCAGCGTGGTGAACAGACTGGTGAACAGACGCTGACCACTCAACCGCTTGATACAAGTCAGACGCTCAGTGGATTTAGTTTTTTTTTTTACCTTGGTTCGGGGATGCTTATTTTGAGATGTTTACAGCTGTCCATTAATATCTAATGGAACTTACACTGTCCACCACCCGTGACCCGTCCAGTAAAGGTACTAGATTAAACTGTGAACATAGTTCAACCAATCTTCTACCATTATGGTTAGTCCATTTATGAGCGGGAAAACTGCCGAATGTTTTCCTGTACTTTTTTCTTTCCCTAGTTGGGTGTTGAAATCACCCAATAGGGTTTTTACATGGTTAGAGGGAATTTTAGAGATAGTCTTTTCCAGAATTTCCCAGGACTTATTTACTTTTTTAGGATTAGATTTATTTTCTTTGTTAACTGGGAGGTGTGCATTGATTAAGGAGGCGAGGTATACTGGATATATATATATATATATATATATATATATATATATATATATATATATATATATATATATATATATATATATATATATATATATGTATGCATGTATATATATTTTTATTTATATATTAATAAGTAGAGATTGAGTAATTTGCATATTCCCTCAATCGCCATGAAAAACATCAGCAAGTATCTCCCGAGACCAGATGGTTTCTGGTTTCAGGCGGATTCGAGCTGAACAATTTTAACGCGCCTAAAGAAATAACCAAAACCATAACCATACAAATTGGCTATGTCCGATGGCGGGTGAGCTCACATACAGCTCACGCTATCCTGCGGTGCATCTTTGACTGCGTCAAGAGGGCATGAAGGCGGCCGTGGCCTGCCAAAATCCTGGAAGGTCTGCCAGATATGCATGAAAATTTACATAGTGGACCCGTTGTCAAAGATATTAAGAAGAAAAGAAAGTTCACTCATACTCCATGTGGATGCTTTGCCCATTCATTCGCCGCCACCAATATCTGCCAAAACCGGTTTTTGGGCTTAAAACCATTATTAAACGGGCTCGAGCTGAACGCTTGGAAAATGCCTAAAGCAATGACCAAAACCGATTTATATGATCATTATAAATCGGACATGTTGGGTAGCGGCAATTGCAGGTGTAGACAAGCCTAAATGGTTCCTCAAAATTGATTGATCAGACACTCAGTAAAAAATGTCTCTGAACACCTGCTGAAACAAACCTCTTTATTCGGAGAATAAGCGTCAAATGTTAAAATTGATTAAAAACACAATTTCAAGGAACAATAAACTTTATTGTATGCACAAAACATTCGATAAAAATAGAATTCTATAACGTAAATTATAAAACAATAATAATTTTAAAACAATATGCGGAAGTATGCAAAAAAAGTTTCTGAACACGTTATTTTTTAAAACTGTTATAAACAAAGATATCATTTCAATTTTATTTCAATAGCCTGTTCAACAGCCAATAAATTGTTTTTCATTGAATAAACTAATTTTTTTTTGTTCTGTCTGAGCGATATTAGTTCATTCATGTAAAATGTCTTCTCTAAGGTGCTGTTTGTTTTAAATCTTTTTCTTTTTAAGTTCCTTTCCAATTGGTCCCACAAATGCTCGATAGGGTTCAAATCTGGCAATTGGGGTGGTGTCCGGAGATCTCAGTCTCAAGATAGCAGTCTCCCAAACCCCACCGGCTTGCTTAAATGCTCTTTAGCAAACACGAGGCGATTTTTCTTGTTATGTTTGCTTATGTGGTGCGTTTTCCCATGCGTTCGTAAGTGTAACCCTTGTTCTTAATAATATTACGGACTGTTTGAGGCGTTACTAATACACGATAATCTTCATTAGAAGTACCTACAATTTCGGTGGCACTTGAAGCTGGATTGGTGTTGACTTCTTTAATGACTGGATGTTGTTTAATTTCTCTGGCCGTCCTGAACGAGGTCTATTGCCAACATTTTCGAGCTTCTTATACCGTTGAATTGTCGACAGTGGCTTTTTAAAGATAAAAGATATTTGCCGAAATTATTTTTCTTCTCGGTGCATTCTAATAATCACTTGTGGTGCACGGAATTTCCATATTGAAGGCTAAAATTAAACTGATTGAGAAAATTATTAATTATATTTAGATAATACAAGTAAACAAACGATCAAGCTGTAGACGTTGTACTTTCGTAAACAAAAGTGTTTATGTTATTGTGTTTACACCTATACAGGTTTACTGAAACTTTTTTGATGAAATTCATGATTAAAATGGAAATAAATAGTCTTTGAATATAACAATTGATATTTCAATATTCAAAAATCTTTAGATAATATATGGGGTTAACAACAATAATATCTTTTAAATCTTCTGACATATAATAATTGCAGAATAAATAATTTGCAGTATATATTGTCATTAAGCCAGTAAGTGTTCGGAGACTTTTTTTACCGAGTGTATTTAAAGTATCTAATACTTTATTGGCGATTAGTACAAGATCCTTGACTTTGATTATATTTGGTTTGTTGGTTCACGAGAAAGACCTTCCTGAATGAGTTTCAGCAGCTTCTCTACCATCACTAAAGTCCTTGTGCCAGTTTTTTACACACCACTTTGTACACAAACATTTTTTCGACATAACTTCATCGCAATACCACTTTCTTAACATTTTTAATGCACATCACCGCAATAAATTTAATGAATATTAGGCAAAATTTTAGGCAAATTCTTTGGCGTTATTTATGTTTAACGTTTACAAAAGACGCTATAATTTCTAACTTGACAAGCGAAATGATATGAAACTTCTATCAGATATTAATGGCAATTATACCAACCTAAAAACCAAATGATTTTATCGATTTTTAAGTGCCCCAATTTTTAAAACAAGTCACCTTACTCTTTGATCATAGTAGTATGTTAAACTGGCAGTGCATATCAAAACGTAAAAGAAACTGCTGATTAATTTATTGTGTTTGTCAAACATAAAATAATTATCATTCTACTTGTATTTGTAAACTACATGTTTTAATATGTATATGTCATACACGAATCTGCATTATCTGTTTTTATAAAGAACAACATTTTTCTATAATTAGCTGACATTCGTCGTGTTATGTTATATTCGTCGTGTTATGTTATATTTTCTTGAACTATGCACCACAGTGCCGAATAATGAAACAAATGAGATCACAAATGTTCGGCCGTTCTAACCATGGCCTACCCTAATTTTTTTGGGGCCCCAACTATTATATGCTAAAATAGATAACTACTTTGTTCAATTTTTTTTACTCTCAGACCAACAAATTCCGAGATATAGAGGCTTCGATTAATATTTTTAATAATTTTACTTGTATTCATACGATTTTTTTGCACAAATTTGGATTAAGCCTTTTTCCACAACATTTACATAAATTTACTTACGATTACTAATTTTTACTATTATTAGGTCCTCAGTTTAATTTTAATATTTTCATGAACTGAAAAATCTATTCGAGTCTCAAATTTTTCCCACCGTATAACTATTTCAAAGCACCATCTTTTAATTTTAAATCGAAGTATAAAACAAGAGCCTACTGTAGTTAAGACTTAAAAAAATAAGTTATAAAATTAAAAGCACTGCCTTATTTTCGGCTTTCAACTGAAATAAAATGCTGTGGAAACTCAGGACGTAAAGTGTGTGGCTTTGGTACATAATGTTGTTTCGTACAGTAGTCATAAGAAGTGGGTTCAGCAATTCCGAATTGAAAATTATGACTTATATGATACAGAATGTCCGCGATATCCAAAAAAATTGAGGATGAAGAATTAGAGGTAGTACTGGAAGGAAATCGTTATCGAACACTGCTACAGCTCGGATAAGAACTAGCAGTAACACTGCAAGCCAGTGTCAAACGTTTACACCAGTCACAATTACACAGTCACAAGTTACACCACAATTGAAAATATGATTGTTGTTATATAATTGCTCTTCAGATTCCATAATGATAACATCTTGCCTGTTAGGCAGGATGTTATGACCACATGATCACATATGTCACATGACCCCAAATGGAAAAAAGGACTTTGGAAATTATCTCCGATAGCTGAAGATTTTATCACACCCAGCGCAACTTTCAGACTTGGCACCTTCGGATTTTTATCTCTTACGATCTCTGCAACATTACCTGATGTAATAGATACTTCACATCTCTTGAAGCAACCGAAAAAATCCTCAATGACTATCGCATCAACTACTAAGTTTTTTTTTCGATCTGAGATTCGACAGTTGCAAGAAAAATGGCGAAAGAGAGGGATATGACTTCGAAGATTAATTTTGTATTACTTTTATAAATAAATATAAAGTATAAAAACTTTAAATATAAATAACTTCCTATAAAATAAAATCCGGAAAAGGATTCGACTTCACTGTTGAGAGCTACTGGTTCCGAAACTGGTACTATATTATAAAAAAAACTACAATTTGATATCAGGAAATACGAATAATTGTTCTATGTTTATATTTAATTATCTATAATTTAATACAGATTATTGAATGTACCTAAAATAAATTCCGTTATATATTATCTTTAAATAAACAACCAAAAAAGTATAAAATAAATTAATTAGACACATAATAATAAGCTCGTTAGGAAAGGAATTTAATCGCCTTAATGATGCAGTTTTCCTGCACGGATTCTAAACGTCCTGCTTAGCGTCTTGGGCCCATTTATAGCTATAAATCGGTCAAAATATATTGTTAGATAAGGTCAGGGTGAATGCCAAGGACAAATCTTGTTTTGAGTCTCTTTTTCTATTCGGTTCGCACAAACAAACCCATTAGCAGGATTTGCGAGTGCGAGAAAAAATTTGGGGATCCTGGGACCGAGTCAATTCGACATGTAGCCGAGATGCATCATCGTCTTGATGCAATGGCAGTATTGGTCTCGTCTGTTGCTCAAATGTATCGAAAATATAAAGTTTATATATATATATATATATATATATATATATATATATATATATATATATATATATATATATATATATATAAATATATATATATATATATATATATATATATATATATATATATAAAAACTTTTAGAGTTCAAGTTTTCTTTTCTAATTTATTTACCATAATAAATAACATAACATTCTACTAATAATTTTTAAACATTTTATTTACAATGTAACTAACGCATTTTATTGTTTCTTACAAATGGTTCCTACTTTGTGGTACAGGTTCAAAAATAAAAATGTACTAATTTTATACATGGTATCGCGTACGAATTCTAATAAAACATATATTTTTTTGACGATTCAAAAGTTAGTAATTAGTTTTTATATATTAAAGTTAACGTTGGCCATGCTAAATATTGTACTGCTGAAGAAAAGGAAAGGAAATGATTTACGGTTAAAGACGCATCAGCTACTACAAGACTATTTTGCAACTAGACTACAGTTTAACGTGCGTTCCAAACCACGGTCATCAGCCCTCGACAACCCTCCCCTCCCCCCCTCTAGACTGTCAACCTTTGGTTTGCTTACCCATAAGTCTTTCACGAAGCTTACCGACTGCCGACCAACTTAGAAGACTTCTCAGAAAGCATCCGGCCTTACCCAACCTTTAACTGGCGTGATTGAGGGGTAATTTGTTGTCGGATTTTAACTCTTGCCTAGAAAAAAATCACAGCCATTTTGGAAGTAAATACAGACAGAAGAATTGCTGGAATTGAACCAATTACCGCTCCAATGCGGTTTCGGCCGCTGCTCTTACCATCCGTATCAACGCGAATAGAATACTGCTGAAGAAAAGTATTTAATTTTGCAATTGAGAAGTCAAAACAAATCTTATGTATTTACTGGGAATGCCATCAAACAGTCACCATGTGTAATTACTGAAATTTTAAAAGAAAATAAAAGAAACACGAGTACCAAAAAGGGATAATCCTAATGTACTTTTTATATCGTAAAATCTGGACGTAAGTGTCAGAATCAGAACCATAAGACTAAACAGTAAAGTAGCCAGTAAAGTTCAATTTTTAAGTAAACGGAATATAGAGCAGAATATAAAGCAGAATATAAAGCAAAATATAAAGCAGTTAAAATTTGCAGAAAGAAACTGTAGTAAAGATTTTCAACGTAACTGGAAAAAAAACATTCTTTTTAGCGATGAAACCAAAATTCATTTATTTACTTCTGATGACAAATTGTACATTTTGGTCAAAGTGAAGGGTTCTCTATGGGGAAAGAGAAAATACGACAAAAGAAATTTACTTAGAAATCTTAGAGAACATTATGCTAATGTACCCTGAAGAGTATGTGCTTTTACAGTGGGTCTAGCAACAAGATAATGATCCCAAATATATGGCTCATGTTGTAAAGCAGTGATTTGAGAGGAAACATATTAGGGAGTTAGACTGGCTTTCACAGTCCCCGGATCTAAATCGGACGGAGAACCTTTGGTAGGAGTAGGAGAGAAAAAAATAGCAGACGAGAAGACATTGTTGTAAGAAATTCAGATTGGTATTCAATACCTTAGAAGCATACTGACATCTAATCGACTCCATGCCAAGAAGATGGCAATCCGTAATTAAGAATACGGGCCATGCTATAAAGTACCAACCAAGCTTCGGTAACTCTGAGGACCAAATAGTTGTAGAAAAATTCACTTTTTAGTTTTTTTTTTCTAAAATATCTCATCAACGTATAATTATGAATAAAATAATATTTTATATTCATTTCAATACTACCACCTTGATCAAAAAGTTCCCGGACTTTATAGAGAAAATATAAAATTAAAGATTATTCATCAAAATTGATATTGTCCGTTTCCAAAGTACTCCCCATGGATGGCAATACTCCCCGCACTTACGCCAGCGCTTGATCCAATTCTTGAAACATTTTTTATACTCTTCGATTCTTCTTTTTATACTCTTCGAGCCGTCTTCGATTTTTCTATAACCTCCTCTCGGCTGCTAAAACGCGTTCCCTGTAGTGTTTTCAGTGGCTGTTGGATGGTATTTGATCCGTTATTGAATAAAAAGTCGCTGATAATAATGGCATTATGCGACGATGCGTTATCATAATGCAAAATCCACAAGTTTATTGCCCACAAATTCTTTCTTTTTTGGTGAATTGCTTCACGCCGTTATAGTCACTGAAAACCGAGAGCATCGCTTTCTTTTTCGATTGAAAACAACGTGGTTTTTCGGTCTTAGCTCATTGGGTACACACAATTCACTCGCCTGATTGAGTCTGGATTGAGTGTCGTACTCATAAACCCACGTCTCATCTCCAGTAATAATGCGGCTGATAAATGTTAGGTCAGATTCAACATTGGAAATCATGTCTTTTGCAATGTCAATGAGGTCCCTTTTTTGAATGAAATTAAGGTCTTTCGGCACCAACTTCGCTGCAACACGGCAGAAACCCAAATTATTAACTAAAATGTCTTGAACGGATCCATAAGCAATGTTCAAGTCCTCTGCTCGCTCTCTGATACTTAATTTGCCGTTATTGACCACCATTTATTTCACTTTATCGATGTTTTCGTCGTCGTTTCGCTCGATATTCACGACTTGCCACTGCATTCCTCATCATCGACGAAGTCACGACCACTTCTGAAGCGTTTGTGCCACTGATAAACGACTGTTTTCTTTAGAGTCTTGTCGCCGAAACGCTTTTCGAACATTTCCAAAATCCTCGCACCATTGAATCCCTTTTTAATGCAAAATTTACTACAAACTGGTTGTTGCAAACGCAATTCCATTTTTAAAATTGTAAAAATCGAAAACACGCATACAGGCAGATGTACTCAAGACGGCGTAACTTTTACAAATCTCAGGTTATGACGCTGAAATTTTATGGGAATGTCAATGGCAGATGTGGCAACCTAGTAAAAAGAATATAACTCTAATCGGGTGACTGAGAGCGGCACACGCTGGTCATTCCGGAAACTTTTTCATCAAGGTGGTAGGTAAGTTTTTTAAGTGCTCGGTAAATTCATTCTGTCCTTTTGTGCTGAGTTCTAAATGAGGATTATTTAAAGAGCTAATAATGGAATATTTACTTCACTTATGATTATAATTGTTTTTAAATATTGACTCGTAAATAGCTCATATCTGAAAGAAATTAATGTTGAAACACGACAAAAACCTTGATATTTTAACGAACGCCACTCTTAATCAACCAAAGAAGATACGAAACGAAAAGACATTAGCGAAATCAAAAACACTGCAAAAGTATTGTTAAAAGCTGTGTTTTTTTTTACCAAGTGATTAGTTCTTGCGACGAATTGATTTAAATGACCTTACCATGAATGAAAAATTGTCATATTAAACATTTTATTTTTGGTTTATCTCTGTTAGTTTGACCTTTTTTCACGGGTTACGACGATTTTTTTATTTAATCAACTAAAGTGCAAAAAAAAATCAACGAAGCATATGCCAAAATGTGATCCAAGTTTCAAGTGTTAAAGTTCCTTTGATAGCGCTCTTAGATCTGTTATTTTATATATCTGTTGATTATGTATAAAAATTATTTTAGAAGAATTCTAACGTTAGAGTAAATATAAATAAATTTAATTGAATCCAAACAGATTTTGATGTCGGTTCCTAATCAAATTTAACATTAATTCTTCGACTGAAACTTTTGGTGTTGACTTTAGAAGACTTTTCATACAAAACCGTTAAATTTATTTACTCTCTTTAAGGGCATTTTGCTAACCATAGCATCATCAGGAAATGATGCAAAATGGTGATTTGAAGTTTTGTGGAATAACTTTTTGTCTAATTGTAGAAATAGAATGAAAAGTTCTATAGAGAATAGAAAGGTAACTTCCTTTCTAGTAATGCTTCATAATTCTCATGCCGATATAATATTTTATTTTGTCGTGTAAAGTCGCATTTTATGAGTTGATTAAACACTAGAATAAACGTTGAAAATGAATTATGGAGGCGTTACACCTTCACATTTCATGGTTCATAAGAGGCTTACTGAGTTTCGAAGTGGTCAAACCAGTACGAATCACGCTCCATGCTTAGGATACCCTGTTGTAATAACTACTGAAGAAATAACCCTCAAAATCTATGATACTGTATTGTGCTATCTCAGAGTGCAGATTCGTGAAATTATTAAAATAATAAGCATTTTAGACAAACGCGTACGAATATTTCCACATGAGAAAGCTATCGGCTCGATGGGTGCCTTATTCGGTAACTGTAAACCTCAAATGGAATCAAGTAACCACTTCACAGCGATGTTTAAAATATATAAGCGCAATTCGAAGGAGTTTGTGTGAAGATTGGCAACTGTTAATGAAACTTGGATTTATCACTGCAGACCAGCAACAAAGGGCCACTCAAAACAGTGGGTTTTACCAGGAAAATGAAAAGGCAAAAAAGAAGACGAAGACTCTTTTTTCAGTCGAAAAGGTTTTCTGGGATTTACAAGGCATTATCTTCATTGACTATTTCGAAAAGAGAAAGGCTATTACAGGAAAGCATCATGCTACATTATTAGTCAGATTTCAAGAATAATAAATAAAAGCTCTCTCATATTTGGCAAAGCAAAAATAGTTTTTTTTTGCCACGACAACCCTATTCTATTTGTTGACCACCCTATTCTCTGCACTTAGCCCTCTCCGACTTTTTCTTAACATGAAGATCTAGTACGTATGAAATAATGTTGCCTAGAATTCATATTTTATATCCCTTCAGCATCCCTCGGTTCCTTTCGAAATAATTTATCAGATGGTTCCAAGTTTAACATCGGCACAAGGTGTGGCTTTATTCACAGGTCTTTCATTTTCATGCCCAAACAATCGCTTAAAATAGCACAAATTGATTCGTAAGACACAGAAAGATCAGCGACTATCTCTCTCAAACTTAAATGATGATTTTCAGTCACCATTTCCTTCACTTTAACAATGTTAACTTCAGTTGAAGAAGCTGAAGGCCGACCAGAGTGAGGCAAATCTTCCTCCCATCTCGACCGCTTTTGTATGCACTGTACCACTCATATGTATATGTGTTTTAGATAAAGTCGATTCACCATAAGCCTTCTGCAACATTTTCAGCGACTTGGAGCACGAAATTCCATTTGCATTTTTATCCATTGTAAAAATCGCAAAACATACTTGAGATAAACTTTAAGCGGGGTTTTCAAATCATCAATTCCCAGTATTTTTTTAACAGCATGTAGTTTACAATTCGCACACTGCCTTATCAATGATCTTTGATAAGAACATTTCTCATCCAGTAGTAATTTGGATCCTGGATTTCACTGATAAACTCATTTCCCAGAACTCACGTGGTGTCTTAGTAA
This sequence comes from Cosmopolites sordidus, assembly GCA_031761425.1. NCBI lineage: Eukaryota > Metazoa > Arthropoda > Insecta > Coleoptera > Curculionidae > Cosmopolites > Cosmopolites sordidus. The sequence goes on from JARFXV010000238.1 coordinate 90,849, forward strand.
CAAAAACATCGAAAGAAAAGGCATAGAAAAGATAGCGATCGACAATTTCTGAGTATCCACTATTACTAACCTTAAAATCTCTGTTAAAATCGTATTTAAGATCTGATATCAAAGACTACTCAAATAACAATGACGGCTTTAACATATTAATACCACTGTCTCCTCCGGAACCAGTTCTAGGCAGACCATCTTCGGTAAAATGACACAAGCTGTCGATCGAACACTGCTGATTCTCCCTAAAGGAGAGAACCAACCCGCCTCACGTGTAAATTCTATAATTCGCCTCTCCCTCTCTCTCTGTAAAAAAAACCTCCTCGAAGAACCACCGTCTACCTCATGTTAGATCTCTCCACAGTCTTAACAATTGTTTAACAAATAACCTCAATTCTATCAAAAGACCATTCCGTTTTTCTACCTGAGGGCAATTGACTTTTACTAAAAGATCTGATTTTCTATGCCCTCACCCTACACCTCCACCCCCCTTTCATCTAATATACAAATATTCCATCTCTTGTAACTCTACTTTAACATTTCCTATCCCCCCGATCCGATCCGATGCTCTACCCTATACATTTTAATCACTTACATATATATATATATATATATATATATATATATATATATATATATATATATATATATATATATATATATATATATATATATATATACTTACTATACATCTATATATTTATTTATTTATTCACTGTTTATTTTACTTTATTTTTTATAATTTTGATTTTATTTTATTAATTTCAATTACATATTTTTCTTTCAATATTTTTGTCTTATTATCTATAAATACTTTTTTTGTTCATCAGCTTCGTTTAATTATTCACTCTTTTTCACACAGATTTTACGTGGATTATCAATCTCCAACTTATTACTGCCAGTCCAGTCTCGAGTGGATTTCTGAGAGGTCGCTAAAAGGTCTCTAGGCTGATACGACCAAAACTGCATTCTCCTCCGTCCTTTCCTCCAAACATAAATAAATGGTTGGGTCTATTTTGTCCTCTTGATGTATTTTAATATATTTTTTTAGTTTAATTGCGAATACTCTATAACCCTTCGGTCTGACATATAGATGGAATCAAACAAAAAATCCGTATATCAGACAACACCAAAAACATAAGTAATGGCTGAATGATTGTGGCGTGTTCATATATTTTTTCTCCTTTATTTGGGTTTTTCGCCACTGTCTAAAACTCAAAAAATATCAAAAATACCTGTTCTTATTTAAAGAAAGAATCACAGGTATTTTTGATATTTTTTGAGTTTCAGACAGTGGCGAAAAACCCAAATAAAGGAGAAAAAATAAACAAAAATATACTTACATGAAATTTAAGTTTTTTTACGACAAGAGATGGCGTTACTGTGCGCCGTCCACTAGTTCGGATATGTATTCAATTCAAATGTAATAATTTAACTCTCTTTACTCCTCGTATTTTTTCGGTATAACATTAGGTAATATTTGGCTTATTTCGGGGGGGTGGGGTTTAACCCCCCCCCCCCCGGATAACGCGTTTGCTCACAGCGGACTAAAAACAACAAGAACTAAAAACAACAAGAACAAAACAAACAGAAAAAAATGCTTGCTAGAAGGAAATTTCACTCCGATGAAGAAGTACTTGTTGAAACTGAAAGATATTTTGAAAACAAATATAAACCGTTCTATAAAAAAGGTGTGAAAATATTAGAAAAGCCTTGAAGAGATTGTATTGCTCTTAAAGGAGTATATATTGATAAATAAAGTCGAAATTTGCAAAAAAAGTGTGTTCTCAAGAAAGCTCACCTTTCGGGGGCTCTGCATCCCTCTGCAGTTTTCATTAAATTATATTAAATTCCTAAACATTATCTTATTCTTAAATTATTTTAAACACATGAATGTTTTGGATTTGTCTGTTTCTAAATGGATTTCCACCACATCGCATACAGTTGTACCCGGTAGTGTTATTGTTTTGTAATAGTCCGTGGTTACTTATTGTTACTTATGATTATTACGTGACTTTTGAGCGTTTTCCAAAACCAATTAGCCGAGAAAGAATTCTCGTTACGGCCTATTCGACTTGCATTTCGAAAAATTTATTTTGCAGGGTATCTGTTACATACAGTTTGAGTTTCTCTTTCTCGCGCTATTAAGTATAGATGGATTGCAAAATTTGTAAAAAATACAATGTTTATTTGTATTTTATATATTTTTATTACAATTTATACATGGCTTTAATGCAGAAAAAGAAATGTGTCTCTCGAAATATTATTCACAGTGGAATAAATAAAGGGTATAATTGAACAGTATACATAATTTTACTTCTCAAACTTCATCCATTATGTCTACAGTTTTTTGTCCACTAAATTAAAAAAGATGCTTTACTATACATATACGTATCCATTCTATTAATTCTGTGCCGAGAAAACGGAAGGAGCGCTAGAATGTTTTCAAGTGCCACTCGTGCATTTACTCTTTAACAAGATTCACTAGATTTCTAAACTAATATAATCAACTTGCTCAGATCATTAAAAATATCTTAGAGTTATTTATCGTGCTGTAAAATAATACAACGAGATCTCCTCTGTCGAACAGGGCAAGAAGTGATCGATCTCGCAAAACTAGGACTCCAGCAGTTGTCAAAGCGGTCGCTTAAACAATTTCAAGAAATCCGCTCCGAAAACCGAAAATTATTATCCGAAAAACATAGCCTATATCTTGGAGTTTGCGAAAGATCTACCGGACAGCAAATCTACATAACATAGAGATCCGAGAGTGAGAAATAGTAAACAGATTCAGAAATGTTAACACAGCAAATATACTAAGTGACATAGAAAAAGGAACACCCAGTAAAAGTTTTTGTATTGTAATTATATTTTGTATACTTGATTCTAGTGACCTCAGAAATAAATGATTAAAATTTCAGCCAATAAAACACTTATTCGGATAAAACAGTTTTTGGCACTGTCACTTTTTTCTTAAAGATACATCATTAGAGTAACATTTACGTTTTTACAGTGATTTGTTTTACTTCAATTTAATTTCTTTAAAAAAGTTATTATGCTTAAAATGCGAAGAAGTGCAAAATTTTCGCCAGTTATCACAGAGGTCGTAGGTCTACGAGAGGCCGGATTATCTTTTCGGGAAATTGGAATAAGAATAAATAGAACTATTCACACAGTGTTGAGAACTTGCCGAGAGTGGGCCGAAGAAGATCGACAACAACGAGCTAGAGGTACAGGAGTCCAGTCACGACACAACTCCAGGAGCGCCATCTTCAGCTTTTGACCATAAGAGATATTTCTTCAACTTCAAGGTCAATTGCCAACCTGTGGTACGAAGAGCATGGAAGGTTAATTGGAATACGAGCAATCTACAGCAGAATCAGATCTTTTCGGCTCGTTTCTTACAGACTACATCTGGCTTTACTTTTAACGGCGGAACACCGGCGTCAACGACTGGAGTGGTGCAGTGAAAGGCATCAGTTGAATGCGAAATGGATTCGTGTTGTTTTTAGTGAGTCCCGCTTCGGTATAAGTTGTCATAACGGCCGTGCTCGTGTAAGAAGATACCGCGGAGAACGACGAAATCCGGAGTTCTTCATGAAGTGGCACGTACATCGCCCAGTGAGTGTTATGATTTGGGATCCATCGCACATAGTAATAGATCACCACTAGTTTTTGTCCAAGGTAGTATGACGGCTCAGCGATATGTCGAAGTAATTCCGCAGTAGAGCATGTATTTTTCCGCAGTAGAGCATGTATGGGATATCCTAGGTCGAAGATTGTTTAAATTGCCACACCATCCACAGACGTTGGAGGCACTACGAGGTAAAATTCAAACAGCATGGAACACTACCTCAAGAGGAAATTGATAACCTAATTAGATCAATGCCTAGGGACCTTCATGAATGTATACAAAGTTAAGGTCGATCCACCCATTACTGATTCGTAGTAATTAGACTCATAGTAATAGGTCTTCAAATTTTAATTAGTTGTACTGTTTAATAATAACAATAAATCTAAAAAAATAGTTTTAAAAATGTTATCATTATTTCTTCGTGTTCCTTTTTCTATGCCACTTAGTATATATTTTCACATAAAAAAATATTGATTAATCTAATAGACCGTACATTGGATTATGCATAACATGTTTATGCGCATGCCTACAAATAGGTGTATGAATACAAGTTGAATACAAAGGTGCATACACATCGATATTGCTGTTGCTGTAGCATATTATGAGTAGATACTAGCAGAGCTGTAACCAAGTAGATCCACGAAGAGTACATAACTTTATGGCTCCTATCTTAGGCGGTGAATGAGTGGATCTCGTATAAGATTAGCGAACTATCCCAAAAATCAGCATGGGAACAGATTCTGAAACCGGTTAGAAATAATGCCAAGAAAGAATTCTGAATTTACCCAAACTCCTCTTAAACACCGGAAGATCCATGATGAGCTACTCCAATATCATGTCGACTGTCTCGGTGACAGACACTCAATATTAAAAATATTGATAGGCCATTATTTTTTTTATGCAAATACCTTCATACCAAATATGAATAAAATGTGACTGAACTTATGCACCGTCTTTGAATTTTTAGGTCAGAGAGTATAATTTCGTATATTTATGGTCTATTCAAGAAATAGTTCAAGAATAGGGCACTTCGGAAATTATGATCAACGTTTATGGAAAGCTGCATTTGGAAAGCACCCATTTTTAACGCATACATTAAAAGTCTGCCTAACATCGTCATAAGTTGGATAAGAAAAGCAAATAGGAGGAAATATAAATGGAATCAGTGAAGCGTTCTTGTATGAATTATGTCGTACATCAATAAGTTCGGGTCTTATGATAAAAGAAGATATTTTCATCATGTTAAATCCACATTTTGAAGTCAAAATGTTCTTTATACAGGATGAGGCACGAACCCTGCAGCTAATCGAAATATTTGTTATTAACAATTTAATTATCGAGCTTTTTTGATTACCTTTGAAATATATTTTGGAACAAAATAAAACAAACTTAATTTTCGAAATAATCTGTCGAATCCCAGATCGAACAAACTTTGATGATTTTGATGTAATAAAGTCATTGAGGCTTTTTCGTGTTCGACGTGTAAGGATTATTATGCTCCCTTTTACAGCCGGCCGGCGACTGCGCAGATTATATCGGAGTAGCTCGGGACTATTAGCGTCGCTCGGCAACGCTGTCGGCCGTCCATTGATTGATTTTACTATCTCGCCTCCAGGTTGCCGCGTTGCTTCTTTTTTCAGAAGGGATTTCCATACTTTTGGAATGTTGCGCACGTCGTTTCGCGTATTTAACTCACCCCTTTCTTCTATTTAAAGGGCTTCTCTGATTGTTCGGACCTTGTAGTTTTTATTCGCTATTTCTTTTGCTTCTTCAAAATAGATTTTATGTCCTGTTTGTAGATGGTGCTGGAACAGAGCAGAAGTGATTTGTTTGTTTTTTAAGTTGTTTTTATGTTCTTATATTCTGGCCGATATTCGTCTGTTTGTTTGTCCTATGTATGTTCTGTTGCAGTGGAAACAAGATATACAATACACCACATGATTTTCCAGTCTAACTTTGCCCTTGGGGTTTTTTAGGATGTTTGCGACAGTTTTGTGCGGCTTGTAGGCTGTTCTGATCTTATCTTTCCTTTGTGGTTTGCTTATCCTATCTGTGATTCCTTTTACATATGGTAGCAGGACCTTTGGTGTATTTGGTTTATGATCCTCTGTTGTGCTTCTTGTTTGAGTTTTCTGACGGTGAATGGCCTTCCTGATACAATTTTCTGAATATCCATTTTGTCTGTGAGCTGTGGAAATTTTTGGTAATTCTTCGCTTCGTGTATCTGGTAGTATCAGTCGGAAGGATCTGGAAATCAAGGTGTTCACTACTGGAGGGCACATGTTTGTGGCTGGTTGTTGTGCGTTCCACATGAGATTGTGGAACCCAACAGTCGGGGGTGTATAACTCTTGACTACTGTTGTCTCACTGAACGCAGTCCAAAGAAGTAATAGTACAACTGATTAAAAAACTTAAAACTTAAAAGAACCTAACATTGTATAGAACAGAACCATTTTTTGCACACAAAATATTGCAACTGTGAACAGCAGGCTACTAAATTATTTAGAAATTTCTAAAATTAAAAAGTACCAAGCTACACTTCGGAGATACCCCAATTATTGAAAGTGTCATTAATTTAACGAGACAAAAAAAAACGACTTCCATTAACAGCACTTTGAAACTTTAGTTTAGTTTATATATAACTCTCTTTGAGAATTGTCGTGAGACCGAAACATGTCAGAGAACATTTTGATTATATTGTGAAATAAATAGCAAGTGTTTTAATTATTATCACCATCACATTATGGTAATGTATATTTCAATTCAAGGAGATTCGATGTACCCTATTTTATATCACTTTGTGTAATGATCATGCCTAATTTCATAAACCCATCTTAATGCATTATCTAGAAAAACATTTCAGGTATCATATATATCATAGTAACCAATCCACAAGAATTAAATTAATCCAATCTTCTTGGGGGCAAATGAAAACCTGCATTATTTGAAATGATCCATTCAACATTTTTTAATTATTTTTATTTACCGTTTACCTGGATTATAACTTTCTAACTCGAAGTGGTGGGATGAAAAAATGGCGCATGGAAGTTAAAGTCAATGCACGTAACATTCACCTTGTCTAGAGAGACCTACCCATCAGTAAAGATTAACAACTGACAGATTACACAAGCCGTGGATGCCAAATATCTAGGTATACACGTAGATCGCCGATTAACCTAGCGGAAACACATATTCACAAGCGAAAATAACTCGGTCTAAAACTTAGTCAAATGTATAACGTTATCCAGCGTTACATCCCATTGCCCTCTTTTAAGGAAGTCATTCACCAATATAGTGCGAAGTCTAGTGCTAGAGTATCAGTGTATCCCATTGTGTGGGCCAACAAGTTAAATGCGCATGATGATGGTCAACTGCGAAGATTGAAACGCCTTTATCCATCAGATCTAATATTAAGTGCCAGATAAGTAAACTACTGAGTGGTCTAACTAGTTCACATTGCTAGAGCATAGAGTAAAATTACTTAGATCGTACCCCGGTATAATCTCGTTTAAAATTTGTAAAAAGCACCATCTAGTGCCGTAAGTTTGAACTATTTAGACGTACGAGTAAACGAAAACAAGTAGGTGGCTGGCCGGCTTTGTGAGGCAAAAATTATTAAAAAGTAATTTTTTTCTCAATTTTGATTAAAATTTTTGGCTTATGTTTAAAATTGGCTCATTTGTAAGCTTTTTAAAGAAGTATTATAATCCTTAAGTTATTTTTAGGCATACGTCTGTTTTTATCGTTTTTTGGCATTCATTTAGGCATACTCTAACGATAGATTTTTTTTAGGTTATGTCAGTGGTTTCGGTTTGAAACTTTTAAGACTTTATCGCTTAAGCCATACCTGTAGATAATTTCTTAATCGTAAAAGTACGATTTAGGTATTTACTTGTTTACTAATATTTTTTTATCAGCTGATGAATATGGCGAATTGAAAGTACCATACTTGGAAGCAGGAGGATGTGGACGAAGCTTTTTTGAAACATCGGAATGGTGAAATTGGATTTAATGAAGCATGTAGAAGATATCACATACCGAGGCCTACACTGCGACGACATCTGAGAGGTTTAAAAAAACGAATAAAACAACAAAATTTGGTAGACCTAACGACATGTCATCAAGCATGGAAGAGAAATTAGTACAGATTTGATAAATTTCGAGTCCAGTTTCTTTGGATTAACTATTACTGAATTTAGGAAGCATGCCTTCGAGCTTGCTGTAAAATTTCAATTGCCTCATCGCTTTAATAATCAGAAGAAAATAGCGGTCAAAAAGTGGTATTGCAGGTTTATGAAAGACCAGCCTACTTTGTCCTTGCTTAATATTTTTTTTGATAAATATGAAGAAATACTAGATAAATACAAGTTTACTGATGGATATAATATGGATAAAACGGCAGTATCCACCGTTCATATATTTTTAAAGTTATTGAGAAAAAGGGCAAATACCAAGTGGGTGCAATCACAAACAGAGAAAGGGGTTTAACAACGACAGATATATGTGCGATCAATGCAAATGTGACTAAATGATGCCTTAAAAAAAGGAGCTTTCATTAAGTACACGAGTGTAGAAAAAAGAGACCAAAAATAAATGTTGCTTTTACTGAATGGTTATAGCACACATACCAAAAATAGAGAAGCAATCCAGATGGCGATTAGATATAGTAATGATATATTTTCCCGCTCACACAACACATCGCTTACAAGCATTGGACAGATCATTATTTAAATTATTGAAGAGCAATTACAATGAATCGGTATCACATCCTGGTCATAAAACAGGCTAACGTTTCTGAGATGCTTGGTAAATCGTATCTTAGATCGGTTCGTATGGATATAGCGCTAAATAGTTTTAAAGCAACAAGTTGACTATGTATAAATATCTAGCTTCTGTATAAATATCTTATTTATCAAATCAAGAACCTGCTGATGTAACTGGAAAAACTACACTATCAGGCACCACATTGTAACTCGCTAGAGACACATCGCCGCCCATAGTCGTAACTCAAACAATTGTTGCATCTCCACCAATCGTAGTATCTCTCCCCATAGTTCCAATGCCACCAATAGTTCCAACCTCACCAAAAGTAACAATACCACCCTTAGTACCTAGAGATGCAACACCATCACCCACCATTCAACTTGGACCTTCAGCAATATCACAAGATACTGCACACGGTAATAATATAGGAGCAGTTGATAAAATCACTAACACTAATCAAATAATAAAGTCTTACTTGAACACTTTATCTCCTATCCCTTGCATATCAACAGTTATTAAAAAAAGCCAAGGAAAATATAAATAAGAGGAAGAAGCCTGTACTGGATTTAAAAAAAGTTAAAATAGAAAAAGAAATAAAGAAAACTATAAAAAGGGCGAAGACAGATAACATATAACAAGAATAAAAAAACCAAAGATAAAGAATCATGGTTATGCCAACTATATAAGAAAGATTGCGAATAATACATGACCCAATATATGAAATGTAAAGGTTGGGTACATGACCTAACTGCTGACGCGGAAAGTAAGGTGAAGAAACATATTTGTGATATCTGTGTTCAATCTCAATAATTTTTGTAGGTGTAATTTTGTTTCTTAAGAAATTATAATTTTGGTTTTCTATGTGTAATTTACTTGGTAATTAAGTTCGACTTTAAGGCGGTGATTATTCGACAAATATTGATTGTAAGTTGGCCTTAGATTGAGTAGTTGATAGTTTTATTTTTTAATATCTCTTGTTATTAAGTATTTTTCTATATAGTTTATGATGTCTTCATGAAGTCTTATTACGACTTAGGCTGTAAGTGGTACGAATTAGGCGACCAGGCGTGAAAAACGTTAAAACACCTGTTTTGACACAATATTTGTGGGTTTCTATGAGTGTTTATTAAAAAGTAAATAAATAAAGATTCAGTAGGTCCAGAAGATTTTGTTTCATTTAAATTGTACTAAGCATTACAGTGCTCCTTAGGGGCTACGATTTAAGTAACCTTACCCTATATACAAACTTTATTATTAAGTTTATCTCTAAAAGAGATCGCTCCTTGGAATGATTCATTAACTGTCGATTTTCATAAATATAACAAATGCTTGTTGCTTTCGGTAAGATTGCTGTACTCATAAGAGATAGATAAAAAAATATATATTAAAAAGAACAAAAACTGTACTGCTTCTCATAATAATGCCTAATTTAACACTCATCTCTATAAATATGTTAAAACTTAATCACAATTGATATATATATATATATATATATATATATATATATATATATATATATATATATATATATATATATATATATATATATATATATATATATATAATAATAATAATAATAATAATAATAATAATAATAATATTGATGAGCTCGATAGGTTGACGCGCCGAACATTGACAAAGTTCCGATGCCTGCATCCAAACTCGTCTACGAAAAGACTATACATCCCAAGAAAGTTCGGGGGTAGAGGCCTTGTAAACGTAAAAAATCTCTGTCTCAATCAAGAAAATAGAATGAGAAAACACTTCCTTGATTCAAACAGTACGTTGATGAAATTGGTTGCAAATGAGGATCGGGGTTTCACCCCACTGAACCTAAATAAACGGAATCGTATTGATAGCAGAACAACGCTCACGGACTGTGTTCGAGAATGGAAAGGACAAACATTGCACGGAAGGTTTCCTAAGTCACTCGAAGATGACACCATTGACGAACAATTGTCTCTGAAGTGGCTGACCGATGGACTCTTGTACCCAGAAACAGAAGGTTTCGCGATATCTATTCAAGATAGGGTAACAAGAACAAAAAACTATGAAAAGCACATACTGCATTTGGACGTAGTCGATAAGTGCAGGAAATGCGGTACTTTGGGGGAAACAATTGAGCACCTTATTGGCGGTTGCCCGGCCCTTGCTCCTAATGCTTATTTAGGACGGCATAATCAGCTGGCAAAAATTATACATCAACAAATTGCACAAAAATACTCGTTATTAGAAAATGCACCTCCTCCATATTATAAGTACTCGCCTTCTCCTGTACTTGAATCATCCGATACCATTCTTTACTGGGACAGACCAATCACTACTGATCGAACGGTTGATTATAACAGGCCGGATATTGTTCTAATCAACAAAAAGGACAAGAGGGCTTTTATAATTGACATCGCAGTGCCACTATCTCACAACATTAGAAAAACTGAGATAGAAAAATCCACAAAGTATGAAAATCTGGCATACGACTTGAAGAACCAGTGGAAACTGAATAAGGTAGATGTAGTGCCCTTCGTTATATCCGCCGAAGGCCTGACAAGTAAGAGATTTTCAAAGAACCTCGAGAGCCTCGGGATCTCGAGATCGATTGCCATAGTGGGACAGCGTGCCGTGCTCTTGCAGACGTGTCACATTGTTCGTAAGATATTATGCTAGGGTGAGAGGAGCTGAATTGCTTTTTCATCTTGGCATTGGAATACCGGCCAGCATGAGCTGAGATTCTACAGTAAGGATGAGCAGAATAATAATAATATTAATAATACCAAACCAGTTAAAGAAGGACTTTTCCACTCTATACCAAAAGAGACTTGCAAAACTTTTAAACACCAAACTGAACGGAGGAAACCTCATTAGAGCGATCAACGGTTGGGCGGTGCCAACTCTGACATATTCTTTTGGCATAGTTAAATGGTCAGAAACTGACCTTGATGAGCTCGATAGGTTGACGCGCCGAACATTGACAAAGTTCCGATGCCTGCATCCAAACTCATCTACGAAAAGACTATACATGCCAAGAAAGTTGGGGGGTAGAGGCCTTGTAAACGTAAAAAATCTCTGTCTCAATCAAGAAAATAGAATGAGAAAACACTTCCTTGATTCAAACAGTACGTTAATGAAATTGGTTGCAAAGGAGGATCGGGGTTTCACCCCACTGAACCTAAATAAACAAAATCGTATTGATAGCAGAACAACACTCACGGACTGTGTTCGAGAATGGAAAGGACAAACATTGCACGGAAGGTTTCCTAAGTCACTCGAAGATAACACCATTGACGAACAATTGTCTCTGAAGTGGCTGACCGATGGACTCTTGTACCCAGAAACAGAAGGTTTCGCGATATCTATTCAAGATAGGGTAACAAGAACAAAAAACTATGAAAAGCACATACTGCATTTGGACGTAGTCGATAAGTGCAGGAAATGCGGTACTTTGGGGGAAACAATTGAGCACCTTATTGGCGGTTGCCCGGCCCTTGCTCCTAATGCTTATTTAGGACGGCATAATCAGCTGGCAAAAATTATACATCAACAAATTGCAAAAAAATACTCGCTATTAGAAAATGCACCACCTCCATATTATAAGTACTCGCCTTCTCCTGTACTTGAATCATCCGATACCATTCTTTACTGGGACAGACCAATCACTACTGATCGAACGGTTGATTATAACAGGCTGGATATTGTTTTAATCAACAAAAAGGACAAGAGGGTTTTTATAATTGACATCGCAGTGCCACTATCTCACAACATTAGAAAACTGGACTTTACTGGGACAGACCAATCACTACTGATCGAACGGTTGATTATAACAGGCCGGATATTGTTTTAATCAACAAAAAGGACAAGAGGGCTTTTATAATTGACATCGCAGTGCCACTATCTCACAACATTAGAAAAACTGAGATAGAAAAATCCACAAAGTATGAAAATCTGGCATACGACTTGAAGAACCAGTGGAAACTCAGTAAGGTAGATGTAGTGCCCTTCGTTATATCCGCCCAAGGCCTGAAAAATAAGAGATTTTCAAAGAACCTCGAGAACCTCGGTATCTCGAGATCGATTGCCATAGTGGGACAACGTGCCGTGCTCTTGCAGACGTGTCACATTGTTCGTAAGATATTATGCTAGGGTGAGAGGAGCTGAATTGCTTTTTCATCTTGGCATTGGAATATCGGCCAGCATGAGCTGAGATTCTACAGTAAGGATGAATAATAAGTAAGGCAGAATAATAATAATATTTATTTGTTCCCAAAACCACAAGGCATTGAACATCGTTAAGAAAGTACATAATAAACACTTAATTCCATATAAGGAAAAACGGAAAAACAAAAATCAATTACAATTCAAATATAATATCTGTAACACAAGTCACAAAAAAAAAGTAGGAAAGATAGGAAGAAAAAAAAAAAGACAATTGGAAAGAAAAGAAGAGGAGAGAAATGCAAAGTCAACATAGTATTGTTAACATAATTTACATGAATTTACATGAATTAGCTGATAACATAATTAGTACAAACATAAACAGTTAAATTCACCAAAACAGGCTATTCTAATAATTTAATTGAATTTAAATTGTTCTTTGTTTCCCCAAGAAAATCATTTTATGAATAATAAGCCTTGCTCAACAAATATTTTTTAATCGCTCTCACAGACTGATCACGTGGCAGATCTCGAACACACTCCGGAAAAATATTTTATATCTTCATAATAATATACTGCACATTCTTCTGTATATAACTAAAATTACATCTTTCATTCACAAGATTCGACTTATACCTAGTTATATAACCATGCTTTGCGATAGCTTCCTCAAAGAGATCTCTATTATTAAATACAAAAGTGTACGAATCCAAAATAAACATGCTGACAACTGTCAGAATTCCTCTGCCAATAAAAATATTCCTGCAGCTCTCGTGATGCTTCATTTGAAAAACACTTCTTATGCATCTTTTTGGAGTACAATTATCCTCTCTATATCTGGAGAATTTCCTCAAAAAATCAAACCGTATCTTATCCTCGACTGAACATAGGCATGGTAAGCCGACATTGCAGCCTCGGAACCAACATTCTGAGCTATGATTCTCAGTGCATAGCAATATCGAGATAAACCTGCAGCGACTTTTTCCACGTGCCCTCTCCAATTCAGCTTTCTATCAATCACAAGGCCCAAAAAACACACCCGTTCAGAAGACTGAATTTTAACGTCTTTATAGGCAAAAGTAATACTGTCATTCTTTCTATTGCTGAATACAATGGACTGGGTTTTAGGCACATTTAAGAGAAGATCCCCAGTAGAGAAGTATTCATCAAGAATTCGACACGATCTCCCAACACTCTCGAGCATCAAATCGGAATCATCTTCGCTAAAAATCAATACGGTGTCATCCGCGTAGAGTACCGTGTACTGTTCTGTAACGTTTGGAAGTTGATTTGTATAAATAATATATAATAGTGGACCCAATATATGAACCTTGAGGAACGCCTTATCAGACACAATAGCTCTACCGCAAAAATCAGTTTCTACTACCTGTTGGGTTCGGTCTTTTAAATATGATTTTATTAACATGAGTTCATTTGCCCGAACACCACAAGTCTCAAGTCTTGCACAGAGAGTATCATGATTCACGCTGTCAAATGCCTTTGTTAGATCAAGACACATGGCCATGGTTAACTTTTTACAATGTACTGAATTTAAAACATTTGTGATAGTTTGATAAATCGCCATAATGGTAGATTTTCCCTTTCGAAAACCATTCTGATTATTAGATATTACTAAATACTTTTCAAAAAAATCTGACAATCTATGGTAAATTGCCCCTTCAAAGATCTTGCCCATATTCGAGAGTAAGGATATCGGTCATAAAGATGCCAAATGTGCTTTTAGCGAAACGTCTGCAAGCTCCCGACAAGGACCAACCCGACAACCGGATATACTCCCGGAAAAAACCCAATACATGTTTTTCCATCCCTGAAACAGTACGCACAAATATATATATATATATATATATATATATATATATATATATATATATATATATATATATATATATATATATATATATATATATGTGTGTGTGTATATATATATATATATATATATATATATATATATATATATATATATATATATATATATATATATATATATATATATATTTTTTTTTTTGAAGATCAGAAGTTAATATTGAAATGATTGAATGATGCATAATGTGCAGAAATTTATAGACTGACCTGATTTTTATCAAATATCAAGACAATAATAATATTTTCTTATTATTTCAACACCTAATAGCTAATTATAAAGCAATAAGTGCTCTGTCATGTTAGTACTGCTTCATTTAGTATCAAACCAGCGGTGTTTCAATGGCACCTTTCGGTTTTGACTAGAATTATAGGTCAATAAAGCAATAAAGAGATTTTTGCATTTTGCATCAATTGATGTGGAAATTTTTTTATCGTTTTCACACAGCTCGTTTTATATTTCCGTTAACGTTGATATCATTGACTTGTCTGATATTGATGGAAGTGAATAAAATAATAATGATGTAATATCTATAGTCTCTTACACTATACATCTAAAAAAGGACCGTTTTTGTTACAGAATGAAAAGTGAAAAATTAACAGTGCAGCGTCATAATGCATGTAACTTTAGGTATTAGAGATTAAATAGTTCACGAGTACGAACCAATCTTCTACTTTGTGGTTTTAATGTGATTCCAAAGAAGCAACCAAGATAGGTAAAATTTTATTTTAATGTTAGTTAATGCTACGAAAACTATAAAATTATAGAGACCATTTATAACCTTCAGAACTTCAATAACATATAGTTTTCTGATGAATCAAATTTCCACAGCAAAGGCCACGTGAATAAACAAAATTGCAGTTATTGGGCTCCCGACAATCCGCTGGAACTGCACCAGCAACCCAACCCATTACACTCGCCTAAGATTGTCGTTTGGGCTGCCATATCAAGCGAATGAGTTATCAGCCCCTACTTTATTGAAAATAATCGTGGTCGCGCTCAGACTGTTAAATCCGATCATTATTGCCATATGATCCGGACTTTTTGGCAACAAAATGGAGTAACTTCCCACGTCAAGAATGATTCTATAGTAGCTATTCACGATTTATTCCCCGAAAGAGCGATTAGTCGCCAAGGGGGCATCAACTCGCCACCGAGGAGTCCAGATTTAACACCTGCTGATTTTTTCCTATGAATCTACTTAAACAGTAAGGTTTTCAACCCACTACCACCCAACTTAAATGTTTTAAAGCCAAGAATAACAGACGAAATCCACGCGATTCCAAGAGCCATGCTCCAGCGAGTGATTTGGAAATTTCAGTTCCAGGCTAAATGAGTGTGAATAAGCTGATAATGCGCGTTTACGGATTGTTGTTTTTCATAAATAAAAATTCAAAAACTACTCTGTAATTTAATAACAATTAAATAAGTTTGAATCAAAAACGAAAAACGAGAAACTCTTTTCTAGACTTTCAGGTTACAAAACAATTTCTGAAATGAATAAGTGGGACAAATCATTAGGATTTTTAGTAAAAAATTACTTGGGTGTAACAAAAATAGTTGAACCCGATATCAACTTATTGCTAAGACATGTAAACATTTCTTCTTCCGTATTAAAGTGATTCCAATGCGAAATATTTAATCAACGGTTCCTAACAAAAGAGTTAAATGAGTGAAATAAATTGCGAAATCGGGGCAAATTTAAGACATTATTTTAAAAAAGGCTTCAAAGAGATTACCGCCGCTCATGAGATTTGTGAAATAGGGAAGGTGCTGTATTAATTCGCACAGCTCTGCTCTTGTTCAAACAGTTTTGACATGGAGACATGAGCCTTGAAGTTAAGGGAAGGTCAGGTCTCTCAACGCCGACGTTTAAGAGCAGATGTTTAGCAGCGTTTTAAGAAACTTTCAGAGGAATTAGGAGTATACCATACTACCGTTAATCGGTATTTGCAAGGCATAGGAATACGAGACAAAATTTTAAATAGTTTATAACTAAGGACCTCAAAAACCATACATAAAACGAGAGTTACTATTTAAGTATCCGGAATTGGCAACAATGATGTTGCTTGACACCATCTGACAAATACATCGTAAAGTTTGACACTGTTGACTGTATACGTACTCAGAACATGTTATCATATGGCCGCTATTTATTTTGTTTAGTGGCTTGAAAATTTCATCTCAGTCAAAAAAATGTAATTTACCTGTAACAACTTTCGTGCGATAATTTACTACCACTTTTGACTTAGATTATATCAACAAGAGTAACTCAATCAACTCATTTTGACTTTTGGCGATGAAGCTCCATCTAAGACAACTGTATCTAACTGGTTTAATTAATCCAATGGTGGCTGTCGTTGAATTTCGCATAATTTGATAATCACTCAAAAAATACTCATATCGATTAGTTCAAAGAAATGCTAAAAAAAAAACAATTTGTGGTGTGTCAAAAGTCGTGTATAACATATGCACAGGTGACGAATTTTGGATCTATGAGTATGAGTCAGAAAGCAAACAGCAGTTGAATGTATGGGTGTTTCAAAATAAACCAAATCCAACACAAGTTGTTTGCGCAAAAATCACTTGAAAGAAAATGGTCGCCGGTTTTCTTGGAATAAATGGGCAGTACCACTATAAAATTATAAAACGGTCCTATTTTGAATGCTACACAATCATTTGTTTGTCTGAAGTATTTGAAGATATAAGAAAAAACAACCAGCGACGCAGGATCATTCTTCACTATGACAACACGCGCTCCCACACATCGGACTGAACAACTCAATATTTAAACGGTCAAAACATCGAATTGATGGATCATCCGCCAAAAGTATATCGATCTTCGCGGAGAATATTTTGAAAAACAATAAAACCATTTTTAATGATCAATATTTATTTTTATTTATTATTCCGAATACATAAATAGTAACCCTCGTATTCATAGTTTACAATAGCAGTGTTATTACTTTTTACTATATAGACTTAATTATTACATAATAGTAAATAGAAGAGTTGACTGAGCCTCCCCATCTAGCCATCTCGTTTCTTCTATCAACCACATTACTTTCAAATATTCTCTTTAAAAATTGGTCCCTGTGCATTCTGAAAATATGACCTGAGAATATCGCCAAGGTGCTGCAATCTATGGACCTATTTGCAAATCAGTACTTTATTATCAGATTGGTACTAGAGAGCATTGTGGATACTAAATCTAAATTTATTGGAATATTCAAGTTTTTGTGGATTAGGTCACTATTATTATCATAGCCTCATATGGCTGGTTCATTATATATTTCTTTCAGAATCTCTTCAAATATTAATCTTCAAATGTTCTTAAAACCTATTATCTCTGCTTTAATCTGAAAACGTTCTTCTTTGCTACTAAATCTGAAATCTATCTGGCCAGACACTGTTGTGTTATGTAATAATCTTTTTATTGAGTAAATGCCTTAATTTTTTGCCATTGATATCTCTTATATTTCCAGCTTTACGTTGGATCTGTCTTGATTTATCTCTAATCCCTACTTGTATGGTATTTTATTCAGACTTGTCCAAATATTTTCTAGTTCTGTCATATCTCCAGTTCTAATTACAATTTCGTCAACATATCCTATGATATATTATATTATAATTAATCCTATGGTACCAATCTATGATATATTAGTTCATATCTGTTGATTCTAGTATCTCGTATAATATTCTCCATTACAAAATTGAACACTCTCAGGGACAGGGTATCTTTTTATCTTAGGTCTTGTCTAATTATAAATTTTCCAGATACATTTTTTTCTATTCGTACTGTATTTTATGTTTTCTAGACTATAAATATTATCCAGCTTAGAATGTGCGGCTGATTAACACAGCCTCTTAAATTGTGCAAACGCTCTCTTAAGCAAGAAGTTCAAGGCCACTATGTTCATCATTTAGTATTCTGTATCCTCAGAATGTTTTTCTACATTTTTTTGAAAACCAGACCCACATACATTTTACGGTTATAATCAATTATTGTAATTACGATTATAGCTTGGAAGAAATACGAATGCATGTGTCTGCAATCACAAAACTGTTTTTGTTGTAATCTACCCATTATACTACAATGGTATCTTTGAAAAAACTTTTCATGTGTTTATAAGAAAGCGTCGTTGGGATATATGTTTTATAGCTATTTCACTGCATGCGAAAACTGTCGAAAATTTCGAGTGTACCGTCCATTGATTGTCTAGACTGTGGTATTTAATTTAAAAGAGCAATGTCAAATGTCGAATGCAATAGAACTGACCTATCATCATGATTAAAAACAAAATTTGGTAGTCTGACAACTCAGTTTTTAGTGAGGACGTTATCAGAAAAAATCAATCGTTCGTTGGACGTTCGCGGGAAAAATCACTAAAATAAAGTTTTATATGAATTTGTTACCAATTTTATATAATAAATTATTCAATGATTTTTTGTAAAAATAGAAGATTTAATTTATTTTGTTTAAGTCACTTCAACGCTTAAGGCGTTATATAGTGAACTGGCCATGGATAGGGTGTAATGAAGAAGATCTACATAATAATAAATACAAAATTGGGGTACAGATTTAAAACCAACGATGTGATGTAAAACAGATAATTTGATCTAGCATGACAAATATATTTAAATAGTAAGGACAATACAAAGGACAAACATGTGTGAATTGATAACTAGGTTAATCTATAGCACACCGAGAGAGATCAGATTCTATGTAGAAGCCTATTTGTCTAATGAATTTAAAAACATTAGCTATTACTGAGGGAAAGAATACGAGGTGTAGCTATTAAATAACGAGACTGACGCTGCTACTGAAGAAATACGCATGCGCAAAACGCCAGTGACCAAGAGCTGTTTAACATGAAGCTTCTCTTTCGATTGCAGTACCTCTCTCTTCTGTAAACAAATCCGTATAACCATAGCGTTCGTTCGCATTAGAGTTGTTTTTTGTTTCGCCGGAAAAAACGTTAATTGTAACAATAGAGCAACGAATTATTGTGAAATGTCACTTGAAACTTGGAAAAACCGCTACTGAAACTTATAATTTATTGAAAGAAGTGTATGGCAATAAATGTTTATCGCGGGCACGTGTTTTTGAGTGGTTTAAGCTCAAGATGGCCGAGAAGACGTTGAAGATGATCCATGCCCGTGTAACTCTTCCACGCCAAAAACGGATGACAATATCAAAAAAATTGGTAATCTGGTTCGATCTGACCATCGATTGCTGAAAACGTGCGATTGCTGAAACTATAGAAATTGATATAGAATGCGTACGGCAAATTTTAACATGCAAAAAGTGTGTGCCAAAATGGTGTCTGAAATTCTCACGTTTGAACAACAAGAATCTCGCAAACATGTTTGAATGCCATTGAAAATGGCCCAAACTTATTGGAAAGGATAAATAACATGTGACGAATCGTGTTTTTTTACTTATGATCCTCAAACGAAGCGTCAATCCATCGCACCAAATTCACCGAGAGCCAAAAAAGCTCGAATGAGCAAATCAAAATTCAAAGCAATGATATTTTTTGATATTCATGGGGGTGTGTACCTGTATGTATCTGTGGTGTACTTTTACTGGGTTCTTGAAGGTCAAACAATTAATCAACATTACTACCTTCTCGTTCTTGCTGAACTCCATGATATATAGAGAAATAATTTCTCTGAGAAACGACCTTTGGAAGACTAGAGGATATGGCACCATTTACCAGTTAGTCCACTAGTTTGATTCCCTCGATGTCCTTATGTCCTGGAACCCATATTAAGATGGCCATATCTACCGAGAGATTGGAAGTTATATGTTCCTGTGTTGAGGAGCTCGCTTGAGAAATTTTCCATCGACGACGTTTCTCCACAGTCTTACTTGGCACTTTCAAGTTTTTGTTCTCTTGGTAGACAGATTGACAAACTGAATATTCCTTTATATATAATTTATATATATATTTATATATATATATATATATATATATATATATATATATATATATATATATATATATATATATATGTATCTATATATATATATATATATATATATATATATATATATATATATATATATATATATATATATATATATATATATATATATATATATATATATATATATATATATATATATATATATATATATATATATATATATATATATATATATATATATATATATATATATATATATTTTTTTTTTTTTTTTTTTTTTTTCTTGGGGAAATTGGTTGTTTTCGGGCTAGCGGTCAGCCGTAAAACAAGTGTTTAATCGTCTCAATATTTCGTCATTTTTTTGATGACTTCATCAGGAGACTCTAAAATTATTTTTTTTCTCCTTTTTTTATTTAATAAACAATGAAATAGTATAGAACACCGACATGTTAAAATATAAATTCACATAACAATAAATATATAAACTTACAATTAATAACTATGGTTTAAAACGTGTGTATCTAAATAACGTTCTTGAACGATACGGGCCCCAACCAGGAATTAACAATCTTTTTTAAACACTAAGGTATTTCAACCTGCAACCATCGAGGTTGAAAAGACTGGAGCACTTTCAACACGAACAAATTAAAAATTATTATTTAAAATTCATCGTGGTCTTATTTTGTCTTATATGACACATCTTCAAAAACAGTCTTTTTTTGTAGTTGTTGCAGTGTTTTTTTGTATGTAACTGTATGTAACAGTGGTTTTTTGTGTGTAAATTGCACGGTCGAGAAACATATATACATATATATATATATATATATATATATATATATATATATATATATATATATATATATATATATATATATATATATATATATATATATATATATATATATAAAGGCTATTCCATTAAGAGGTTTCGAATGTTGGTAACGAATAAAAGAAACGTTTCATAACATATCTGAAAGTTATTTATGGCAGTGCGAAGCTGGATAGTTTACAATTATACGTGGAATACAACATCTGACCGCCACGACTTCTCTGGCAGCTCACAATTCTTTTGTTGAAATTCTCGATTACTGCTGAACAAATTTGCGGAGTTATGTCACGAATTATTCGCCTAATTTCTTCTTTCAACTGTTGAACGGTTTGCGGATTATTTTCGTAAGCTTTGCTCTTCACATAGCCCCACAAAAAATAATCTAGCGGCGTCAAGTCGAATGACCTTGGTGGCCAATTTACGTCCCCATTCCGGGAGATCAGCCTCCCTCCAAACTTTGTACGCAATAAAGTCAATGTTTCACATGCTGTATGACATGTTGCAACATCTTGTTGGAACCACATATTCTCTAAATCCATGTCCATTATTTGATCCCATAAAAAACATCAATCATCGTTTGGTATCGTTCTCCGTTTACCGTAACAGCTCGTTCATCTTCATCTTCAAAAAAATACGGTCCAATGATACCGTTAACCCAAAAACCGCACCAAACTGTGACACGTTGAGCATGCATCGGGATTTCTCTAGAATTTTCATTGCCCCAGATGCGATAATTTTGTTTATTCAACAAAAAACATTTTCAACAAAAGAATTGTGAGCTGCCAGAGAAGTCGTGGCGGTCATTTGACAGATGTTGTATACCACGTATAATTGTACACTATCCAGCTTCGCACTGCCCTAAATAACTTTCAGGTATGTTATGAAACGTTTCTTTTATTCGTTACCAACATTCGAAACCTCTTAATGGAATACCCTTTATATATATATATATATATATATATATATATATATATATATATATATATATATATATATATATATATATATATATGAATTACTAAGTTCTCGGGTAGTCGCGTTTAAGATTCGTAAAATCTCAACGTTTTGGCTTCCACTTTGAAGCTATAATTAAGAGAATCTATTTGCTCCGGGGTCCCAATCTGCCTACTGACCAGGGCTCACCACTAGAAAAGAACGTAGTTGGCGTGACTTCTTCATTAACAGCTTCTTTTCTATTTTTGACCCTTGGGGAGTAGGCAGATTGAGACCTCGGAGCAAAGCAACTAGATTTTCTTGATAATAACTTCAATATATATATATATATATATATATATATATATATATATATATATATATATATATATATATATATATATATATATATATATATATATATATATATATATATACAGTATTATCGATAACGCTGAAAATAAGGTCACTCAAACATTTAGTGGAACACTATGCAAATGAGTATCAAGAATGGCCAAGAAAATAAAAATAGAAATTGATTACTAGTTAAGACTGTCCTCTTGTAGTAAGCGCAGATTCATCATTTCGTCGGCTAATTTTTCTGGCCCATTATTTGCCATTTATTTTTGTCGAGGATCCGTGCGTGTGTTTTTTCTTCGTTTTTTCCGTAAATTGTGCCAGTCTGCCCCGGTGGGGGGCTCAATGCGACGATGAAGCGCCGTCTGGACGGCCCCGTCGAATGATGGGGGGAGTCCCAAAAAATTCTCCTCTCTAGCAACTAGGAACGATGCGTCGTCTCCTCCAGACGGGGAACAACTTTTTCTAGGTCGTCGCAAGGCCAATGACGAAGGCGGAGATTTAGGCGCATTGAAATGTTACAGAGTAGAACAAAGAAAAACTTTATATTATTGTTATTAATATATTTGATATGCATAAAAAAGGAGATAGAATGGATGTAAAAACTACAGAGGGATATCTCTTCTCTCAGTTTGTTACAAAATTATATCTCAGTCTCTACTTGATGGAGCACACGAACAGTTAAAACCTAAAATTGGTGAATATTAAGCAAGTTTTCGACCGGCAGATACTAAATCTAAAGTTGATCCTAAGATATCAAAAACTATACAATAAAAAGCTCATCTGTACATTTGTGGATTTCAAAAAAGCATATGATTCTATTGACCGCGACTCTTAATTCCAAATCTAGAAAGAACAAGGACTTGATCTGAAAACGCTGTCAATATTAAAGCAACACTAAGGAACACAAGGACAAAAGTTAAATTCATGGGTGACATCTCAGAGACTTTTGACATTAAAACTGGAGTGAGATAAGGGGATGGACTCTCGCCACTCTTATTTAACTTCTAGAAAAAGTAATAAAGGAGTGGCTTGTAAAAATGTCGGCCCTGAATATTGACCATAAAACTGGGGAGAACCAACATCAAAATAGATTGTCTGGCGTTTGCTGATGATCTAGCAATTTTAGCTCAAGATATATTAACGGCAAAAAAGAAACAAATTGTAATCCTAAAAGAAACAGCAGAAAAGGTAGGACTCCAAATTTCCTTTGAAAAGAGACAATACATGACCTGCAACAGACTAAGAACACCATTTCTAAAAAGAAAATATGGTAAAATCAGACGAGTCTCTCACTTTAGGTATTTGGGTAAAATAATCATGAAAAACGGTTTGGAAAAAGCGGCCAATAAGGGCAGATATCGAAAAATGGAAACTGCATTGATACTTACTTAAAATATTTACAACAAAAAATGCATATCTAAAAACACAAAACTGAGACATGTCAACAGAGTTATTAAGCCAGAATGTCTATATGGCCCCGAAACTCTCATTTTGAATAGAAAGAAGGACATCGAGGAGATTGAACAAAAAGAAAAATAAAAAAACACAACATAGCGGCTTCGAGAAAACCAAGAAATCAAACTATACACAGATAAACACAGCGATATGAGAAAAAGAAAACTTAAGTTTTACGGACACATAAAACGGACGAATCCGAGTAGGCTAACTAGACAAATAGTTGAATTTTATGAAAATAGGAGTAGAGCTAAAATAGAAACAATTAAATGGATTGATGCAATTAAAGAGGACCTAAGATCAGCAAATATTACGCAAGGTGAAATTCAGGATAGAAACTATTTCATACACAAGGTTAACGTTTGGGAGGTTGGCCAAAGAGAAAAATGTAGGAAGATCGGAACAACATGGTCCGACGAAAGGAAAAGAGCTCATAGTTAAAGAATGAAATCAGTATGGGCGCAAAGGAAGGCTAACAACAACAAACGCCTCTAACTGCACTTCGCGTGGTCCACCAGGGCCTCTACGTGAATAATAATAACAATATTTAACAATGTTCACCATTCAATACATTTAGACCATCGACGTTTCTTCTCAATGTTTAATACTCTCAGTATAATACAATTTGTTAAACTCTCAAAAATAAACAGTCGTCCATTTCTTCAAGCTTCAGAAGTGGAACTACAATAATTGCTAGTAAATACCAAAATAACATTTGGCAACAATTCAGATCCCAGATTTTGAGTTTGAGTCCTACGGTTTCCGTCCCAGTTGTTTACGCATGTATGGCAAGGTGTTTGGAATATTTGGCTTGTGGAAGTTCGCAACTATTGAGTTTGATATGGATATTTTTCTCTGCGCAAACTTTCTTCAAACAAAAAAAAAATATATTTTTGCTTTCATTTATTTCGCTTTAATTCGCCATTTCTTTACCCAGTTCTTACTTTTGTTAAAATAAACTTAAAATTGTCGGGAAATCGATGATGGATTTGTATAAAATACCAAAAGTATTATGTCGTCAGCAAATTCCGCTGTACTGGTAAATCGTGTTGTTGGCAAGTCTTCTCTATACAAGACGTAAAGAAGCAAAAATAAAAAACGAATTACGGATCGATATTGTTCTTTTTCCATTTTATCGAGAAATACAAAACCAAATGATACAACTTGTTGTCAAATAAAACTAACCTATAAATTTATCTGAAATTCAGCAAGAGGTATTTAACAGTCTGCAGTAAATGATGCTAATGTCAATTTCACTCGTCAATGCAATCTGTTATCAAACACGGGTACTTAATCATCAACCCTCGTATATTGAAGAAGGTACTTAAACAATATCTTTTAGCATTCAGGTTTTTTTTTATTCTTTCAATGGAATAAAAATTGGTTTTCTGGAATTATCTTATTATAGTTTTCAGTCTTTTATTTATAGAAGACTTTTGTCAGCATAGGTAGCAAACTTATTGGCGAGTATAACTCACCAGTTAATAAGTGTCCGATCTGACATATAGAGGGCGTCACTTATGAAAAATCCTTACGTGTGATCGACTGTGCCAACCTTCAAACGTCATGTGTCAAAATTTCTTGACAATCTGTCTATTAGTTTCTGAGTTGTGCTATAAGTGACGCTGCTATTCTTATTTTCAAAACAAAAACATAATTTCGTTTGTTGATTAAACATTGCTTTTGGATGGAGAAAAATACCGTTGAAGCAAAACAATGGCTTTGATAAACAATATCCTGACTCTGTCTCACACAGATTCAAATCAACTATAATCGATTGGTATGTTGAATTCAAACGGGACAGTACAGGCATCCGTATGATACTGAATGCTCTGAACATCCAAATTAGATGACCTGACTAGTGGATAATTGATGATTCTGAGCAATGTTTGGAGGTGTTTAAGCGAAATAAAAAAATTTTCATGATATATGTAACAATGGATAAAACATGGATCCATCACTATACTCCGGAGTCAAATCAGCAGTCAGCTGTGTGGAAGCAACCGGTGAAAGCCGTCCAAAGCGACCTAAAACACATCCTTTGGTAAGGTTATGGCTTCTGTATTTTGGGATGCACATGAGATATTGTTTATCGATTATCTCAAGAAAGGTAAAACCATCAATAGCGGATATTATATAAAGATATTGATGCGTTTGAAGGTCGAGATCGCAAAAAATGCTCCAAATGAACAAAAAAGTGCTGTTTCTCCAAGATAATACATCGTTTTACAAATCGTCGTCAATGATGGCTAAATTGCATGAATTGCATTTCAAATTCCTTCCGCGCCCACTGTATTCTCCAGATCTCGCCGCCAACGACTATTTTATGTTCTCAGACCTAAAAAAATACCCGCTGGGCAGAAATTTCACTTCAATGAAGAGGTAATTGCCAAAATTGAAGGATATTTTGAAGGCAAAGAGAAATCGTTCTATAAAAAAGATGAAGAAATGTTAGAAAAGCGTTGGGATAATGGTATTGCTCTTCGAGGAGAATATATTGATGAATATAGTCGAAATTTGCAAAAAAAGTGTATTATTTGTTAGATCGGGGTTTTATTGACCGATGTGTTACCTAACTTATTAAATTATAAAGCAGACTTATTCGTCTGAGAAAGAAACATCTTCTGGCTTCTTCACGAGTTTGAGGATAATGACTTTGATCGCTTACGAGGTACTGGGGAAATAGTTTGTTCGAGAAATAGCACTAATACTAAATGTTGTAATTTTCATACAGTTTTTTGAAAGTTTTTTAAGCTTTTTCCAAAGATTAACTCAGATCCGGGGACTGGTTCGCATAGTAAACTTATTATACACCAAATTATTTTAAAATAAAATATCCACTTCAGATTATTCAAATCAGTTATTTTATTATTATCCATAATAATTACTTCTGAATGAAAGCATTTATATTGCACTACGATCAAGAAATAGAGTGACTTTTGTTATAAAAATTCGCTTGGTTTATCGATTACATATCGATACGTACTTTTTATATTGGTATAACACTTATTGATATCTGACAGGAATTTCTTATCATGTCGCACGTTAAGTTAGATAAAGTATCTTTTGTAATTATTAAAATATCTTCTGTGTCGATTTGTAACGACGAATTTGTGTTAAATTTTGTCTAAAACCTAAATTTCTTACGCTGATGCATTAAAAACATCAAGAAAGTGTCGCGGCAATGAAGTTATGTAAAAAAAAAAGTTTACAAATGGCAAAAGGACTTGTAATGACCATCATTATAAATTCTTGTGCAGGGAGAAACCCTTGATGATTAACATCGTTCAGATAAACTTTCCACGTCAAACAATAAAGAAAACATTACCAAAATCAAGGATCTTGTAGTAATCAATCGTCGATTAAGTATTGGAGTTCATTAAATATATATATATATATATATATATATATATATATATATATATATATATATATATATATATATATATATATATATATATATATATGGAGTTTTTTTACTTCTTTGGACTGCGTCCATTTATAAGCCATCCGGTGAGAGGTCGGTGAAAATATGGGTTGTTTGATTGTGGAGAGGGACTCCCTATTCTTGGCGAGAGAGCATATGTCGGTACCCTGATGAGTCTAACCACCAACAGACGAAACATGTGCCCTCCAATGTAAGGGATACACCATTACACACTACAATAATGGGACGCACCAAGGGACGCACCATTACACACTACAATAATTACTAGTCAATTTTTCACAAAAAAATCTGGAAACACCATTTAACAAACACCATATTTAATAAATATGGCACTGTGTAACATTTTCCTGATCATTTTATTTTTTCTTTATTTGGGTTTTTCGCCACTATCTAAAACGAATTAAAAAGAATTAAAAGAATTATTAAAATTACGGTATTAAAAGAATCGGTAACAAAATACAGAAGAATAAAAGAAACCGCTATAATTAATTTAAATAAAAATAACTGTATTGGTATGCCTTCGGTAGATTTAAATTCAATATGGTTCCCGATTCTTAAGAATACAATTAAACACATTTAAATATTTAAATACACAATCAGTACAATAAACAATCACACAGTAAACATTACCTATATATATTTTTTTGGTAGTATGTCACTGTCATGAAAACCTATTGTTGTCAATGTAAGTATCGTTGACATACACAAAAAAATATATTTACTTTCACTCGTTATTTTATATATTACAAATTAATATAATTTATTTTTTAGTTTAGTTTTGAAAACGGGGGGAGAGTACCCTCCGAAACGTTAACGTTTGTAAAATTTTTTTATATCTTTAAAAGTTAGTTCGTTAGGCAAATTTATTACAAAACAGAATCACTGAGAAATTTGTCTCCGTTTGGTTTTTTGTTTTTACCCAGTGATTCTTTCTTTACATAAGAACAGGTATTTTTAATATTTTTTGAGTTTTAGATAGTGGCGAAAAACCCAAATAAAGGAAAAATTATAAAAATATATATGAACACGCCACAATCATTCAGACATTATTTTCCTGATCACTCGTTTAAAAAACCACTTCGTGGATGCCGTTTTAAGTCCGTAAAAGCCACTCAAAAAAGATCGCTGCATCGCTGCAGATTTCGTTTTTGTTCTTTAATTCACCATAGAGGCTCTGCCTCACCATCCTAGGGTCCTGCATTATTTAGCAATGACCCAACCATCTCAGCTGAGCTTTCATGGAAATTCTATACTTAAACTGTTGGTTCTTTTAAGTACGTCCACTTTGATCTGACAGTCTTGCTAGAAACTGTTGGTTCTTTCAAGTACTTCCACTTTGATCTGACAATCTTGCTAGTTGAGCTTTACCAGCTCTATAGAGAAGAGTGGGAATTATTATGGCATTATAAACACTGATTTTAGGTATCTCTTAAGCCTTAGTTACTGAACACTTTTTCAATTAAGTGTCAAAATTAATATCAGCACTCTTTATTCTATACTAGCTGTACCCGCCCGCTTCGCTGGGCATTTAAAATTAACATTATTATTTATTGTCATTATTGTAGTTTCTTTCTAAAAAATGTTTTAACTTCCCCTTCCCATCTTAAATCAAGCTTACATATAGTGCCTTCAAATACAGTATTTAATCTTCTTAATATTTAATCTTTGTCGTCTATCTCATCTTCTTCGATGATAGTTTCGATTGGCCGCAAATCGTTCATGAGTCCCATGTACTTATTAGTTAAAACGACATCTTCATTGCACCGAATGATGTCATTTGGAAAGCATTGGTCTGATAGATTTTAAAAATGCATTTGATTTTACATGTGTTCCATGGAGTAGCGATTTTAATAGCTCTGGAAGTTGTCGCAAAGGTTCTAGTTTTATTTTGCCAGCTGAACAGCATAAACCTTCACATTCACCAATCCACTTTAATGCTTTACAATAACTACAAACTTTTGTCATTGAACTTAATTTTGATTCTTGTTTATAATCAACTGTAGGATCATACGAAAAACCACAATTTATTTTTACTTTCCAACGAATTTATAATTTCATACGTCGTAAATCTTCTTTCCTTTTTTGTTCTTTTTGTAATCTATTTTCCGTTTCATTTTGACTTTCACATACACACTTAGCTTTCATATACTTAGATTTAGACGTTACCAAATTCAATTTGGACTTTCCTTTTTAAGGCATTTATGACTACAACAAATAATTGGAAATAATTAAAAACTATCTTAAGATTGACAACCGAAAATTCAATATAAAAAATTGAAATAAATATCTTACTAATTTAATGCTGGGAAACTAATTTTTCGTTTTAATCTAATTATTCGACGCTTCCTTCTTTTCTTCTTTTTCTTCTTTAATTAATAAATATAAACATATACATATATAAATATAAACATATACATATAGATATATATGTTTTTAATATCTTTTTAAATCAGTCAATTGACATTTGGTAAAAATTTGTTTAGGTTAGAAAAAACAAACAAAGTTTTAATGCTACAGAAAAATATTAATTTAATAGTTTAATTAATAATTAATTTATTAAAATTAATAATAATAGTAGTTAATGTACATGATAATAATAATAATCAATAATAAGTTGATAAAAGCTGACATTTTAAATTTAGCGTTTAGGAGATTGAACTCCGTTGCAGACGTTCTTAATTAGTCTTAATATAGCCCAAGAAAGAAAATAATCATTTCAAATTTTCATTTTAATAATAAGTTTATAAAAGCTATAAAATCGCATTAACGCCCCCGCAGCTGGTGTAGGGAGTACAACACTCATATAAATATTAGCCTATCCATTAAGTACATGTATTTTCTACATGGATACCAAGTTTCAAGTCAATCGGATGCATGGTTCAGTAGTTATAACGGAACATCCGTAAAAACCACTGTAGATTTATATATTAGTATAGATATACAAGGTTCGTCTCACGAAAAATAGGACTTTTTAAAAATAGCTATTCCTAGTGATGCCATCTTTTGACAAGCGTAAGCCTTAGAAAGTTACATCCTTCACTGACGTTCTGACAATATTTCATGACATTCGAATCATTAGAAGCAAAGTTATCACGCTTAAAGTGCCAGTTTGAATATAACATCGGTCGAAAATTGAACATCGAACAAAAAGCGAATATTAAGTTTTGTTTTACTTTGGCAAAACATTTACCGAAACGTTTCAATTAATGCGACAAGTGTATGGTGAGGATTGTTTATCCCGTGGCAGAGTCCACAAGTGGTTTAACCGATTCAAAGAGAGTCATGAGGATATCAAGGACTACGAATATCCTGGCCCGAAAAATTCCGGGGTTACTTAAAGTAACATTGAAATTGTACGTGAATTTATAAAAAAAATCAGCCAAAATCTTCGTAGCGATACATGGAAATCGAATTGAACAAAGATGTCCAAAGATTCAATTCATCACATTTTGACCGATCATTTGGTACTTCGGAATGTTTATGCACGCTTTGTTCCACACAAATTGACTGTCGACCGAAAGTTGCTCGGAGTTTGTAAGGACTTGATTGAAGAGTCGAAAACTGACGAAATCTTTAAATACATTATTGTTACTAGTGATGAGACGTGATGCTTTCAATATGATCGCAAAACCAAGCGTTAAAGTGCCGAATAGAAGCACCCGAGTGAGCCAGATCCGAAGAAAAGACGTCTCGAGATGTCAAAAATCCAAACAATGTAGATTGATTTCTACGATTCTGAAGCAATTGTGCACAAGGAGTTTCTTCCACTTGGTCAAACGACCGATGCTGTGTTTTATCTTGGTGTTATGAAGTGTTTGTTGACGCGTATTCATCGTGTGCAGAAACGATACCGTCAACAAGGCAGCTGGGGATTGTTGCACGATAATGCGCCATCCCATCGCTCGACACTCAGACTGATTTTTTGACCAAAAATGGCATTTTAACCACCAATCATTCACCATACTCGCCTGATTTGGCTCCTGGCATTTTCTACCTCTTTGAAAAACTTCATTTGCCGATAAAAAGACAGCGTTATGCCGACATTGCAGCTATTCAAAAGATGTTGACCGCCATCCTGAAGGACATATCTTTGGTTGAGCTCAAAACTTAATTCGTCAACCTAATTGACTGTTCAAAATGTTGTATTGCCCCGCAAGGAGACTATTTTGAATAAAAATAATGATTTTTGCAAAAAAAATATATTTGTGTTTTTTATTAATAATCCTGTTTTCCTAGAGAGGCACCTTGTATAACCTTTTCTTGCAGGTTGACAGAGTAGGGAATTTGATTTCTCAAATACGGCGAATTCGAGCTACTTCTTCTAGTTGTTGACCATTTACAACATCAGTCATCTCTTTATCCTTATTTAGAGTAATTTGTTGTATTTCGTTTTTTGTTCATTAATTTTAAGTCTGAACGCGCCATAGACCTCAATAAGAAAGTCCAGCACCGTTTGCAATGTCGACGCACTGTGTGGTATGAGCGCACTGTCATCCGCATACTACAGCGCTGCTATGCCAACCTTCTTTATTTTTAATTTGGGTTTAAGTCGTGCCAGGTTGAATAGGTTTCCATCCCTTGTATGTATCATAGTAATGTGTACATTCTATATATCAAATCACTATACTCAGGAGTGCTAAACCATGATTCTTAAAATAATTTTTTAAGTTTTCACCTGCAGTTTCAATTAAAAAAAAGGCAAAGAGAGCATTTTTTTGATTCGTTACAAAAATTTCAATCCTCAATATTACGAGAGTCGTTCAATAAGTCCTTAGAAAATCGATGACATGGCGCTTGTAGCATCGGAGATGGTTTGTTTTTAGTAAGCATCATTATTCACCAGATAGCCGTCAAAGTCTAAGTTATATTCATCACATGGTTTCATTTTTATTGTCGATTGAAGCAAGAAACTTTTGTTTATTTAGAAAAATGGAATGGTGATAAACACTTAAATTTAAAAGGCTTAACACCGAAAGAGATCAAAGCTGAGTTGGATGAAGTTCATGGCACGTCTGCTCCTGTGTTTACAACTGTTTATAATTGGGTCAATGAGTTTAAATGTGGCTGTATATTCACAAAAGATGAACATCGTTCGGGATGTCCAGTGGAAGTGACTACTCCCGAAATGATTGACAAAATCCACGACATGGTTTTAAGTAATCAACGAATCAAAGTACGCGAAATAGTTGTGGCCACGCGGTTATCACAAGGTATAGTGTCATCAATTTTGTACGACAAATTGAGTCTGGAAAAAAAATCGGCAATATGGGTGCCGTGTTTGCTCTCAGTTCTGCATCGATACATAACTGTGGACAAAACAAGGATGCACTTCTATACTACAATACTCCAAAGACAAAGGCACAATCAAAACAGCGAGTTTTTGAAGGAGTTCCGAAGAAGACGAAAACGGTGAAATCAGCCGGCAGGGTTATGGTCATAGTTTTTTGGGATACATGCGGAATTATCTATACCATCTATACCGATTATTAAAAAAAAAGAGAGAGAGAGAGAGAATTTTAGTAGTTTAGGTCCCATCGATATCGAGATCATTTAGCGACCATAAAATCAAATTATGAGTCTATTACTCATGGAAAAGATAAGGATTAGATATATATAAACTAACTATGTACAAAGTGTAAAAACATAAATATATAAGTATAAAATGTATAAAGTGTAAATGTAAAATGAGTCGTAGGTTACTATATCACAGATGGGTTGTATCACGAGTAGGAGAATCACAGATGATTATGTCACAATTGTTGTTATCACAGGAAACTGATTAGTTTGCTCACACTTTGCTACAATCATTTGAGTGAAAGCGAAGCGCTTGAAATGGCTATATCTTGGTAAAATAATTTATTTCTTTTAGGTAAGCAAATGTGTTACACATGTTGGCAGAGCTAAGATTTTTGGTAAGATCTTGACTTGGTAAGATCCAAAGAAGGATCTGAGAGGAGATAAGACCGTTCAGTCAGTCAGAATGTGTTTGATTGTTAGAGAATCATTGCAATATTCGCAGAGGGGGGGCTTTCTCGTTTTAGCAGGAATTCATGAGAAAATCTGCAGTGGCCTATCATGAGTCTTATCCATTTAACTGTGGCTTTTCTATCCCGCAGTATGCCTGGAGGGGATTGAGAGAATGAAGGTTTAAAGACTCCCAGTTTATTTGGTCTCTCAGGATAATCCCAATATGACTGCATTGAGATTTGTGCAAAAGTTTTTGCAAAAGAGAGATGGTCTTTTGGATGGAAGCTGCGCATGTATGGTAGTCCGTGCTGTACGGAGCGCTTTGCGAGCTGGTCAGCTTCCTCATTACCTTTGAGGCCCTTATGACCAGGGCACCAAACGAAAAGAATAGAAGAATCCTGAAAGATGATGTCTTCTACAAGATCTGTAATTTGTGCAATAACTGGATGAGAAACGAAGCGATTTTGAATCATGAGCAGAGCATTTTTGGAAACAGAAAATACAATCCAGGAATTTTCAGGGTTTAATCTGATATATGAGAGACATTTTTCTATTGCCACTAATTCAGCAGTAAGTATACTGGTTGAAGTCGGCAGTTTGAATCCTGAAGAGTGTGTACATATTGTGTACAAAACCGCAGCCAACTCCTTGGTCCATCTTAAATCCGTCTGTAAAAATTGATGGCATGGGAAATGAGTATCGAGTAAGGTGTTTATAATGGATTTATATATGAAGGAACTCGTGGATTCTTTATCATATTTTAATAGGGAGAAGTCGACCTGAATTGGATGAAGCAACCAAGGAGGAGAAGAAATAGGACGGATTGGAATAGGGACATGCAGTTGTATATTTGACTCTATTAATAATTGCTGAAAAAGGATTCTGGAGTCGTGGGCCAAGTTGTGAGTAGATGGAAAAGGGAGGATAGGGGGGTTAAAAAAAGAAGAATAACTGGAGAGTATAATGCGTCGTTATAGCACCGGTTGAGCGAAGAAATCAAGAGAAATTGCTCTTTTCTAAAAAGGAAAAAAAATCTCTTCCATCAAGACAATGTGCGGCTGCACACTTGTATAGTTTCAATTGCCAAAATCATGGAATTAAGGTTCGAATTATTACAACATCCACCGTATTCACCAGAATTGGCCCTCAGTGATTTTTTTCTTTTCCGCACAAAAAAAATGGCTCAGCGGACAACGGTTCACATCGAACGAGGAGGTCATCGCCCAAACAGATGCCTATTTTAAGGACCTTCCGAAATCTTACTTTTTAGACGGCTTAAAAAAGTTGGAGAAACGCTTGGAAATGTCGATAGAACTAAGAGGAGATTATATTGAAAAATAAAAAATCTACTTTTATCTACTACTATCTGTTCTATCTTTTTCTAAGGGCTTATTGAACGAACCTTGTACATTATGACAATGTTCGGGTTTCATTGCAATACGTTAAAATAGGCAAACGAATATTAAAAGAAAACTTTTTTTCTAGAATTTTCGCGAATTATGGATCGTTCAAAATGAGTAGGTTTTTGTAATGGTATTATAAAAAGCTTTTATAGATTGGAATGATTCTTAGAAAACCACTCAAATTAACAGTGACACGTGTCTATATAGACTATGTTATAACTAATATTTGTCGGTGCTGGCATGTTTCTCTGAATTATGATATTTTACATGGATATATCTTAAAAGTTCCTAACAACTACTCTTAAATACTATAAAATTATATTTTACGATATTAGAACTGGAGAACATTGAAACATTGCAGTATTGAGCTGGAATTTTCACTGAAAAAGTTGATTAATTATTTTTACACATACGAGTATTATTCGAAAAGTTCTCGGCGTGATAGAGAGATGGCGCGCCATTGGGTGGCTTGTTTGGAGGATCGAGTATAGTAACCAAATTTGGTCACATTACGTCAAAATATACTTATTAAAGAGCATTTTAGACTTTTTATGAGGACACAACATCAACGATATATATTTTATTTACTTCTTAACACTACGATGCACGACCTATTTTAAATGAATACAAATACAGGACAGTGGTCTACTAGGACCAAAGTGCTTTTTTGCTTTTATTATTACATTTGTCATTTTTTATTTATTTGCTACATTTGTTTAATCGTTTTTTTATTACATAGAAAGATTTTATTTTGTATTATTTTATTATAATATAGAAATAAAAAAGTCTCATTTTAAACATTTTATCTTAATACATTAAAATAGTTACAAAAACCCGTAAAATGTAAAACATAAACAATAAATTCTCAAATGTAACCTAACCTTTAACCTAAACTTTTCGAGCAACCTAAACTTTAACCTTAATTATTGGCTTGTTGGCGTGCACGTATTATCTACAGCAGGCTAAAATGTGCTCCATGCAGAACCAGCATTTCCAAAATTTGCAAAAATAGCGTGTTTTACGTTTTTTACAATATTTGCAATGGCCCCTCGTATTTGAAGGAAGATCAGGCTCATCTTGCCTTCTGGTTTGAGAATATTTTGTAGCGGTGTCGCGAATGTACGTGTGCAGACCCGAAGAATTTGCCCTGGAAGATATGTGGTATTTTAGTATTTCATTTCCTAAACTTTTTATGAACAATCCTCGTTCCTTACTTATATGAGAAGTGGAATGATTGTATCTTACAATTATAAAAGCGTTGATAGATGCAATATTTAGCATTCCATAAAAAGTTAGTAAGAGCCAACGTTTTGTATTTCTAGCAATATTGTAAGTTGCTGCCATTTTGTACATAATGTCCACTCCACATTTCATTGTGTTGTAAAATAAATTAATTTCTGCTTTGCTACTTTCGTCGTCTACTGTATAAGTGTGATGAATGTATGACAACATTAAAACGTTTTTTTGATTTTCGTGGTACATATGAGACTATCTGTATTTTCTCTCCAAAAGCAAAAATGGAAGAATCAATAAATTTGTCCATTACATCAGTCAAAATTCGTGGTATTTCCTGCTTATTAGTTTTGATTGTTCAAACTACAGTAAGCCTATGTTCTGTAACAAGTTTACTAACAACACTAACACCAGTAAACCAATAATCTTTGTTATGTTTCGTTCTCTCCCAGAAAAATGTTGACACATTCTTAAAGTAACTGCTTGCGTGGAGTTATTTAACTTATATGGTCCATTAGGTTGTACGTCAGAATATATTTCCAAATGGCTTGTGCAAAAAGTTCTAGAATCCACAGTGGCAATAACTTTAATTCCAAACTTTTTGGGATTATTCGGAATGTACATTCGGACACTGCATCTGTCTCGAAATGCAAAAAGTATTTCATCGAGAGTTACGTACGCTCCAAGAATATAATATTTCATAAAATTCTCATTTAACTTTACAAAAATTTCTCTTACAGGTGCTAACTTATCGATTTCAGATCTTTCAGCTCAATTTCTTTTGTCATCAAAACGTATGACCCTCAGTAAGAATCTAAACCATCTTTGGGCCATGGTTGCAATAAACACTTCACTTCTTAAACCATCTTGGCACCAGAAGTCTTATAATTTTTTTTGATCCATGATCCAGTCCAGTTAAATAGAGTTCAGCTCATTTCCGAGACAGTAGTAATTTTTACATTACGTTTATCCTTGTAACGGTCTGATATTTCCGATTTCCAAGAGAAAAAGAATCCAAAGATTCCATTAATACATGGGAGTCATAACCTCTTTCCCTTCGCGAATAGTTCCTGGTAGATGATAAACTATATTTTCTCTTCTAGTGCGAATATTCTTAGGTGGTGCTATTTTTTTCAATTTTGTTCTATCTTTACCATAATAGAACAATCACCGGTCACCCTCATCAATGTTTTCATTATCTGAAAATTCTACCTCTTCTTTTTGCTCAGACCCACTTTGATGATCAATAAATAGTTCTTCATTTCTGTCTGGTTTGCTGCCATCTGAGTCATTATCCTCTTTATCCGACAATATGTTGCCATCCGCACTGAGTTCTCGTATTCAGTTAATACATTGTCATAAAGAGCTCTGAGTTGCAAGACTTCTTTTTTATGAGGGTCCATGCTAATATGTTGTATCTAAAATTACTAATGAAGAGCGTCAATATTAGATATCGAAAGTTAAAGTATAAAAATATGTATACCTTACTTGCAGTAAGGTAGACTTTCTAAAATTAACCTCAACATCAGCAAAAACCGTCTGTTATTAACCATTTCGCACGCTCTGGACTATAGACTAACAAAAAACTCTGGACAAGACTAAATAAACGTATCATTGAACTAACGGTAGTCGGTGAAATTTAATTTATCAAATATTTCCTAGGTGGAACCTCTTATCACGTCATAAATAATATTGCACATTGTAAGGACAGTGTTCTATCAGGGGAAAAGTTCCGATTACATCGTATTATAGAAAAATATTAATTACTTTTGTACGACGAAAAGTAGGGGGTAAATAATCTTAAAGGTACCTAAAAGGGCAATATTTAACAAAATTTATCTGGAAATTTACAACACTTTATGTGTTTTACCTGGATTGATAGACTACCGTCCTGCATCCGAGTGTTAATATATTAAATTTACAATCATTTTTACGTTGTTCCTAAGACAATGTTAATTTATCAGAATACATTTACCTAACATTTAAAAGGCATATATGGTATTAGTTTGAATATAAACAGTTACTTTATTCATAATTATACGTTGATGACATATTTTAGAAAAAATTATGTAGTTAAAAATAAAAGAAATTTTTATTTCAAATCAGAATATACGAGGGTTGCTATTTATACATCCGGAATAATAAATTTAAAAAAATATTTATTATTAAAAATAGCTTTACTGCTTTTCAAAATATTCTCCGCGATGATCGATACATTTTTGCATACGTTTGAACCAATTTTCACAGCACTATTTCCATTCCGATTGAGGTATCTCCAAAACATTGACCACGTAGTTTCTTATTCACGCATGGGAACAAAAGAAACTCATTCGAAGCCAAATTAAAATTGTTTTTACTAGTTAAATATTGAGTTGTTCGGTCCGATGTGTTAGAGCTCGCGTTGCCATGGTGAAGAAATATTTTGTAATAATTGTAATGATTTTAATGATGAATGTAATGACTTTATTTCAAAGACTTCTGGCAAAGACTTCTAGCAAAAACTTCTGGCAAAGACTTCTGGCAAAGACTTCTGGCAAAGACTTTTGGCAAAGACTTCTGGCAAAGACTTCTGGCAAAGACTTCTGGCAAAGACTTCTGGCAAAGACTTCTGGCAAAAACTTCTGTCAAAGACTTCTGGCAAAGACTTCTGGCAAATACTTCTGGCAAAGACTTCTGGCAAAGACTTCTGGCAAAGACTTCTGGTTATAAACCATTTAGAACTGATCATTTTACGATGCTCTAGTGGCACTGTAGTTATATGCCCATTTATCCCAAAGAAACGGGTGACCATTTGCTTTAAAGTGCTTCTTGCACGAACAACTTTTATTGGGTTTGGCCCATGTTGAAAGACCCATACAGTCGATTACTACTTACTTTCGGGCTCACACGCATAGATCCAAGATTCGGCACCTGTGTTGTACATGGCTTTTGACGCACCACGATTGTATTTTTTGAGCATTTTTTTGCACCAATAGACACTAGTCAATTTTTGAGCGATTGTCAAATTATACGGAATCCAGCGCGCACAAATCTTTTTCACAGCTAAATGTCCATGTAAAATCTTGTATTTGCTTATCATACTAATGCACAGGGAGGTCCCAATCTGACGGTATGTCACATGACGATTTTACTTTATCAGACTCAGTGCACAGAGTCGATATTTTCTAGCACGATAACCAATTTTGGCCGATCTTTTAATTCGTCCGTGAGCAAACGACGACCACCATTGAATTCACTAAATTAGTGATAAACAGTGGTTTTGGATAGTGTTTTATTGAAAAAAAACTCGAAAAGAATTGATCGATGCACTGTTGTTGAGATAATCCACTTCAAAAGTCGTAGTAAATCATCGCACGAAAATTCTCACGAGTTAATTCTATTTTTTGACTGAGATAAAATTTTCAAGTCACTAAATACCACAAATAGCGTTCGTATGACAAAACGTTCTTAGTACGTATACAGTCAACAATGTCAAGCTTTACGTTGTATATGTCAGATGGTGCCTAGCAAAACTATTGTTGCCAATTTCAGATACATAAATAGCAATCCTCGTAGGTGCTACTACAGGTTTCTACCTCAATTTACATTAAAAAAATACACCGCGACGGCCAAAATTAAAATGTACAAAACATTCCCAAAAACCCAATTTTAAAGTTTTAATATATTTATCACAGACCTGGGTAGTAATAATAATTTTGAGCAATGTTAAGCTATGAAATTTTGTGCCCAAGTTGGGCACAACGTTTTTGTCAAGGACTCACGTTTTCAAGTGGATTGTGGCATTCTCAGAAGACCGGAACTCGATTGAAGATAAATCTCACAACAGAAAGCTTTCAATTGCAAGAAGTGATAAAAATGCCCATAAAATCATCGATCTTATAGTTGTGATCATCATTTGAATGTAAGAATGATCGGAGAAAATTTTCGTCATCCTTCATAAATTGGGGATGATGAAAATCTGTACGAAAATGGTACTTTCGCAGGATTTTTTTTGACTTTTTGGAGGGAATTTAAAATGACCCTCATTTTTTGGAATGTGGTATTACTAATCGTATTATTGTATTTATGCTCATCTTATATTTTTTATTAATCTCTCCGGTAGTCGAGATTTATGACCCAAGACTACAATATTTGCACTAAACAAGAGGATTCAGCCGAGGATCAATTCAAGCTTAAAATTTTTCTAACTATATTTGCTGTACCAGTACAGCAGCCTTCTACATGACTGTCATATGTCTATCATGTAATTCAAACTTGTCTTTGATTCTTTTTTTTCTAGTTTTCCCTTCAT
The DNA here is from genome assembly GCA_031761425.1 of Cosmopolites sordidus. Taxonomy (NCBI): domain Eukaryota; kingdom Metazoa; phylum Arthropoda; class Insecta; order Coleoptera; family Curculionidae; genus Cosmopolites; species Cosmopolites sordidus. Next base: position 131,122 of record JARFXV010000238.1, read on the forward strand.
TTGTTACCAGCTCACTTGTAGATATTACTACTGGTATAATTTCTACATCTCTGAGTTGATAAATGTCTGTTAGTTCTACAGCTAACGGTTGATATTTTCGTTTTTTCTCGGCAATGGTCTTGGTCACATTCTGGTTCAACGCTACCGCCACATCGATAATAAGAGCTTTAAGTGCCTTTATGTCAATTATAATAATATCGGGACTATTAGCTTTCACCGCCCGATAAGTAATCATTGCCGTATCCCCCAAATTTTTGCAGTTTTACTTCTATATACCTGTTCTCGTTTCCACTTATAATAAGGTATCTCCACGTCCAACAGATCAATTTTTTTCAATAATGCTTGATGACCTTAGATGATGACCTTAGCTTGATGTTATACCTCTGCATATAGTAGATTTGAGCCGACGCAGAACACGCACCGCTTGCTTGATGTATTGATTCTAACTCTTGTTTACATAAGCGACATTTTGGATCGATATTTTGTCCTAATATATGTTTTTATATGCCCTGGTACATATGACATGATCTTGGATAAAGCATAGGAAACCTTCTGTCTTCCATAAAGTCCCTATGTTCGGAGCCATTCTATAGAATATTTCCTATTGATCTCTTCAGCATTGAGGAGAGTTGCAAAGCAACCATGGAGCTCCTTTTTAAATTGAAATACGCCCCTGGAGAGTTATATGGCTTGCCTCGTTAGTTGCTTATGCTAGATGACGGGGACTATATAGAAAAATAGGGTCTTAGCCGATCGTCCTGTTGACGTCACTTACTTTCACAATCTGTAAACCTCTTCCACCTATATATCGAGACCGGTTCCATCGATATAGCCGCTCGATGGAGCTTCTTGGGTGATGCATACGATGTTTTGTTAATTTACTTCTTATTTTCTTTCCAATGCTTTTAAGGAGGAGTCACACTGCTTTATTACACCAAACGTATAAGCAGCCACAGGCAAAGGCCCAAGTGTTGATTGCCAATATTTTATTTCTGGCGCTGATCAAAGATTTACATATTCTTTTAACTCTAGTTATGACCCGTTTTATAATCATTTCCCTAGCTGTTATATGATATATTCCTAACAACTGCATCATACCAAGATACTTATAATTGTCTCCAGTATTGAGACTACGAATAACTTATTATATTATTATTACTATTATTATTACATTAGTCCCTAATCTTTAATAGACCTGTCGATCATTTAGCCCTACTCAGTCTGATTATACCTGCACCACCGTAGTTGTATCACCGTTCCAACGCCTTAGCCCCTGGTTAATTAGCAACAACAATTCTATATAGAAAATGATTAAAACGCAAACGTAATTTTTCACAAATTTATTTAGCAAAAATTTCATAATACACTATTACTCGAATGTACATTTACTAAAGCGAAAAAAAAGTTTATAAAATGCGTCATAACACAAGGCAAAATTCAAAACTAATTCGAAAAATTAAAATAAAAAAAATTTAAGCAAAAATCGACATTCAGATATTCAAATAATATTGGATGTATATTGTGTCACACATGTTCAAAAGAGTTTTATAAATTTCCTTTTTTTGCGATAACTAACAAAAATTTAATCAATCAGTTATCTGAACGCAATGCCTACAACTAAAACTAAATATTAGTTACAAATATTTTGAATGTTGCCTTTAATTTATTGAGAACGAGAAATTGAGTATCGTATCTAGCTAGACTTTAGAGATCTATTTATTTATATCTACAGAAAGATACTAAACAAAGATAACCCCGAAAAACAATAACACTTTTTTTGTTTATCTACGTGACAACTATCATTTTCAAAAATATGCGAGATTCAACTTAAAAAAATGTCATAAACTAAAACTGATATGTTTTTAGAGGTTATCCCGTCCGAAAGACATATTTTTACAGTCTTATCTCCTAATTCTATACAATTCTATATTACAGTATTAATTCTATCAACAATACTATCTTTTTATTACGAATTTTGAATCTTTTATCACAATTTTTCCCTCATCCACCTCAAAATAAACTCTTAAGGCATGATATCACAAAATTTGTCGAAAAATCTCTGTTAAAATTGTACTAATTTGCTAAAATTTTGTACGTGCTTTTGATTCATGGGGTATTTCAAATCTTAAATCCGATAAATACCTCGTTACTTTGACTGTTTAAATTACACTAAACCACAAGAGATTTACTACTAAATATTAAATCACTGATTTTTAATTTTGCGATGAGGGTTTCATCAACCATGTCAACATCATCAGGAGGCAATTCAATCTGAAGCATCTCCTAATGAAAGTAAACAAATACTTGGTAAATCTTTTAGAGTTTAGTGTCACATTAAAGAATAATTGATGTTTAGGTTAGAGTTTCATAAAATATTGTGAATTTACAATAACAAAACTTGAAATACCCTAAATAAACAAATTTTTAATACATTCAAAAATATAATTTGGCTTATGCTTAATTAGATGGTGAAAAAAATAGAGATTTCTAGCTAGCTACCTCTGATATTAACCTAGCCTTCCGGTTACCTTAACTAGTGATAAAGCCATCTTTTTTGATCAAATTTGATATGGTGCTTTCCTTTTGGCATTTTAAATACCATTCGATAATTCTGTTTTTATAATTTTTTTGGCTCTTCTCTTATTGTAAATCACTCGAAATCGATACAAAAATAAATAGCAAAAGAATCTTTGCAACATCTGTGTCATGATGCAGAAAAAGATTCTTTTATAATACACTTATTTTCTAGTTTATATCACAATTTTTACAGTGTTGAGAAAAAAAGAGAAATACATTATAAATTAAGTATTTTGCGTTTGATCTTACAGTATACATTGTTGTTTTCTTTAACTTATTCAATCTCTATAAGAAAGAAACGAGTATCATTCAGAATTACAGTTTACTAAATAACCCACCTCAAGTAATAAACAATTTTACAATTTAGAGTATTATTTAGGACAATACTGCGTTTTTAACTGGACTCTACGATTCCAGGATAATCTTTTTATATTAGAATCGACCACCACATGTTTATGGAAAGATAAAAATACAATAGAATTTCTAAATACAATAGAACATGAGAATACTTTTTATCGTTAAAATGTTGGCATAATATACAAAGCTTTGATAGGTTTTATACAGGTTTCTTCAAATATTTATTCCAAATTTGATATTTAATATTGGCACTGTAATATTTTCTTCAATAGTTTGCAACTTATTGACTCACTAAATATAAACGAAAATAACTTATTAATCTTTAAAAATGTCGTGGTATTATCGTTCAACTTAATAAACTAATATATTCACGTTTTTTTTATACGCAAAACTGTATAAAACACAGCAACTGAAATAATTTACATTAACAAATAATAATAATCTTCAATTTTTGAGAGCATATTTAACAATTATAGAAATACACATCATTTTATGATTTGTTTCCCACTATTTTGATGTAAATAAAACTTTTTGATTACTGGGGGTATTAAGACAAAATTTCAAGTTTTAGTTTGCATGATCATTTTAATGACTTTAAAATGAATTCATAAGCTTTTAAAATTTTTCGCAACAATTTGGTTTTTCAACTTTTTGTATAAACGCCAAATAATCGTCTGGAATTATGTGAAACAACCAGTTAATAATAAAAGATCTATACTTTGCAACGTGTGGGTTAAATTCGGTCAAAATATCAATTTTTCCAAAGTTAATATGGAGAAATCCCCTGTTTTATAAGAAAATATACTGTTTTATAATAAAAACTCTGACGTTAATTCAGTTAAATTTAAGTAAACAGTTTCCAGAAAAAACTTTTCACGATTTATTTCACCAAATCTTCACATCAAATTTCAAAATAATTCAGAGAATACTTTCGATGGAAAATTTTCATGATGCAAAGTCATGATGCAAGAAATGCGTGTAAATGTTTATGAAATCAAAATCCACCAACAATATATTAAACGGTTTTTCCTATAACACATACAGTCTGATAAATGTAATTGTTTATATTTGATGAAATATGTCAACTCCATCAGATTTTCCACAAAATTCCAAACCTTAGCAAAATCCAGGAGTGACCCAATCTGCTTAAATATATATATATATATATATATATATATATATATATATATATATATATATATATATATATATATATATATATATTTAAATATATATATATATATATATATATATATATATATATATATATATATATATATATATATATATATATATATATATATATATAAAAATATATATATATATATATATATATATATATATATATATATATATATATATATATATATATATATATATATATAAAAATTTGATATATATTATTTCATCTTCATTCTCTCATCTTAAATTTATTAGAAAATGTTGTTGCTTGTTCATTTTTGTTAAATCAAAAAATGTCTTTATTATCTCAGCAGTTTTAACTTTTATATTAATATATATTTTAGGATTTTTTAATTTTCATCTAGTACCTTGCCATCAGCCCAATAACCAAAATATTTTCATTTTGGTTTTACTAAATTCAAAGAGATTCACGACGGTTCCAAATAGAAGAATTGGTTTCGTTTTTACGTTAATATCTTTTTAACAACTTTATTAATTATTCAACTATATGCTCTCAAAAACCGAGATTGAGGATTCTTTCACACGACAGCGAATAATCAGTTTAGCTATCTTCACAACCGAGCAATACTAGCGTTCGTGACGTTACACCGGAACTACCCGAACCACCGCCAAAACGCCCGAAATTGGCGGGCGATGCGCAGTTTATTATGAGCAGCCGCATCGGTCCACCACCATACCCGGTAGATTAGCGAACACCACGTTTAGTTTTTCGTCAAAATAGAGCATGTGTATAGGTGACATTTTGCGCGGTGCGCAGCACGGCCCTGCGCTGTTTGGCGCCGTCATCTTCAGGAGATGCGTGTGCGGGTATTTTTGCAGGGTAACGTACGGACACTCGCCCGAGCACATGTGCGCGTCGTAACGTTTGGGGGCGATGATGAAATCCAAGCCAATGTCGACGAAGTCGACTATAAAACTGTAACGGCAACAAAGGGGTTGTTCGGTAGCTTTTTCGTCACAGTTCAAACCAAGGTTTCTGCGTTTGCGTCGTTTTGGTTCCATGACGGATATTTCCACAAAAGGAGCCTGAAACAATAAAAAAAAATTACCAAAAAAATCAGATTTATAGATTGTCTCTCCCAACTGCTTTCCTTGCGTTCTACTTGAGCTCGGCTGATCATAGTTGAAAGACTAGAAATTGGTCCCGAGAGATACCTTGTAGCGCATGGACGCAGTTGGGTAGAGACTAGCGGTGGCACCACGCGGAGTGGGGGTGGAAAAAGTTTGGAATATTTACAAATAGGATATTTACACATACTCTAAAAATTGGGATGGAAATTTATTTTAGACCGTTTTTAAATGAAAACAACAAAAGAATTGTTTTGCTGAAAACGCATGTTTTTCTATTTCTATTCCATTCCGTTGATATTGGTATTCACACATTATTTCAGTTCTTTTTCAATTTTCAATCAATCCGTTTAAAATGCCTAGAAACATGATTTATTGTTTTAACATATCAAGAGTAATTGCTTTGTTACAACAGAGCTTTAATCAAACTGATATCCGCGGAAATTATTGATGTTTCCCAAAGTGCTGTATCAAAAATTCATAAAAAATTCCAAGAGACAAATGACATAAAGGATCGCCCCCGAACGGACAGAAAACGATAAACAAGAGCTGCACAAGACCGACAGATATCAATGATAGTTCGAAGAAATCGTCGGGAATCTACAAGAGGTATATCAAGGGAGCTTTTTATCATAGGGAGACTTGAAGAGGTAAATGTTTCACGCTAAACGATAACACGTAAACTGAAATTTGACCGTAAATTTGCCTCACAGAAGACCTTTACGTATTCCTAAACTAACAACAAACTTTAACAAAAAAACGTAAGATTGCAATGAGCTCAAGAAATGGTGGATCATAGTCCTAACTGGAATAACGTAATGTTCTCGGATGAGACGAGAATTGGCCTGGTTTCTGTTTCACGAAGAACATTAGTTTAGAAAGCTCCACGTCGACAAGCCCGACTACAAACAGCTCAAACACGTATCCCATTTGAAGGTGGGAGCGTGATGTTTTGGAGTGATATTATGAGGGGTACACGGACACCTCTACTGGTCCTGGAGACAATAGTCACTGGTGCTTTGTATACGGAGGAAGTTTTAAATACTGTTGTGCCTCTGTTCCGAGGCGCAATAGGCAACGGATTTGTTTTCATGGATGACAACGCACCTCCTCATCGAATAGCCACTTTACACGTTTTTTTTTGAAGAGGAGGGAAAAACCAAGTTAGGATGGCCAGCAAATTTCACTCGCATGGATGTAATGGAACATTGGGACATTCTGAAAACACGCATTAAGAAACGAAACAATCCTTCTATTACCCTGCGAGACCTAAAAGATACTGCTCGTGAAGAATAGGATCATACCAAATCGCCCTCCGGCATGCATACAGACACATAGAAGAACTACTGATTATTAGTTTTATTTAAAATTGTTTATTTTTAAATTACTTTTAAAGGCAATTGGTACATTGTAATTTTTTTACTCCAAAATAATAAATCAATTTTACACACTTTATGTATTTTATTTATTTATATATATATATATATATATATATATATATATATATATATATATATATATATATATATATATATATATATATATATATATATATATATATATATATATATATATATATATATATATATACATATATATATATAGCTTATATGGGTAAAAAATGGAGGAATAAAAATGGAATATCTTCCTCATATGACATTTCATCAACAGAATGAAAAGCCTGTGGTGGAGTACATAAATAACCTATGTAACCTACGTTAGGTTATTCGACAAGATAAAGAAAAATAGGCTAAAAACGTTGTTCAACGAAGTAAAGTTTTCAATTATTGAAATATTACTTTTTTAGAACCGGAAAAGTATACTATTTAGCAAGATTTACCTATTTTTTGCATAGTTATTCTCCAGTTTGACGCCACTGTTGTGAGAGTACCGAAAGAGCTATCAAATCTGAAATTATTTCTTGCAATTTTTTCTTTCAAAAAATGTATCCTTCTTAAAACAATCTCACATGCTTCAATGTTGGTTTCGTATTTGTAATTGAGATTTTTATTTTAGTATAAAAAAAGTCGAGAATTGACGACAAAAATCTTAATTCAAGGGGAATTTGCACAATAATTTTTCTAAATCTTAATTGTCCAGTTTTAACAGGAACAAGTTATAATTTGTAATAATTTATGAAATTTCTTTTATCGTTCTTTTTTTCTGAAAAGACATAAAATATAATTGGCCTCAATTAAATTAATTGATTACTGTCATTTATCTTTTCGAAAAATGATAATATATCATTTAAAAAGTATTAGATTTACAAAATATATACAGCATAACTGTATATTCTTAAGCATGTCATTTCGTTATAATTTTATGTTATTTAAATATATTTTAATACAAGAGCCTATAACTACCTACTGAACTTTCACAGCATGGCGTTGCAGTTAAGCATTTAATAAGACAAAGCCAATAAAATAGAGAAAGTCCAGTTTAGTTTTTTTACAAAATATCAATAAATATCAGGAACTACTTTCAAAATGATTTAATAGGTAAGATATATGACGATAAATATGACTTCTCACATATATCAAATCACTAATATTTATGTTATAACCTTTATATAACCTCATAAATAGATGATTTTAGTTATATTTTTCATCATTTATACTTACTCAAAATGTAAAAACTTTATTGTTGTTTGGTAGTTCTTGTTGACATGAAAAAAACTTGGATTTACACTCTCACGTTTATTTTGATTCAAAAATTGAGAATGCTTTAACATCGTAAATGTAATGAGTTTATTCATTACTATCTAAAAAACGTTCTTTAATTGAATGACTTTGCGAAAAAGCAAAATCGTCATTATTATTGTGATGGGGAAATCCTCGCATTGTTTCTGCGATACACAACACCAAGAGTCTACTGTGACTTAAATGTTTCTCGTCTTGAATTTTTCCAAGCTTGTGTGAAAGTTTAGAAATGGTTTGCAATGTTACTCCAAGTAATGTCTGAATCATTGTGGCGTGTTCATATATTTTTTTCTTTTTTTGGGTTTTTCGCCACGATCTAAAACTCAAAAAAATATCTGTTCTTATGTAAATAAAAAATCACTGGGTAAAATACAAAAAACCAAACGGAGACAAATTTCTCAGTGATTCTGTTCTGTAATAAATTTGCCTAACGAACAAAATTTTTAAAAATATAAAAATGTTCTAAAATAAATACAAACTTTTAACGTGAACGTTTCGGGAGGTCTTCTCCTCCCGTTTTTAAAACGAATCTAATTTGAACGATTTTCAATGTATCATTGACATACACAAAAATATATTTACTTTCTATCTTTGCATTATATATAGAAATTAATGTATTTTTAGATTATTTACCACCGTAAAATTTTGGGCAGCTACATTTAAAGGTTGTCGTATCAGCTTGGTTGACGATAAACGTTCCGGACGGCTAGCAACTGTAACCACTACCGATAACGTTGAAAAAGTTCACCATATGCTGCTAGACGACCGTCTAATTAAGGTTACATACATAGCAGAGCCTGTTGACATCTCGAAAGAACGTGTTTGTCATATATTGGGAGGCATATATAACAAGGGCATATTACGAATTATTACTTTACAAGTTAAAAGCAAACATTGCGGAAAAACGGCTGCGTATAAAGAGAAAGATAATTTTGTCCGTCTCGCACTTCAATTGTCGCCATGACAAAAATTCACAAATTGGGATTCAAATTGATTGACCGTCCACCGTATTCATCAGAAGTGGCCCCTAGCGACTTTTTTCTTTTTCCTCAAAGTTTCGCTCGAAGAACAGAGATTTTCATTGTATGAGAAGGCTATCACATTCGTAAACGATTATTTTTGACAAAATTTGAGATTTGACAAAAAAAATACTTGCTATGTCTTCGGTAGATTTAAAATCCATATGGTTCCCGATTCTAAAGAATACAATTAAAAACATTTAAGAATTTCAGTAAACTATTACAACCACACGGTAAACCTCACATATATATTTTTTTTGGTAGTATGTCACTGTCATTAAAATCTAATTGTCAATGTAAGTATTATTGACATACACAAAAAATATATTTACTTTCTATCTTTTCATAATTTATAGAAATTAATATACTTTATTTTTAGGTTCGTTTTGAAAACGGGAGGAGAATACTTCCCGAAACGTTAAAGTTAAAATTTTGTATATTTTTTTAGAACATTTTTAAATTTTTAAAATTTTGTTCTTTAGGCAAAGTTATTACAAAAAAGAATCACTGAGAAATTTGTCTTAGTTTGGTTTTTTGTTTTTACCCAGTGATTCTTTATTTACATAAGAACAGATATTTTGATATTTTTTTGAGTTTTAGATCGTGGCGAAAAACCCAAACAAAGAAAAAAGTTTAAAAATACTTACTTTTGTGTTAGGCTGAAAATGTTTCATACGACCCTCGAATATGGGAAACTTCGTTGAAATTACCTTAATTTGTTTAACAGAAACGAAATCTACTGAATCTCATTCTTAAAAGCTCCTGATTATAATTCAACTTAACTTTGAACATATCCCTCACCATTTGAGTGATTTTATTTCAGTTTAATGGTCAGAGTTCATAAATGGTCAGAACTTCAACAATCTGAACACGATCAAAATAGAATAGAAATTTTTTACGTCTAAAAACTACCCCGAGGGATGTAAATTAAAAATATTTGGTAATAGATGGATCTTTTTCTTTGCCTTTCCTTAAAAAAATATGATAAAACTTGACTGAGTAAAAAAAAATAAATAAAAATGACTGATGCAATGTTAACCTTTGATAAGACACAGTTTTATTTTATATCGTCTTATTTTATTCCGGCCTGTGACTGGCATAGTAGTTGTACAATGTCAATTATCATAAAAGACAACGATAAATTCCAATGTTTTCATGAATCTTCTCGACAGATAATTAGTTATCATTGTCGTGTTATAATTTTAGACTCCATATGCACCCAGATAGCAACTTTAGTATTAGCTAATTAAATTTTATTGAAATAAATACGAGATAATTTTTCTTCGATTTTAAGTTTTTTCTTTCTTATTTGATAGTTCGCCGATATAGTACACAATATTTTGTCTAGTTTGGGAATAAATTATCCGAGAAAAGATTTTACAAATAGCATAAAAAGAAAATATGATAATAACTGATTTCCAAAAAATCAGTTTTAACTCTACTATGATGTAACAAAATATTTGCGTTTTTTTCCTTTAATTAAAAATATACTTCACACAATATATTATACTTCACTAATCAGAAGTTTAATCCGATTTCAACTTTTTGCTCCGACAAGCAGTCATTATTTCTTTAATATTAAGATGATTCCACTGAGAAATATTCAGTCATCATTTTAATAAAACAATTAAATGAATCAAATACCATTGCGACGGTTAATGATTCTTAACTTTTTCTTAAAAAAAAAAGTTTAATTTGGGAAAAAGGTAAAAAATGGTTAATTTAAGGTACGCGTCATAGCAAGCTGTACATTCTTCCGATATCTCTGGCAATTTGTGGATGCTCTCAAAGATTTTTCTTTTGATTGAGCAAGAAAAGCTATACGTGTCGCAAATACTCTTTATTTGGCTCGGAAGTCGACATCTTTACCACACGAAAAAACTGTGACTCTAACTCGAAATCGTTTAAACACCAATGGCACTTTGAAAGGTACTGTCATAGCAATAAACAGCCACACCTATTAAATCGCGAAATTGGACAATTTTAAGACATTATTTTCTAAGAGTCTGCAAAGCGGCTGATTCTGCTCGTGAGATTTGCGAAGTAAAGTGGGAAGGTGCCGTATCAATCCGCACAGCTCTCGTTCAAAAACGATACATGATTTGGATCATTCACGGTCCATTTTAAGAATAGCTGTGGCTGCAGATTATAAGAATGGCACCAAAAAGCTGTAGAAGTATCTTTCATGAACTGTCGTCGTAGCAGCCACTGGTCGTGTTGAAGTGTGTAAAACTCTCCTGTAAAACCCCACTGATTTTCGAATCATCAAACAGGTTGTTAGTTGTGTTAAAAAAATGGGTTTGTTTCATTATTCTGAGGTGTAGGGATATCCAGCTCTACTAGTACCAAGACGGGAAAGATTTGATTCGAAAATATATACCAGGAAACTTTCAAGGAAATTATACCCTATTTATAAGTGCCCCATAATTCACGCAAGATTTGAATTTGCCGCTATTTGTGCGATAAAGTATTGGCAACCAAAAAAACAAAACAGTTTGACGGCTGACAGTTTAGCATTTGTAAAACTGGATCACTACACGAAAGAGCAAGGCGTTACAACTTTGTCAACGGTGAAATTATTATTTAAAAAATGAAGGGGACTGGATTAATTGGGGATGCTAAACACACTGGCAGTCCAATAATAAGCCGTTCAAATGATAATATCGAAGCAGTGCGTGAGAATGTTGGTGGAAGTGCAAGGACATCGATTCAGCATCGTGGACAAGAATTGCAAATTTCAAGAAGCTCTCTACAGCGTATACTCACTAAAGATATGCGTCTCCATGCTTACAAAGTTCAATTCACACAAGAACTACTACCTAATGACCACTCACAGCGCAGAAAGTTTGCTAAATGGATTATTGAACAACAACAAGTGAATACTGATTTTTTTAGCAAAATCAGCCTAAGCAATTAAGCTCATTTTCAACTTGATGGTTTCGTTAATCGTCAAAATTGCCGCATTTGTTGTTCAGAGAACCCATATGTGATTATCGAAAAACAAATGCATCCACAATGTGTCATTGTTTGGTACAGATTTTGGGCTGGAGGGGTCATTGTACTTTATGTTTCAATAAAAAAATACAATTGAAAAAAAAACTGTGTTTTCTATTTAATTGAAATCTTGCGAAAATTTTGGGACACCCTTTATACAGGATCCCATGCTACCGTTGACTAGTTAAGAAACTCCCCCCCAATCAAAACCTCCAACATTTTCTGAGTCAGTCAAATAGAGGCTCCAAACATTTATATCGGGCCCTTCAGGGGTCAAATTAATGCAATATAAACTAGGAGGAAGAAAATGCTAACTTACAAACAAGGCCAATAAAATAGAATGGATGTGAAAAAGTCATTAAAGCTTTCTTCGACTTACTCAAGATAAATTGAAGGACTATCAGCCAGATCAAAAAACGAACGAGCCAAGTCTGGAAAATATGCCGTGTGCTATAAAACGTCCCATCCCAGCTCGGTGACCGTTTCCAGAGGCCTTTATGCTGCATGTGACCTTGCGTTGTCCTTTGTAAAATGATACACACAGCAACACTTTTTTGGAGTAGATATTTGGTTTTACAGTACTGGTTGATGGCTCACCAGGACTAAACACATCTAACAAGTACAGTACGAAGCAGCATTATCTCCCAAAGACGCACAAATTATGTCTGGAGATTGCGCAACAGTTTTTCTTCAGTTAGAAGGCGAAAATAAGGCAGTGCCTGAAATGTAACTTTTCGAAATTATCTCGTCTACATTTAATTTTTTAGATTTGCTCACAGAGCTCACAACTCACAGCATACCTCGCTTTGAAACTTAAAGATGGCGCGGAACAAATTCTCATTTAAATACGTTTTGCAGTCATTGAAATGTAGGGGCCGAGAACTAACTTGGGGATCTAATATTTGGGGGACCGAAAAGTAATCATTTTTTTTTGCTTTCGAAAAATATTTATTTATTAAAGAAATCTGAAATACTAGTCAGTAAAATAAATAATTTCCATCATTTTCTAACACTTTTTGCCGGCGTCAAGGCAGTTGTTCGATTCTCTTTTTAAAAAAGTCCTTCGATTTTTCATTGAAAAACTTTTCCAAGTGCGTTTTCACTTCTCCATCATTGTTAATTTTTTTACCTCTTAATGTATCATCTAACGACCTAAAAAGATGGTAATCCGATGGCGCGAGATCTAGTGGATAGATGAGGTAAGTTCCAATCTAAGCTCCCTTATATTTTCCTGTGTTATTTTTGCAGCGTGAAGCCTCGCGTTATGGTGTTGAAAAATCCTGTTTTTGTTATTAACCAAAACAGATCTATTTTTTATGAGCTCTTGCTTCATACGCTCGAGTTGTTTACAATACACTGTCACTGTAACGGACTGACCAGGTTCAAATAATTTATGGTGTATGATTCCAGAAAAATCCCACCACACACAAACAAGGACCTTTTTTATTGTTACTGATGGTCGAGGTGTCGGAACAAGTGTTTCTCCGGAAGAAAGCCATTGTCTTTATCGTACAGGATTATTGTCTAGTACCCACTTCTCATCTCCAGTTATAATTCGTCTCAAAAACGGATCGGCTTTATACCGAGACAAAAGAGACGCGCAGATGTCCGTTAATCGAGCGTTGTATCCGTCAATTCATGAGGAACCCAAGTTCCTTGCCTGTACAATTTTCATATGCGACGTAGATGATCCTGAACTGTAGAGCATGGACAACCAATCTTCAGTAATAAATCCTCAATTGTTTGACGAAGATCTGAATCCACCATCGTCTTCAGGATATCCACCATCGCCTTCAGTTTTAAACCATCTATAACGCTTGTTTAGCTTCAGATCATCCCCGTAAGTATCGGTAATATTTTTCACTAATTCGTTTTCCTTCATTTCTTGATCGAACAAAAATAGCATACAAGTAAGTGTGCTTCTTCTATTGCTGGCTTTGACATATTTTCTCCTTGGTAGAACAAAAACTTTTTAACCGAAAAATAAAATTTACAACCAAGCTTTTCGACACAAACTGGCTGTGAATGAGCTCATCGAAGAAATTTTGATTATTTTTCAGTCCCCCTAATATAATATGATGCTACCTAATTTCTTACCTTTGATTTCTCCGCATTAACATCAGCCATAATAATCTTTTTCCCATTGACCGTGGCGTTGATAACGAATCCAAAGTTTTCCCTAGAATTTTTAAACCATTCACCCACAGTTTCGGTAAAGTCAATTTCCATCCATCGTCCCCTCCCTGATGATTGTAGTTCCTTCCTGCTCTGTACCTTGTTCAGAACCGGTGGTTCATGATCCCCCAACTTGTGCACTTTATAGATTTCGACTAAAATATCAGACTGACCACGCCGCTCAGTACCACGAAGAAACAAATGTAAAGTGGCATTTGCGATATGGAATTTCGTTACACTATCCGAGAAGGGGAAGTAGAGGATATCGTGACCTTTCCAACTATGCCTTAGTCGAGGATCTGAAACAAAGAAAAATACTTTTTTAAAACATTAATTTCTATGAAGTAGCAGATAGTGGTATATTTTAATTTAATTTTCATTAGATCAACAAATAATTTAAAGTGAATTTCGAAATATCAGAAATAAGCTTTGATTGTTAGTTTTGATTATGGTTATGATATTGCTGAATTGTATAATTTCAAAATTAGTCACATTTGTTCTACAAATTGATCAAAGCACAACTTTCGTGAGTGTGGGAAAATTCATCCAATCAATTAGTTTTCTTCTACTCAGAAAACTGAAAAAAATTATCGTACCCAGAATGTCGGAAAAACAACGGAACCTTTGAAATATTAAAATAAAAGGTAGGCAGTCATAGGGTCTGCCGACAGAAGTGAAAATTTGAAACTTTGGAACAATTGTGTTTTTATTTTCATTTTTAAATGAATTATTATTTAAATGTATAATTTAAAAGTGTATAATTTTTTTTTCACGTAGGATCGAGGATCTAAACAAACATAGAAAATAGACATTTAGAAAAACTAATTATATTACATTACTTTTTTGTACAGTTCTAATGCTGAAATTGAATTATATAAGTTATAAATAAGTAAATTATCGAATACTAGCGAACTACGGAATACTTACCGAATACTAACGAACAACTAGAATTATGTTTCACTACGCTAGTAAGATAAGCCTCCTATCCTAAGTCAAATATTGATACCAATATTGGAAATATTCGAAAATAAATGCTTTGTTTTTGTTATTCATTTTCCTACATAAAAATATTAGCATATTAAGTATGCTAATATTTTTATTAATAAAAAAATTAATTTAAAACACATTTAAAAATCAACTGGCGTCGCCAGTCTGGCGCAACACTTCACTAGCATGTTGGTGACGCGAACCCAAAAGTTTTGTCCGTACCGAAAATCGTTCAATGCGACTAAAGAAGTTTTCACTTCAAAAACAATCAGTTATTTTGCCCAAAGTATTTCTTTTTATTCAAAATACATCCCTTGAGTATCACGTTCAATAAACCGCTGGGAACGTACAACCAATGCTAACATAGTTTTTTTATGCCGTTTTTCCGAATCACCTCAATGATCCTCGTCACGGCTTCTTGGACTTGTGTAATGTGCAGTGCGGTCTGGTTGTTTTAATAAGACCATTGAATGTTCAACGCGAGTCATTTCTTGTCCTCATTTAAAGTGTCGTATTAAATAGAGCACATACCTTCCCTTTGTTCAAATCCTTTGTCAAAAGTTAGTGAATCATGTCTTTGGTCGTATGTAATTCATCCGCTATCCATCTCAGAAACAAGTTCGCATAGTAAGCGATCATTTTACGCACTTTTTCTACCAATCCATCGCGATTTTCATTTTTTGGTCGGCCTGACTTTGGATCGTATTCCAAAGCATCACGACTATTCTGAAATTGCTTATAAAACTCGAACATACGTGTACGGGATAAGCAATCATCACCATTAATGTTTTTCATCAATTCAAATGTTTCTGTAAAAGTTTTACCGAGATGGAAACAAAATTTTATATTAGCTCTTTGTTCCATCTTGTTTTTGTGAAGAGGCGACTAAAGGTCTTGTTAGTTTAAGCGCTATAATTTGACAATCCATTGATCGATTCTGATGATGGTAGTCTCATTTTATAGAGGAGATATACAACTTTAAGATTATGTATTGTTTCAATAGATGGCGCTGGTACTTTTATTTAAATTTAAAAAATTCCGTTCTTTTTTCGACTGTGTATATCCTATATTTCACCAATTTATTCTTAGATTAACAATAAATAGAAAATTTTACTGATTTCTTCTTCTTGCATGTGTGTTACTTGTAAGTACCTAAGGCACTACTTATAAGTTGTTTTAAACGACGACATTTCCCGTCTTTAAATGTCTTAAAGCAGTAGCAATATGCAGTTTTAAATTTATAAATATTTTACTCAAATAATAAAACAATGGAATCCTTAATAGGCAAGTCCGTTATGTCTCAAACCTTGATTTCATTGATTGTCCATTGGCGTATCATAAAGATCAGTAATGAAATGAATAAACATCAAACCAAAATAGTATACCAATCTTAATTTTTTTAGCTTCAAGGAACTTTTTAATGTAAATTTAATAAAAAAAATCAATTAGATTTTAGTAACACACAATAAATTATTTATTTATTTACCTTTCTAATGATCCAAGAATGATGACATGGAAGGTTATATATTTACGAAGTACGCGATCCCCAATAACTATTCAGAGAAAGTTGCAAGCTCGTCTACATCTCGACTCTCACTAATATAACGTCTGTTCGCATACAGCTCTCCAAATAGTGCAATTTTTAGAAAAATCTGCGATAAGAATAATCTATTGATCGGAAAACGATAACTATTTTTTTGTTGCAATAAAGTTCCCGAATGCAGAATAACATATGGTATCGAAAAGATAGTTCTACAGTACAGAGGTGCTAAAATAATTGAACTGTAAAACATAATAATAACATCCTTCTCGATGGTATTCTTTCTTATGTCCCTTCGCTTGTTGCCACTTATTTTCAGAACGACCTAGAAAAGTCCTCTTCCCAAAAGTATTAGTACGGGCCACCAAGTGAATCTAGGGATTTCAAGTTCGTACTGAAGACCTATGAGATGTTAGCCTACCACCCCTCCAAAAGGGAAGCCAACAGTGTTGTCAGGTCGAACGCTACGCCATCAGAAAGATTATTTTATTGCCACACTTCGTAAATGCTGATGAGTATACAACGATTCATTTGCTGAAAATCATCAGACGATATTATAAAAAGAATCAAAATCTTTCCAACATTCTTCGTCATGACAATGTCAGTTCTACAGCTTTCAGCGACCAACGTAGAAATCCGTTAAATTAAGGTCATTTAGAATATACAAAGCTATGATTGAATGAATAATTTCTGTTAAAAGAAGCATGTTCATTTTTGAAAAGTTCTCAATTCATAAGCAAGAGTATGTTTTTGTGTGACTACGCTACTGATTGACTTAGGGGGGCTGAAGTTTTTGCATTTCGCGTGTCGTAAGAGAGGCCGCAGCTCTATGTTATTTGCCACAACGATTATATATAATTGAAATGTTTAGTGTTTCTGAGAAAGCGGTACGCACAGAGGCCCAACAATGGACGTTTAGAGACGATTTATTTTACAGTTTTTAAGGAAGAGTTCGCTTAACCATGTTGCCAAATACTTTACTTTATACGATACCCGAGGAGAATCTTCTAAAACATGATCTTTGTAATTTATGTTTTTTAATATAATTTTAATAACATAAGGTGTAAGGTTTGTTAAAGAGCTGTTAAAAATATACCTTTTAAACTACAAAAAAAGTATGTTCCAAAAAATTAATGAAAACCAAACATTATTCGATATTATACACAGTATATCGGGAGAATAACAGAACATTTAAATTTAAAGGAAACTACTACTAACGCTTACTATTGAAACAATATGTAATCTGAAAGCTGCAAATTACATTCCAAAAAATATGTAGAAACCAAACATCATTCGATATCATATACAGTATGTCGGAAAAACAATGGAACTTTTTAAATGTAATGAAGACTACTAGCGCCATCTATTGAAACAATATATAATCTGTAAGCTGTAAGTCTCTTTTACATTAAATTTTATCTAAAAATCCAAATTTCTTATGCTAATACATTAAAAATGTAGAAAGGGAGTGTTACGACGATGAAAATATATCAAGAAACATTTTTACATGTGGTAAAGGGCTTTAGCGATGGTAGTGACCTTCCACGTCAACCAATGAAGCAAACATTGCCAAAATCAAGGATCTTGTACTAAGTAATCGCGAATTAAACATTAGAGACCTTGTAGATATTATTAGATCAATACAGTAAATTTTGAAGAACTTTTTACGCTTGTCTTGTATGTATTTTTAATCCAAAAAAACACTGAATTCTTTTAAAAAAAACATCGTCGTATTTAAGTTGCTGACGAGATGCTTTCTTGATGACTTGGATGCTTGATGGAAATGCATAATTAATTACGGGCGATGAGACATAGAGCTCTGCTTATAATGCAAAAACAGCTCAACAATCAAGCCCATATCGTGCTGCAAATGAGGCAAAGCCCAAAAAAAAACACGTTAAAGCCGGTCAAAAATCAAAGTCATGTTAATTATTGTGGTGTGCCTGTCTCCATGGTATTGTTCGACTGGTTTAACAGTTAATAAAGATAATTATTTATTATTAAAAATATTGTGAATTAAAAAAAAACTAATAGTAAGCGTTATGTATTATATACAGTTTGTCGGAAAATAGCGCAACTGTAAATTTAAGAAAAACAATTAGTTATTTTGCCAAAAATATTTATTCTTATACAAAATATATCCCTTCCGATTGAACACAATACGGGGCACGTCCAACCAATGCAATCATAGATTTTTATGTCGTTTTTAAAAATCGCCTTGACAACACTGTCATAAAACTTGCTTTTCTTGTCATAAAACTTACCTAAAACTTGCTTTCATCGCTAGTTTTAGGGACAGGAATAAATAAATCAGGCGAATACGGAGGATGCATGACATTTGTTGTTTCGCCAAAAACAGCGACGGTCCTGGGAACAAATCGAAGCATAGACTTTCCGTTTGTTTAATTCCTTTGTTAAAATGTAGTGAATCATGTCTTTGGCCATATTTAATTTATCGGCTATCCATCTCACTGTCAAATTCGCATTGTAGGCGATCATTTTATTCACTTTTTCCACCAACTCTTTTTTTTTGGTCGGCCTGGCTTTAGGTCATACATGTACGGGATAAGCAGCCATCACCATAAACTTTTTTCATCAATTCAAATGTTTCTGTAAATGTTTTACCGAGCCTGAAACAAAATGTAATATCAGCTCTTTGTTCCATCATGTTTTTGTGACGAGACGATAAAAGGTACTGTCACTTTAAGTGCTATAACTTGACAGTTCATAGATCGATTCTAATGATGTCGGTCTCGTTTTATAAAGATTTTTAGCTTTCAGATTATATATTGTTTCAATAGATGGCGTTAGTAGTTTTCTTTAAATTTAAAAAGTACGGCAATTTTTCTGACATACTGTGTATGTATGTACTCCAGAGTAGTCCAAAGTGTAAACTCCTGGAACCTGCTTATAAAATTTTCGTAAGATTTGTTTCATTGAATTTCTACTCGTAAAAACTATAATGTTTTACATTGAAAAAATATTGATAATAATTATTTAATCATTTAAACACGTAATTCTCAATTAACGAATAAATCAATATATTTTTCGTAATATAATTGATTTTTTTTCTTAATTCGTCACAGAAACGCAAAACATACTTTTAGATAGAATTATAAATTTAGATATTTAAATATCTAAATTTATAATTTTCACGTTATTTATTGAGAGATGCTACTATTACATTGCAAAAATAATTTTGGTAATAATACTCTTGTAGTGTTTGACGGCTTTAATGGAGAATGTACTAAAAATATCGTCGACTATTGAAGAATGCAACATTTCCCTGAGTCCATTAGAAAAGACGTTCAAATTTGTGGCAAAATAATTCATGGTTTTTGCATTACGACAAAGTACCATCACACACTGCAATAATTATTTATCAATTTATCGCTAAAAATCAAACAAACACCGTTCCACAAACACTATATTCCCACACTATATTTCCAACACTATATTTACCAGATGTGGCACCACGTGACTTTTTCCTGTTCCCTCGATTGAAGAATCCACGTCGTGGACACCGTTTTGCGTCTAGACAAAATAAATTTAGATGAATATATATATTACACTATACTACACTGTAGACAGGATCTACGCCCAGTAGTTCTCCATTACATTAAATAATTTTGATAACAGGATAAAGATGATTGTAGTATGGTGAGTTCGCCAGAGAATATTAGATTACTGACTGGCTTTAATCACTAGGCATTGAAGGATAATAGATTAGTTCAAAATCAAAAATCGAGAGCAGAGAATTGTGAACAGAACTTAAATCACAATTCAAAAATATTTGTTTTGGTTGATAATCTGAAGCAAAAAAAAAACGAATCAGTATATTTTACTAAAGACTATTTCAATAACAACAAACAACTGACATATAGAATGACATTTCAAGATAGATATCATCTGCGCCTGGCCTGTGTTTTGGATAATATTTTCATCGTGGCAACACCATACACAATGAAACTGCACGCAAAAGGGTTAACTTAGGGTAAATTTTATCTGATGTGTAAATTTTATTAAGGAAACCATGACGTGTTATCCGGTGTGGCTATCTAATCTTTAATGATATCGAAGCTACTTGTTATGTTAACTGTTTTGTTGACCAAGGGATATTCAAATATTCGAATAATTATGTCAACAGAATATTCTTCAATAGTTTTTTTCGAATCATATAATATATATATATATATATATATATATATATATATATATATATATATATATATATATATATATATATATTTATATATATGTATATATATATATATATATATATATATATATATATATATATATATATATATATATATATATATAGTGTGATCCTTTTTTTGTGATCTGAATCCTTTTTTTGTGATTGTGATTTTTTTGTGATCCTAAAAGTGATCCTTTTACATAAAAAAGGAGCACAGGAAGATTTAAAGAACTACCGTCCAATAAGCCTCCTATCAGTGATGTACAAAGTTTTCACTAAGATAATTTCTAAAAGAATATTAAAAAAACTGAATGACGCACAACCAAGAGAACAAGCAGGATTCAGAAGTGGATTCAGTACAATGGATCACATCCAGGTTGTACAGCAGGTCATAGAAAGGCACAACGAATACACCATGCCACTGTGCTTGGCTTTTATCGACTACGAAAAAGCATTTGATTCCATCTCAAAGCATGCGATAATGGATGCACTGCTTAGCCAAGGTGTAGAGAGAGCCTATGTAAACCTATTAGAATCGATATATGATGGAGCTACAGCCACAATTCACCTTGATGATCTTGAAGTGGGAATTAATATAGAACGAGGTGTACGGCAGGGTGACGCAATATCGCCTATTCTTTTCTCGGCTGGCCTTGAAGAAGTATTCCGTAAACTGGATTGGGAACAGGATGGGGTAAAGATCAATGGTGCAAACTTAAACCATCTTAGATTTGCAGATGATATTATTCTCATTTCACAAGACCCAGAGGAGCTGCAAAGACGCATACAAGAACTGCAAAGGGCTGGCGAACCATTTGGCTTGAAAATAAACCTGAAAAAGAGTCAGGTTATGTTCAATAACTTCGCTCAGGATAGAAGAATTTCAGTTTTAGGAAGGGATTTAGAGATTGTGGACAGCTTTGTATATCTTGGGCAGAGGATTTCCATGGAGGGGAATACCGCCCGGGAGGTGGAACGGCGTGTTAAATGTGGCTGGCAGGCATTTGGTAGGCTCAACATAGTGTTTAAGAGCAGACTCCCACTTTGCCTGAAAAGAAAAGTATTCGATCAGTGCGTTCTACCCGTTATGACATACGGAAGTGAAACCTGGACACTCACATCGCAATCAATTCAATAACTTCGGGTGGCACAGAGGGGAATGGAAAGATGTATGCTTGGCATTACAAGACGAGGCAGAAAGTCCTGCGCATGGATCAGGGAACAAACAAAAGTCTGTGACATCATTGGAAGAGTAAAACAGTTGAAATGGAGATGGGCAGGCCATATAGCGAGGCGATGGGACGACAGATGGACCAAGGCAATCCTGGAGTGGATACCGCTTGATCGCAAACGTCCGCGAAGAAGACCGAAAGCACGATGGACTGATGAGATCGTTAAGTATATTGGACCCGAGTGGCAGAGGAAAGCCCAGGACCGTGAAGGTTGGAAGCATGCTGAAGAGGCCTTCATCCTGCAGTGGATCGATACGGGCTGATGATGATGATGATGATATATATATATATATATAGGGTGTTCCATAACTCATCGGCCATAGAGCAACTGGTGTTATTAGAGATTAAAATAAGAGGATTTACTCAATAAATGTGTTGGCAAATGTCACTTATGAATAAGATACAGGGTGTTGAAAGTCATACTAAATTTTCGAAAAATTGAGATAATTTAAAAACCGTTGAAGATATCAGGTTCAAAATCAGGGTAATTGAGTTTTCAAATGTGACAAATTCGACTTTGGTACTAGTTTGAGCCTAGTTCCTAAAGGGCGCGTGCTACTTACTTCATATACTCATATTTCTTTACCCTATGAAGCTCGAAATATTTGGAAAGAGGTACCCTTGGTCAATATCGATATATCACGCCGTTTGCCAGATATTCGTGTTCGAATATTCCATTTGCACATCTTGTCGAAGGGCGAAAATTCTGCATTACACAAAGTGCTCATTGAATACGAGGAAAAAAACGTTAAGATGTCAAAAATACAACGACTTTATTTAAAATAACAATTTTTTGAAAGTTAATTCAATAGATGTTCAGTGTCCACCGTTTACCTCAATACACTTTCGCAGGCTCTTTGTTAAGTGACGCCTCACATTTGAGAAGATATAGTATTCATTTCTAATAACATGAGCCCCTTGTTGAATTTTTTGTAAATGTTCGTCTCGGTATTGATTTCATCATGGTAAACTAAAGACTTATGACCCCACAAATAAAAGTCTAACGGATTAATGTCTAGGGTACGAGGTGGCCAAGGAAACTCGCCACCGCGCCCAATCCATCGATATGGAAAACGTTGATTCGAATGATTTCGCACTGCAACAGTAAAATCTGGTGGCGCCTCATCTTGCATGAAGCACATGTCTTGTCTTAAGTTTAGAGATATACTGTCTAAAAGGTATACCGTCTTTGCGAAAACTCAAAAGGGCCGATAATACCGCACCAAATGTTAATTGAAAATTCGTGCTGGAAATGTCGCGCTCTTGGTAGATGTGGATTTTTCATGGAGTAATAACGATTATTTCGCCAGTTAAAAATTCCGCATCTGGTAAAAACCCAGTAAACAATATATTTTTCAGGAACATGGGGTCTTGTTATGTTTTTTTTACGTAGCAGATTTTGACATAATTCTGATTTAGCAGGCAAATCTTGTGGCAATAAATTTTGAACATTCGAAAAATGGTAGGGACAAATTTTTTCCTAACTCTTGAAACGGCAGATTTGGTAATTTCTGCAGATGCCTCCAAACTCCTAGTGCTTGATGATTGAGAATATTACGCGATACTAACCAAAATGTCCTCTTCATGTTCTACCGTTATATGCTTTGGTCGTCCAACAGTACTGTTGTAATAAAACGAAACTATTTAGCCTAATTGATTGAAAATTCTTTGAAAAATTTGTAGATCTGGGATGATTCTTTTTGAGTAGAGCTCTTCATACCTTCTAACTGCAGCGCGACTATTGTAATTTACTTGTGCATAAACACAGATCATATCCCTTAAATTACGGTTAGGAAACTGATTAAGCCTGGGCATTTTTTACAAATTATTTTATACCAACTGAAGATCGGAGAAACTTGTTTCCACCTATATTTAATAGGAGAGATAGAAAACAATGACAGTTGTTATCGAGTGTAAATAACATTCAAGTCATATTTTGTGAATTGCATATTTTCCAGCCATCGACGGCGTTAGATATCGATATTGACCAAGGCTACTTTTTTTACGTGGAAATTAGGACTCTTCTCTATTTTGAAGTCAAAATATTCCCAGTTTTATAAGGTAAAAAAATATGAGCTAGTGAATTCCTCCTAAAGTAGGTAGCAAGCACTCTCTAGGAATTAGACTCAAGCTAGTATCAAATTCGGATTTGTCGCCTTTGAAAACCTTTGAAAATAATGGATAAGTTATGGGACACCCTGTATATATATATATAATTTTTTTTGAAAGAAACTTTCGTGAATTATTTAACTAATTAACTTAAATAAAAAAACAAATATTAATGAATGTTGATGATAAAAGATGCTTATTTATTGTAAAACATCCATAATGGAAACTAAACGTTTAATGTTTTCTTTATTTGATTCAATATTTTTTGTTAATTTTGATTTTGGACTCTTTGATGTAAAATAACAACTTTATAATGAGATTTCCACTAGCGCCAAATCGCATTGAACTTGAAGGGCGTTTCGATAACCAAGTTAGCACCAACAGGAAATGATTAAACTTTTAGTTTAATCGTTTCAGTTGTCAATTCTTCTCTTGAAACTTTCGGTGTGAAACACTAAACTCGAAGAGATTTACCACTAAACTTCAGATCACTTTTTTAAACTTCTCGATGTGCGTTTCGCTAACCATGTTAGCATCATTAGGAGATGATTTAATCTTAAATAAAAATTAAATAACCTCTTAAGATTATATCATCTCCTGATGACGCTAACATTTTTCATTCTCACATTTCATTCTTCTTCACATTTTTTCTTTGAATATTAAAAACATTGTCATCTACGGATGGCAATGATACACAGGCCTACAAGAAAAAAAAATATTTGGTGCCTAGGATTTTTGAACTGATTTTAGCTATATTTGTGCCGCGAAATCTAAATATAAAATCAATTTTCTTTTCAACTTTTTCAGATACATCCACTTATCTATCAATGTTTTTATTTTTCAATTTATGAGTGTATGAGTGTTCTAAATTTATTATACGAAGTATAATATACCTGTTTCGGTTCCTGTATATTTGCTCTGTTCCTGTAGCATTGCCTTTCCGGTAACTTAAGTGACCTTCAACGCTTGAACTAGAATTGAGGTTAGTTTATAAGTTCTCGTCATGCGGATTATATTTGTGTTTTTGAAAGAGTTGTTATAAAGCTAATCTAAAACGTACTGTGTTGTAGATTGTTGTATTTGTGTTGTTCAATAGAAATAAAATAAGTTCAAATAGAAGATGTGTAAATTATCCTATTGTGTTTTGCTACATATGTGAAGAATACACATTAAAAGAAAACAGAATAATTGTTAATAAATTTTGTAAAGAGAGCTTAGTTTGAATACTTTGGTGTTAGGCTTGCTGATCAGTATAAAACCTTTTTCCTCTACCTTTGTATATAATAATATTTATATACTATAATAATAAAAATTCCGGTTTTAGTTTTTTTTTATAATGTATATTTCGTATTTTAACGTATATTTATCCCATATATTTCACTAAAATGTTATATCTGAGAAATCTAAGTTCTTAGATAAAATTTAATGCCATATTTGAATGCAGGGCATCAAATTCGTATGAAATCAGCTCCAAATACCCGGCACCAAAACAACTGTTGACCTGTTTAATATAACGTAATATATATATTGTAATTAAATATATTGATTATTTATATGCTTATTGTTAAATTTTGAAAAAAAACTAGGGAAACTCTACAAGAATGGAAGAGCAGCGCATGGATATGTTCCATATTAAACATTTGATTCTTTATAAGTTTCGAAAGCATAGCAATATCACAAATGACATTAATGTTGTTTATCCTGATGCCTTGGAAAGCTGCGTTGGCTTAAACCATTTGTGAACGGTGAGTTCAATCATTTCAACGACATGCAATTCGGAAAAAGTTACTCCCAAACAAAAATCAAATAATTAGCAACAAAGCTTAAAACCAGGTTTCCTTTTGATAATCATGACACATGGATTCAGCAAGATGGGGCCTTAAGAGGGATGTTTCCTAATCTTGTTATTCCTTGCATTCCTTGACTAGCCAAATCGCTAGATTTAACAGCATGTGATTTTTATGAAATTATTTGAAGAACACGATTGACGTTGAATCATTATAAAATATTGTGGGGTTGAAACTGGGAATTCAACAAGAAATAACACGAATTCAAATTTCCGTTTGAGATTGAAAGTATTTAAGAAGAGCCGGAAGAATTTTGTAATCGTGACCATTGTTTCAAATTTTGGTGAAAACTTTCACTAAATCGAGGAAAAAATTACCGAGCGGCAACTTTAAAATTCAGGTGAATTTCATCGCCAATCTGACTACCTGATCAAGAAATACATGTACTATTCGGAGCCTGAACTGTTCGTTAGAAAATACCCACTTAGGGTCAGACCCAGTTGCTGTCTTTAGGAACTTTGCAGCCAGTTTCACTAGCCCCATACACTGCAAATGATACCACCAAAGTATTACATTTTGGAGATGAAAACTTATATTATGTACCTACTATAGTTTTATATAGTGAACCAAACTGACACATGTTTGATTGTTGGTACATTGTAGCACTATATTCAATAATTTAACGATTTGAACTTTTCTGGACTGTCGAATACCGAGAAATATCGTTTGGCAATCTAATACCCTGTCGTACATTCAATATCATTTGTTTATATTTTAAGGCACGCCTATTTCGGATTATTTAGTTGACCTGTACTACTAACTGATAAGTTTCAGTAATTATACGGAATTTAGTTTTTTAATAGGTCACTTTATCAACCGAACAAATTTAGCAAGTGACGAAAAATTAACGTCATAATTTATGTAAGTCAAATATTATAAAAATATGATTATTTTTAAATAATACTCCTTAAGATATATCTAACAAAAAGTAATATCCTTATTCATATATATATATATATATATATATATATATATATATATATATATATATATATATATATATATATATATATATATATATATATATATATACATATATATATATATATATATATATATATATATATATATATATATATATATATATATATATATATATATAGATATATATATATATATATATATATATATATATATATATATATATATATATATATATATATATATATATATATATATATATATATATATAGATATATTATATGTATTTTCCTGACCGTTTAATATTTTTATTTTATTAACATTTCGGTTTATTTTTTTAAACCACCCTCAGAACAATTACAATTCTTCAATATATGTATATTATTTTTATAAACAGTACAAATTTATATTTTAACACGTACTTTTGTATATTTTTGTTCTTTTTTTTTTTTGGTATATTTTGTTCTTTTTTTGTTTTTTTTTTAGATTTTCGGTCAATTGTATTAATAAAATAGTATTTTTTTTACTATTTTGACTTACTTTTGCTAAACATTAGTTACTAAACATTTTGGTTTCTTTTATTAAACCATTCTTTTATTAAACAATTACAATTCCGCTATATCTTGTTGAATAGTTGAGTTTTTTATTTTTTACTTTTTTTACATAAAATGATAAAATAATAAATGATGATAAAATAAAAAAAATATTTTTTGTTTAATTTTGAGGTAACATATTTTTATGTCATATATATATATATATATATATATATATATATATATATATATATATATATATATATATATATATATATATATATTCACACACTTTTGTAGGTTGCTTGACCGGGAAGTTTGTGTGCCGTTTGTTGTTACAGGATTTTGCTACTAATTCATTTAAAAATAATTAGTACGGTCCTTTTCAAAATTAAACTTAAAATATATTTTTTAACACAGAATATTATTCTCTACAAAAAGTGTATCTTGACACTTTATCATATCTGCCTCGGTTGCATAGCAAACTTGACTTTTCACTTAACATACAGGTTTCTATCAGCATAAAAGGTTTTTCGACAAGGGTTTGAAAAATGAGAGGACTCTGTGAAGGACTGTTTTAAATCAAATTTCATACACAGAAGCTTACATATAGGACTATAAATACAATTTTAATATCATACTTCTCAGGTCCACATTGATGGAGGTGATTGATCTCCTTTAGGAATTTACAACCACAAGGTCTTCTCTGTATTAAAGCTAATATTTCTAAATGAGGTGTTACTTATTAATTAAAAAACCAAAATACTTAAATTAGATGCTCGAAATGGCTTCCACCAACCTCTATGCACGCCCTACATCTACGCACCATTGATTCACATATTCGTTCTAAATTTTCAAGCGTGTTGCATTTTATTAAATGCTCTTGCTCAATTCTTCCCCTCAACATCGCGATATCTTCTATTTCAGTGTTGGAAACTAATGATCTAATGTATCCCCAAAGAAAATAGTCAAGTGGATTATAGTCTGGCCGAGATCGGTTTTTCCAAAGCATCGGACTCCCCCTTCCAATCCACCGATTAGGAAATTTTTCATCCAATATTTCTCAGGCCTGTCGACCAAAATGTGCCGGAGTACTGTCTTGTCAAACCATAATCTATTCCTAATACCTATTGTGACATCTCCTAGCAATTTAGGCAGATACTCACGGAGACATCGCGAATACACCTTGCTAGTAAAAAAATGGTCCGGTCAACAGGTTGCCAATTATTCCAGCCCAAACATTGACGGCAAACTGGTATTAATGTCGAGTTTGAAAAATTTCATGAGGATTCTCTTCTATCCAAAGATGATTGTTATGACAATGTATTATTATCTCTCTTGTGAATTGAGCTTCAACAAAAAATAGTTTGAAAATATGAATATTGGGATCAACTGTATATTGAAGAAACAATGACAAAATGTCAAGTGGGGTAAATATTCCCTTGGAAGCAATGCACGTACCTTCTGAATATGGTAAGGGTACAAGTGGTGTTCATCCACTGAAGTTCTGAACATCTGAAACATCTGAAGAACTTAGTTTTTGACGTTTGTTGAAATAACCTAATCAAGCATAAAGTACAAACATCCCATTGCACACACAGACGCAGCGGGACGTACAGTGCGCATATCACAAACATTTATTTACAGTATGTGGTAATTTTGCGCCGTAAATATTTTCGCCGCACATTAAATTCATTACCCATGCAATTTTTTATTGGTGTGAGCCCAACTTGAACCCAACTACTAATTTTCCGTTTTTAGTGATGTGAGACAAACTATGCTCATCTATCCATGACCGCTGAATGGTCCCGACAATATCTCCGTCTTTTTCTACCCCACTTCACTATCTGCTCTACTCTGTATGATAATCGAATAATTATATCGCTGTTTCTCACTTTATCCCTAAGCGTCTTTCTCACCTTTGCTTTTATATTTTTCATCTCTGCTTTTCGTTGGATGGTTTTGTTTGTGTCTTACGCAACTCTTGTTAATCCGTATTTTACGTTGATAATATTATTTATTAATTCGTGTCTTTTATATTTCGATCAATGTTCATATCTCACCAGTATATACTGTAATTGGTTTTAATATATTATTTTACTACTTTTGTTTTATATTTACTCTGGTTTAAAATGTGTTCTTCATCATATTGAAAATTTTCCCTGCTTTTTCCCATTTTCTTTTCTTTTTCCGTTATGCCTTTACTTTTAATTATCGGATTTTCCGTATTCTAATCAATTTTCATTAAATGATTATATGGATTTTTAATTGACACACCCTTGGAATATACTAATCCAACGAGATTCTTGCACGCCACCATTTTGCCACACATGATTTAACGCAACAGTTCCGACAAAGATATAGAGGAGCATACGGATCTGTTTATTTGAGATCTGCATAGCAATAACCGAAGCGGTAACATTCAACATTGTAAAGTCAAGAACAAATTGGCGCGATATTTATAGATTTTCCAATTTTGGTATTATTAAGTGCCACAACCGCATGATTTACATGTAATAATGCTGCTGCATCGGCAAACATGAATGTTTACGTTCAAATAACCTAAATTCTTGTTTTTATTTGTCATATTTCCAGCGAAGGCTCTTTGATCGAGTCCGTTTTGTTATTAAATTTATATCGATCGAAAAT
The DNA here is from genome assembly GCA_031761425.1 of Cosmopolites sordidus. Taxonomy (NCBI): domain Eukaryota; kingdom Metazoa; phylum Arthropoda; class Insecta; order Coleoptera; family Curculionidae; genus Cosmopolites; species Cosmopolites sordidus. The sequence continues at coordinate 161,233 of JARFXV010000238.1, forward strand.
AATTACGATTCCACGTAATATTTATTTTAAATGCATTATATAAAAGTTGTAAATTGTTTGTGAACAACTAGGCAAAACTTTTGATTAGATAATATAGAGCATTTGACCAACAACTGAAAGAAAAAATTATGATGTCATTCACTGGCATAATTACACACACTTGTATCTTGTTTTGCTCCAGATTAATGCTTATCAAGTTTCCAATGCGAAGAAATTTTATCATTCATCCAAAAAACTAAAGGTAAAATTTCCCGAAACCCAAAATAACGTTTTGCTTCCATCAAAATTAAATAGACATAGCTATATTACAGCCCTTTAGCCAGTTTGGTGACTCTTCTCCATGTTTTCTTGTCTCTACTCATTGTTTTCCAGTTCTTTATCCCCTTCTCTTTCGGATCTTCCATGAGAGTCTCTCTCCATTGCTTCCTTTCTTTCTTTCACTTTGTGGTCTTCCCCATACAATCTTCCACACTACTAACTTTTCTTCCATTCTCTCTATGAGACCCAGATACTTCAGTCTTCTCGATTTTCTATCGTCTTATCCTTGGATCTTTGAAAATATTAATTCCCTCATTGGTTTTTCTCATATAATAGCAATGATAATAATTAAAACACTTGGTATTTGTTTCACAATATATTCAAGATATTCTCTAACATGTTTCGGCCTCGCGACCATTCTCAAAGAGAGTTATGTATAAACTAAACTAAAGTTTCAAAGTGCTGTCTAATGGAAGTCGGTTTTTTCATCTCGTTAAATTTATTACACTATCAATAATTGGAGTATTTCCGAAGTCTAGCTGGGTGTTTGTTAGGTTTTTGCCGTCGTATATGGCTTTTTTAATTTCGAGAATTTCCAGGTAATTTAACAGCCTGCTTTTATTGCAGCTATGTATTAATTTGGTATTATTAATGTTAAAAAAAATGGTTCTGGTCTATACAATGTTCGGCAAAGCCCGTCTTTCTCTGATTGTGTAAAATTGAATATTTATGTTCTTTTAGCCTATCATTGAGCGATCGGCCCGTTTGGCCTATATAAATAGCGTCACACATATTACATTTAATTTCGTATACTCCAGATTTGTCACAAAATTTTGCTCTTTCTTTGTTATTGTTTAACATCGATGTAAGATTATTCTTATTAACAGAGATAATATTAATATTTTCGTTCTTTAACTGATTTGTGATTCTTGAACTTAATTTGTGAATATAGTTTATAGCATGCCAATTTTTAGAATCTTTTTCAGGTGTTGCGGCATAAAAATGTTTGGTGTTGTTTTTCTTAATCTTGTTTTTTATCATTTTATCTATGATGCTTGGCTGATATCCATTATTCCTTGCGATATTTTTGATAATATTAAGTTATTTTTCATAGCTGTCTTTATTAAGTGGAATCGTTAGAAGTCTGTGGGTCATACTATGAAAAGTGGACATTTTTACATTCCATGACTGATTTGAACTTGCGTGAATAATTGTATCGGTATACGTGGGTTTTCTAAATATTTCGAATTCTAATTTATTCGGTGTTCTTATTATTTTTAAATCTAAGAAATTTAATGAATTATCCGTCTCTGTTTCTATTGTGAACTGGATTTTTGAGTTTACACTGTTTAAATATTCAAGAAATTGGCCCAATAGTCTTTCTGTATCGGTCCATATGCAAATAATATCATCGACATACCTGGCCCAAAAATGTATGTGTCTTGTATAATTAGTGTCGCTAAATAAATTGTTTTCAAAATTAGCCATATAAATTTCTGCCAGAAGGTGGCTCAGGGGGCTTCCCATTGGTAATCCATTCGTTCTGGAATCTGGAGTATACGAAATTAAATGTAATATGTGTGACGCTATTTATATAGGCCAAACGGGCCGATCGCTCAATGATAGGCTAAAAGAACATAAATATTCAATTTTACACAATCAGAGAAAGACGGGCTTTGCCGAACATTGTATAGACCAGAACCATTTTTTTTAACATTAATAATACCAAATTAATACATAGCTGCAATAAAAGCAGGCTGTTAAATTACCTGGAAATTTTCGAAATTAAAAAAGCCATATACGACGGCAAAAACCTAACAAACACCCAGCTAGACTTCGGAAATACTCCAATTATTGATAGTGTAATAAATTTAACGAGATGAAAAAACCGACTTCCATTAGACAGCACTTTGAAACTTTAGTTTAGTTTATACATAACTCTCTTTGAGAATGGTCGCGAGGCCGAAACATGTTAGAGAATATCTTGAATATATTGTGAAACAAATACCAAGTGTTTTAATTATTATCATTGTTACTATGTTTCACCAAGAGCCAACCGCGCAATCAATCAAAACTATTGTTAATATAATAGCAGACGACTTTTATTTTCCCTGCTACCCTTCTCATTTTTTTACGTTATCATCTTAACAGTTTATCTCTTTCCCTTTTACGGAGAAAAAACGTGGAGAATAAAACGGCGAATTACTTGAAAGCGGGCAATAACGGCCAGAAAGAAACAAAAATGGAGAAGATTCCATTCTAATGGTTAACCTAAACCTCTACATCTATGGTGACTCAACATCATAAAGTTTTTAAATAATAATAAAGTTACTTCATTTTATAAGAAAAATATCTTTCACTTCAAGAAAAGATGAAAATAGTTTCTCAATAAAACCAAATTCAGGGTTTAACGGAAATAAGTTTCGTAAATTTTACCAACGGTTCTTCACATCATTTGAAAGAAAAAAGTTTCTTACAACAAGGCAGAAAAACCTAAAGGTTTCAGTGAAAAAAAATGCAAGGATATTAATACACTAATCGAAAAGCTATGGTAAGAATAATAATTTTCAGTAATATGTAGAAATGAATATTTATCAAAAATCATTGGTTATTAATTAGCGAATAAACTAATCATTTTTTTTAATTAAAAATCACGCCAAACATAAGCCAAAATGAAAGTGGCAACGTCGCATTGACTATTTCAGATCATCTCCGCCCCAAAGCATGTTGAGTATAAAAATTATTTCAGTATGTGAGTGTGTGTATTTAAATTCGATTTAAAACCAAAATTATATTCTGCGGGAATATCACGATAGGGTTTTTATTTACGGGGAAACTGCTGTCAACCAGATCAGAAATATACTAGAATTTTTTCAACGTGTTCTGTAAAACGCTTAGACTCAAATGGTGAACTGAGACGATGTATTGACTGTAATGATGGACATTTTGAACATTTAGTTTAGTAAAACAATTAATGATGTGCTTCTTAATGTGATGTGAATCACATGGTGTTACGGTTTGAAAAATAAACGCTAATAATTTCAACTTTGACATTAAACGGCATTAATGTGTAAGTTTCTTTTTTTTTCGTAAAAAAAACAAAACCAAATTTTTATTGAAATGTATGAAAGATATGGCTATAGTAAAAATATTAAATTTCATTTCATTTAAAAGTCAATGAAACAAAATAATTAATGTTCTGACCTGTATTTTATATATATATATATATATATATATATATATATATATATATATATATATATATATATATATATATATATATAACCGAGCATGTCCTGCTCTGAACAGATCCTGACTCTAAACATGATCCTAGACATCAAAAACTATAGTTATTCCTATAGTTCCTTATTCCTATATATTCCTACACTTATATCTTTATTCCAAATCTTAAAAGAACAAGGACTAGATCTGAAAACGCTAGCAATTATTAAAGCAACATTATCTAACACAATGTCAAAAGTTAAATTCATGGGTGACATCTCAGAGCCCTTCGAAATTAAAACTGGAGTGAGACAAGGGGATGGATTCTCGCTGCTGTTATTTAACTGTGTTCTAGAAAAAGTAATTCAGGAGTGGCGTGAAAAAAGTCGGCCCTGAATATTGACCAGCCCATTAAATTGTGGAGAACCTACATCAAAAATGATTGTATGGCGTTTGCTGATGATCTAGCAATTTTGGCTCAAGATATATTGACTGCACAAAAACAGATTGAAATTCTAAAAAAATAGCAGAAAAGGTAAGACTCCAAATTTTCTTTGAAAAGACACAATACATGACCTGCAACAGACTAAGAACACCATTTCTAAAAACAAAATTTGGTAACATCAGACGAGTCTTTCAATTCAAATATTTGGGTGAAACAATCATGGAAAACGAGCTGGAAAAAGCGGGCGATAAGAGTAAATGTCAAAAAATGGAAATTGCATTGAGACTTACACAAAATATTTACAACAAAAAATTCATATCTAAAAACACAAAACTGAGACATTATAACACATTTATTAAGCCAGAATGTCGATATGGGGAGAAACACTCATTTTGAATAGAAAGAGAAACATCGAGGAGATTGAGAAGAAGGAAAGAAAAATCATAAGAAAAATCTTATGCCCCAAACAAATAAATAGCACAACATAACAATTTCGAGAAAACCAAGAAATCAAACAATACACAGATATACATAGCGATATGAGAAAAAGAAGGCTTTCGGACACATAAAACGGATGAATCCAAGTAGGCTAACTAGACAAATAGTAGAATTTTATGAAAATAGGAGTAGAGCTAAAATAGAAATAATTAAATGGATTGCTGCAATTAAAGAGGACCTAAGATCAGCAAATATTACACAAAGTAAAATTCAGGATAGAGGCTGTTTCAGACACAAGGTTAACGTTATTGAAATAGGCCAGAGAAAAAAATGTAGGAAAACTGGGTCCATATATATATATATATATATATATATATATATATATATATATATATATATATATATATATATATATATATATATATATATATATCTATATATATATATATATATATATATATATATATATATATATATATATATATATATATATATATATATATATATACCATTTCTCTAAAAATAATAATTATTGTTTCCATTACTGCTGATATCACGTATCATCATCAAAAATAATACTCCAACATGCAAATTATCAGACATGTATATTTTTACTAGGGGATACAGACATGTGTCTGAAATATTTTACTGATGTAATTATCTAAATATTGTTTTCTGTGGATTCGTAAATATGTAGTCGTAAATATTAGACAAAACAAAATTGCTGTCCGTGCAAAAACTTATCTCCCAGATATGCACGAGCTCCAAATATGTAGTGCATTATTTTAGTATCGAAAAATATTCACTCTATCATTTTGAAAGCAAAGTTTTTATTCGCTATATTAGCTAGAACTAAAGGTATTCAAAAATGTTGTGGACAATAACAGAGGAAGGATTAGATAATAGTTAGACTAGGTAAGAAAATTACCAATTTTCGAAGTATTATATTTACCATCAATTCTTCTTCGGCGACTAAACCCGAAGAAATTTACCTCTAAACACCAAATGATTTTATTTAACTTCTCGGCGTTTCAATAATTAAATCATCACCTGATGATGCTATCATGGTTAGCAAAACGCTCGACAAACAATAATTGAATCACCAAGAGACGATTCAATTATGAAATAATCTTCTGATGATACTAACACGGTTAGCGAAATTCGCGTCGAGATATTAAATAAAGTGATTTCGTATTTAGTGTTAGTGTTATTCAACTTTATACATTAAGTAATCTATTATTGAAGTTATTAATAACAATTGTGAATGATATACCTCTTCTTCCCTTGTGACCTCTTCCCCTATACCTTAATGACCGATCGGGCCTTATAGGCCAAATCGGTATTTAAATGAGAAAACCTTAAAACCTTAAAAAAATCAAAAGAATTGAATTTTCTTTGTTTATGTAAATTAGTAAGCAATTTATTGATTTAATTAAAAAACAATAAATTATTTACATATATAGTTACCTAAATTTATCAAATACTAAATTACCATATTTATACACACTTATTCAACATACGTTTTTGTCACATTTTGAATCCACATTTTTTGATTTTCTGTCTTTTTTGCTTGGACAAATGTGACATCTTCTTCTTTTTGCTTCACTTGAGTGGCCACTTTTCGCATTTGTAGATAACTCTTATACAGATTCTTCTTCTTCAGATACTCCCCCAGTTTCTTACCAAGGGCTATCAAAAACTTTCTTCTCCTTTCACTTTTGCTACCAAATTTGTCATTATGACTAAACATGAATACAATAAAACATTCAGTGCATTTATATCAATCATATTCGAAAATACTATCATTGGCCACCGGCGACTTTTTCTTTTCACATAATAATGTCGTAACATTTGGTCTGCTTTGTCCACTCCTGCCTTTGTTTCTTTATAAGTGGTAATTATATCTGGTTTATTTTTATTGTTTTCATCAACTCCATCCTTGTAGTGCAAGGTACTCAGAAGAGTAACGACTTTGTTTCTTTTTGGGCAGTATGAAGCAATCATTGTGTCATATTGAAACCCAAAAAGTGAAGAATGAACTGTAGGGCCTTTTATCGCGATAAATTCTTTGTGGGAGTTCTGGTTTATTTTTTCTAATAGTTCCAACTAATGTTAGGTTCATTTTGAAAAAATCTTAAGCTAACGAGACACAGGTGAAAAAATTGTCGCACGTAATCTTTTTCTGACTTTTTTATGAATTCTTACACCAGATCTTTCACAACTCACTCTCCCTGAGCTACTTCCCGTTGTGCCCCCGTTTATTTTCCTTTGTACACTTATATTTTCCACGCATAGCCAGTAAATGAGTCAAAAATCATCCAAAACTGTATCCCATACTTCCCAGGTTTTGATGGACTATACTGGCGAAATGGACAACAGCCGCGGAAAGTCACCAACTGTTCATCCATAGTCATAAATACCCCGGCACATAACCTTCTATTAAGTTCAATTTCAGCGTTCAAAAACGTCACCGATAGGTTGTGACTTATCTGGAGTTTGCTTTGTCAAATTTTATAACTCGGGAGATCTCCTTGAACCGACCCCGGCTCATTATCTTAGAATAAATAGGAATACCATCTTCGCGACTAAACATTGTACTGACATCTTCATTTTTTGATTTGTAGACTACCATTAAAACAAGTAAAACAAAATATTTTTTAGCTCTTCAGCGTTCAGTTTTTTCCTTTCGTTTGATATACCAATTTTCCTTCTTTATTACTCCAATGGTATATTTTAATAATAAAATACTGTTTGCCACTGATTGACAGTTTTTTTCAGCCCATCGCGTTGCCCATCCGTTTCATTGCGGATTTCAGTAGAGCTAGAATGTAAACTACTCTCATCTATATCCATGGCTTCATCCTCACTAGTCTCTTGAGTAGATTCTGGGTCTTCGGAGGCTTCTTCACTCCCATTTGCACCTGATTTCATGTCCGATTCCGAATCACTCGAAACTTCTTCTTCAAAGATTGTCAAGTTTTTCTTGACCAAATTTTCTTAAAACGAATGAAATTCACACAGCTTTTTGATAGGCCAAAGTGCTACAATCTATCGATCTATTTGTAAAACAGTAATTTATTATCAGATAATACCAATAGAGTGCTCAATCTAAATGTATTGGAATTTTCATGTTTTTGTGGGTTAGGCTACTGTTGTTTTCATAGCCTCATTTAACACAGTTGCAAATCATCCATGCGAGAGCGGGAGTCGAACCCACTACCGTATCGTCAGACCACCGCCTTAAGTATCGCGCCAATCTCGCTGGCTAGTAATAATTGTCTTAAATAGAAAATAATAAGATGGGACCGAATCAGGGAAATATGGTGGACAGTTGACAATTATAAGACAGATATTCTTGATTTTTTGCTAGGAAATGTTTCAAGATTATTCAATATATTCAAATTCATTCATTCGTTCAATCAAATAATGAGACAGAAATAATATCAGAAACTACCGACCTATACTCTTATTATTCTAACTCCATAATCACTTTATGAGGACAATCAATAATCACCTAACACCGAAAATGGATACATTCAGAAAATATACAGTACATATTGTACCTTTTCCCTATAAGAACCCTTACAAAAAAAGCAATATGAACAATTACTTCTCCCTATTATTTGTCTTTATTGAATATGAAAAGTTGTTTGATAGAGTAAAACTGTCGACAGCAAAAAATAAGATTGAATCATTCCCTGATATTGCCTCTGGTTAGGTAAATAGGCGACGAGAAGGTAAAAGACAGGTGATTTTGTGTTTAGTTATAAATATCTTTCAATTTATTGGAAAATACCATGAACAACTGAATATATATATATATATATATATATATATATATATATATATATATATATATATATATATATATATATATATATATATATATATCTATATATATATATATATATATATATATATATATATATATATATATATATATATATATATATATATATATATATAGATATATATAGATATATATATATATATATATATATATATATATATATATATATATATATATATATATATATATATAGATATATATAGATATATATAGATATATATATATATATATATATATATATATATATATATATATATATATATATATATATATATATATATACAGTTGTTCATGGTATTTTCCAATAAATTGAAAGATATTTATAACTAAACACAAAATCACCTGTCTTATATATATATATATATATATATATATATATATATATATATATATATATATATATATATTATTTAATATTATTATTATTCACGTATAGGCCCTAGTGGACCACGCGAAGTACTAGTAGAAGCGATTGTTGTTGTTAGCCTTCCTTGCGCTCATACCAATTTCATTCTTTCGCCGAGCTTTTTTCCTTTCGTCAGACCAAGTTGTTCCAGTCTTCCTACATTTTTCTCTCTGGTCAATCTTCCAAACATCAACCTTGTGTCTGAAACAGCCTCTATCCTGAATTTTACTTTGTGTAATATTTGCTGATCTTAGGTCCTCTTTAATTGCAGCAATCCATTTAATTATTTCTATTTTAGCTCTACTCCTATTTTCATAAAATTCAACTATTTGTCTAGTTAGCCTACTCGGATTCATTCGTTTAATGTGTCCATCAAACTTAAGTCTTCTTTTTCTCATATCGCTATATATATCTGTGTATTGTTTGATTTCTTGATTTTCTCAAAGTCTGTATGTTATGCTATTTATTTGTTTGGGGCCTAGAATTTTTCTTATGATTTTTCTGTCCTTCTTTTCAATGTCCTGGATGTCTCTCTTTCTATTCAAAATGAGCGTTTCTACCCCATATAGACATTCTGTCTTAATAACTATGTTGTAATGTCTCAGTTTTGTGTTTTTAGATAGGCATTTTTTGTTGTAAATATTTTGTGTAAGTCTCAATGCAGTTTCTATTTTTTGACATCTACCCTTATTGGCCGCTCTTTTTTCCACCCATTTTCCATGATGATTTCACCCAATTATTTGAATTGAGAGACTCGTCTGATGTTACCATAATTTGTTTTTAGAAATGGTGTTCTTAGTCTGTTGCAGGTCATGTATTGTGTATTTTTAAAGGAAATTTGGAGCATTACCTTTTCTGCTGTTTCTTTTAGGATTTCAATCTGTTTCTGTGCCGTTAATACATCTTGAGCCAAAATTGCTAGATCATCAGCAAACGCCAGACAATCAATTTTGATGTTGGTTCTCCCCAGTTTAATGGGCTGGTCAATATTCAGGGCCGACTGTTTTTCATGCCACTCCTGTATTACTTTTTCTAGAACAGAGTTAAATAAAAGTGGTCAGAGTCCATCCCCTTGTCTCACTCCAGTTTTAATTTCGAAGGCCTCTGAGATGTCATCCATGAAGTTAACTTTTGACCTTGTGTTAGTTAATGTTGCCTTAATAATTGCCAGCGTTTCCAGATCTAGTCCTTTTCCTTTCAAGATTCGGAATAAAGATTCGCCGTCAATAGAATCATATGCTTTTTTGAAATCCACAAATGTACAGACGAGATTTTTATTGTTCAGTTTTTGATGTCTTAGGATCAACTTTAGATCCAGGATCTGTTCAGGGCAGGATCTGCCCGGTCGAAAACCTGCTTGATATTCACCAATTTTAGGTTCTAACTGTCCCTGTGCTCTGTCTAGTAGACATTAAGATAGAATCTTGTAACAAGCTGGAAGAAGAGATATCCCTCTATAGTTGTTTACATCCGTTCTATCTCCTTTCTTGTGTAGTGAATGGATTAGAGCATGTTTCCAATCTTCCGGAATCCGTTCGGTTCGCCAAACTTCTTGTAGAATTTTGGTTATTTCCTTGATTGTACCTGGACCAGCGGATTTCAAAAGTTCAGCAGTGATTCCATCCTCACCAGAAGCTTTGTTATTTTTAAGCCGCTTGATTTTCCTAATTACTTCATCTTCATTTGGTGGTAATGAATCTGGGTTTGTTTGTTTAGGGTTTAGTGTCGGTAATTTGTTTAAGGGCTCAGGACAGTTTAGTATTAGTTCAAAATATTTCGCAATTTATATAATAAAAATATTTATATAATAAATAATATATAATATAATATAAATATATATATATATATATATATATAATATATATATATATATATATATATATATATATAATATTTTTGGGATTGCAACAAAAACTAGTAATAACTAGTAAAATTGCTTTTTAAATAAAACAGTATTTATTTACTGTTCTTTTTCTTCTTCATCTTCTTCTTTTAGCCTTTTTTGTAGCCTCCCTTAAGTCTTTCCACTTATCACGATCTTGTGCAATTCTTATCAGTGGTAACCCTGCTACTGGCTTTGTGCCTCCCTGCCTGCTCTCTTATGTTTCTTATGCTCTCTTTATGTCTGCGCTCTCTGTCTCTATCTCCATTTACTCATCCAAATTGTTTTTCTCTCCCTCAAAGTAATCCCCTCTCTATATACATGTAATTCAAAATAATCCCCTGCAGTGCACTTATTTCACCATTTTTTTTTCAGTATTTGAAACAGTTGTTATAGTCGGCATCTGGTATTTCCTTTAACCCTCCATTAGGCGCCTCGATTACAATTGTAATCCACGCACCTTTTAAGGGCTACTAATAAAATAATTACAAGTGAGCGCCGCTTATCTCCTAAGCAGCTGTCCATAATAAATCCAATCCCCATTTCACTAGGAAATATTCATTCGAGAAGAGCGTTTGTTTGACTTAGCTGGTGTCAGAGACGACTGGATTATAGTTGTAATCCACGCGCCTTACTACGTTATATATCCTCTCGAGTTCACAATTTCAAAATTTAACTATTACGAAGTTGAGGTAAGTTTCCTTTCCTAGTAATAATGCCAAATTGTTTTATGTATAAATAGACTTAAATTTATATGAATATTTGTTTATTTTCTTACTTATAGGGAACTCCTTATAGGGATTATAATTTCATGTAATTATACTAAATTTTTGTTTTTTGTATATTATTTACAAGGAACTAGTTTGCAGGAAAGCATTATTACCACACTTTTAGTATAAATAAAATTGCCAATTCTATACAAATTTTAAATGTAGTATACTTTTATGTTTTCAGAATTTAAAATGTCTGTACACAAGTAGCGACGTTTGAAAACTAGTTCAGATTCAGAGACTTGGATGAAATGATATAAAGAGGCTTCAAGTTAACGAGAACATTTTTCGGATGGAGAAGATGAACAGGAATTGGAAGAAGACGTTGTGGAAAATAGTAGTCACCAATCTGAATCCGCGTAAGAAATTTCTTCAGAAGGGGACCAAAGTACTCCGGACACAGACACATCCGAAAGTGAAGAACCTAGTGCCAAACATATTTACCTTGGCAAAGATAGAACAACTAAATGTAAGAAAAATCAAGGTAACATTCAAGTTCGTGTTGAATCTCACAATATCATAAAGCGCTATGATCGAAATATAATGACAGAGATTGATTGCATAAAACTATTTCTTTCAGACAGTATGACTCAAATAATAACTACTTCAACAAACAAATACATTGACAAAATTAAGGATAATTTTGAAAGGATCAGTGATGTAAGGTTTGACGATGTGCAAGGTTTGACGATGTGCAAGGTTTGACGATATTGAAACGAGAAGCGAACGAGGAGAAATTGATAAATTAACTCCCATCAGAGAAGTTTTTGAAATATTTGTTGCTAATTTTCAAAGCAGTTTTACTTCAAGTGAATTCTTGCCAATTGATGAGCATCAATTCCTCTATTGGAACCCTTGGTGTGAAAAACTAAACTTCGAAGAGATTTATCACTAAACACCAAATCTCTTTTTTTGAACTGCTCGACGCACGTTTCGCTAACCATGTTAGCATGATAGGAGATGATTTATATAATTTATATAATATTAATTATATAATTTATATAATATATATACGCTCTGCCGTCAATAATATGGCACAAACAGTAGCTGAGTGTCACGTACACCCAACTGCTGCTACTGTTGTCTCATGGGATGCTGTTCAAAGAAATCTATTTATATATATATATATATATATATATATATATATATATATATATATATATATATATATATATATATATATATATTTCAGTTTTTGTTGCTGTTCATTTAATGAACTATAAACTAACTAATAATAATGAACACTATGTTGCAAGAATTTTAATCTGTTTATTAAAATAATGTTTGTTCTAAACCGATTTATTATTAATGAAGAAAATAAATACTCAAAAAAATCGGTGTGCGTTTTTCATTGTCCCACAATAAAATTCAATTAAAATATACATGTATTTACACTAAAGGTCAAAATATATATAACAACTGATATAAAATAAGAAGCAGTTTTATTATTTTTAATAATAAAAACATAATATAAACAATATGAAAAGCATTACAGCCATAAACCACGAGACCAACCGCGTTAGTAAAATTCATGAACCTAACGGAGGGTTCTATGGATTCAAAACGGCACCTAGGAAATAGTTTCTTCAGTCGAGGGGATAGGAAAAAGTTACTGGCTGTCATATCTGGTAAAGAGGATGTATGTAGAACCGGTATTTGGTTGATTTTTAGCAATAAATTGGCTAATAATTATTGCAATGTGCGATGATGCGTTATATTAAACACTATGAATAACTTAGCCACAAATCTGGACGTTTTTATCAAATACTCAGTACAAGTTTATTAATTTTTTTAATTTTTCTTCATTACTTGATGTAAAGGTATTCCTGAAGTTCATCTTCAGCTGCTTCTTTACCATCACTAAAATCCTTGTACCACTTCTAAACATTTACAACATCAGCATAATTTTTTAGATAAAATTGAATGCAAACTCATTTTATAAAATTATCTACAAAAATGTTTACAATTACTAAGGACGCTAAACGCTAACTTAATGATATGAAACTTCCAGGCGATAGTAATACCAACTTAAAAAACAATGGTTGCATCCATACGCAAAGCGCGCGAATTTTTAAAGCAAGTCACCTTACTTTGTGATCCTATTAGTCTGCTATATGGTAAACATAAACACATTGGCTTGATAAGTTTAAACAAATTAATCCAGAAACGAATTATTCTCAAAAGTACAGTTGTTATTAATGTCTAAGCTGTTTCAGGCACATTAAAAAACTCGTAAATTAAGGGACAATAGTAAACTGGTCTTCGATATGGTAAAACATCAAGTAGAATTGATCGGTGGCCGTCCCATTCTTCCCGTAGCGTTCAGGCGACTACTTAACTTGGGCAATAAATTTCAGCTATTTGCATTCTCCGGAGGTCAGGACTGTAGTGCAAATGACCTGCAAATTGTATTGTAAAAAGACCACTGCACTATTTTCGAACGTTGCACAGTGTGGGACCCGCTGCCTAAATTCGAGAGCATCCGGTACTGAGTTCGAATCCTTTATTTGCAATTATATAAGTAACGAGTTTGTTTTTTTTATTTTGCCCGTTTCGGTATCAACGTCCTATCGGTCAATTGAACATTTCCTTGCAATATTTCTCCTAATGTTTATCATTCGGACATTAAATTTTCAATTTTGATAAAGTAACAGGCAAAATTGGCCCTTTTGGTTAGTTTTTCCTACTGCTTCTCTCCTATTAATTCCTCTTCTTTACAATATTTGAAAAATAATGTTTTCTAAGTAATTAAAAATTAAAGGTCTTTAAACGATCTTCAATTTTTGTAACTTCTTTCTATTATTACATCATTTCAGACGCCTTATTCTTTAAAAAAATGTATCAGTTTTCCACTCACACCAAAATGTATTAGAATTATTCGATGCGTGTTTCGTTAACCAAGTTAGCATCATCAGGAAATTTAAAAATGCTAATTTTTACCAGTTAAATTTTGATGTTGTGGATGCATACATATGCATATTTTGGTCAGAGAATTTCAAAATCATCTGGGAGATAAAACGACGTGTCAAACATAGCTGGCAAGCATTTAGTAGACTCAACGTTGTGTCTTCTTTAAAGAGTAAAGTCCTGGAACTATACGTCCAGTCCGTTTTAACATATGGAAGTGAAACCTGGACAATCACATCACAATCAGTCCAAAAACTTCTAGCAGCACAATGGGGAATGAAAAGGTGTATGTTTGGTATTACAAGATGGAACAGAAAGACCTGCACAGGGATGAGAGAGCAAAGGAAAGTATGTGATATTATTAGAAGAGTAGAATAATTGAAATTAAAATGGGCCATCCGTATAAAAAAGACGATGAGACAACTGGTGGACCAAAACAATCCTGGAATAAACTCTTGATCATAAACGTCCACAAAAAAAAGCGAAAGTATGATAGACTGATAGCATCATCAAATATATTGTGCCCGACTGGAAAAGGAAAGCAGCGTGCAAGTTGAAAAGATGCTGAAGAAGCCTTCATCCTGCTGTGGATGGACATTGGCTAAATAATAAAGATGATAAAATCAGTTTTGTTCATCTCCTAATGATGCTTAAATAATTAAAGACATATCATTCATTCGCTTTCGGAATTCATCATTAGACAGAAAGACGGGAAAAAATCGTAGACAGATATGCATTTTTTCAAGCATCAAACGGCGAAAATTATGTTTGCATACTTTCATTTATTTCAGTCTTAGCATTATCAGAAAATGTTTTAAAATAGCACTGAACTTGTATTGATCAAATCCTGATGATGCTAAATTTGTTTAGTGAAACGCGCGTCAAGCGAAATAAATGAAATTTTGTGACAGTGGAAAATTGTTTACAACACCGATGATATAAAAAAATAATCCAAAAAAACTTATTTATATTACCACAAACTTAGCTGAAAACAAAGAAAAGTTAAAATTAAAGAATCTTCCTCTACCGTATCAGACCTCCAACCACAACCCGTTCATTCATCAAACGCTGCTATTCATTCGGATGAGCAAATCAAGGGAACTGCAACAAATGTGACAACATCGGAGAATATCTTGGTCAGCAGTGACCTTGACGTCGGCCGTAACTGACCCATACACTGACCTCTCCTGCGGAATGAAAAAAGATGGCCAATTGACAATAATTATTGTAATAATATGCAACAGGAAAATATATTGTAACGGAAACCTTGCCGATACGAAAGTTCATCCTCATGTTCAAACTATTTTATTGATAGGAAAGTACTTTCGGTTTTCGTAAATAGATGGCTTTAGTTGTATTTTTTTGTGTGGAACTGTCAAAATTGTATAATTATGTTGAATACGTTAGTGCCTTAATAAAAATATTGGTTTGCTTAGTTGGTTTATGCTTTTTTGATATCATTTAACTGTATTATGTGTGGCTATAATGCATTAAGAAACCGAAATGTTTAAATTGTTTTTTAACTTGTCTTATATTACAATAAAATAAAAGTATTGCTTTATTCTGACACCACAAATATACATGGTAACTCATAAATGATAAAATTTACAATATGAAATAAAATTTTGTTAACATCATTATATGTACTTGATTAAATTTGACATTATATGCACTTGATTAAATCAATCTTCATTAGTTACATTTGCAAGAGAAGTATATACACTGGGAACGGCAGAGAAGACAATATGGGGAGTATGAAAAAGAAAGATATTAAGAAAGACTTGGAGGTAAAAGATGTGAGAGGCGAACAAGCCAGGAATTGAATATCTTTTTTTAAGGAACATGCATCATAGGAATTGTGAAATTCTTAAAATTGATATGGTATCTCTAAGATTGAGTAGGCCAACATCAAGATGGAGAGAAGGGACAGAGTGAGCTCTACAGAGAACGAGAATTATTGGCTGGAAAGAGAAATTTACAAATAGAAAAACATGACGACAATGATCAATTAAACCAATGATTTAGAGCTGTTGGCTGAATTTTTTATATGTTATAATACCCACTAAATTCTTTCTGTAATTTTTTCACGGTCTTCAAGGTTTTTGACCAAGTAACACGTTTTGCTTAATTATTCGTTCTAGAATGAACTGAGAATGAAAAAATATTTGAATTCATTTTTCATAAAAAATTTTGTGAAATCATTAAGTTCACCATTTTATTTTTTGTTTCTTTTTTTTCCCAAAAAAAAAACTTCCTTTCGTTCTATCATTGATGCCGCAAGTCCCATCCTGATTTAATTGATTTTTTTTTTCAATTTAACCTTTTTTTATAATAAAATAATATAGAAAAACAATGGACAGAAAAGTGGGCCCATGATGGGACTTGCGGCCTCAAACGTAGAATGAATGGAAGTTTTTTTAGGAAAAAAAAGGAAAACATTGAAAATGGCAAATTTTTAAAAATTAATGATTTTTTCCGAAAAACTCAAAAATTTTATAGAAGATAGAAGATATATATATATATATATATATATATATATATATATATATATATATATATATATATATATATATACATAAAGTATTTAGTGGGGTACTATAACATATAAAAATTCCATATATATATATATATATATATAAAATTATAATAGTTAATAATGACAATTGACAATGAAAACTGACATTTATGCTTGACAATAGGAATTGACAATAGAATTAGAATTTATATGCCATTTATAGTCTTTGCCTTTAACAACTGACGTTAACAATTGACAAGAATGCGTGTAATTTTCGATTTCGATTGCAATATTTTAATATAATATTCGCTTTGCTTTTTTTGCTATTTCCTAACACAAATACAAAATATTCAATGGTAATAAAAGCGAAAAAAATTTATAAGTAAACTTTATAAGTTTAATTATAAGTTATAATAATATATAATAAGTTATAAGTAAGTTATAATTATCTGTAATTTTGGCCAAGAATGTGTAACAAAAATAAATTAATTTATTCTACAGCAGCAAAGGAATTCCTTTACTAAAATAACTCAAATCATCGTTGTATTAAATCTTATAATGTTTGAGATATTTCATTCATTACATTATTTTTAGGTGGAAACTTTTTCTAAAGTTGCGCATTCTTTATATAAAATCCGATGAATTTGTGGGTTGCTATTTTCAGAAGCGCGCGAAGTAAGTAAAAGAAATATAGACATTCTGACCATTTGTAGAAATTAGAATAGCTATAAAACGTAAATTAATCGAATAGAAAAGAAACTGGACATTTCCCTATAGAATATCGACACATCCCAGTGCAAAAAGTGTACCAAGAGCACAATATGTCAGTGTTAAATGCATAGAATTACGGTCAGTCAGACCATAGACATTTATTTCTGAATATTGACTGCGTTTACATCGAGAAAGAAAAGGAAAATTGAATATATGTTACGACAATGTGAAAAAATTCAAAACAATAAGAAATGACAGACAAGACAACAAGTTCAAGTAAGCAGTGACGGACATAACTGATTAAGACATGTTTATTTCTGATTACTAAACTTACAAAGTATGTTTCCAACATAGATTGCGCTCGTTAGCAGGTTTCAGAATGCGTAGCATTTTATATGTCGTAAGTAGTAAATTTTGCGAGTTTTTCGAAATTCAAGCTATTTAATTCAAATTTGATTACGATTAGTTTTAAATACAATTCACAGATAGTACCTTAAACAGTGACTACAGGTTATGTGTGCGCAACAGAGATCTGATTTCAAAGTCCCAATTAAATAATTTAATTAGAGATTTAAACTCTCAAAATCACAGTAAGAATTTCTATCATGTAGATTAAAATGATAGTCTTCTTCAAGGTAATCTACATTCACCATTAATTTCACCAAGATATTTTTGTAATGGAAAAATGACATCAAGGTATATGGAATCTTAGTTTACTTATTGATAATTGCTGGACGTTAATAGAGGATGCCCCTGAAACAAATTACCATCGCAAAGAGTCAAACAACGTTCAAAACTGAGATTATGATTAATAATAATTGGCCTAGCTCCATGATTTGTTACAGTGCAACAATAAAAATATTTTTATTAATATATATATATATATATATAATAAAATTGGACAGACAAATTTAATATCATTTATATCTGATAATTTAAGATGTGTGTATAAAGACATCATTAAACAATAAATTTTCATTTAATATTTTTTTGCACCTAATTCCAGTACAAATGAAAAAATTCAAAACAAAACATATAGGTAACAAATTTGTAAAATATATCAAAGTCAAAAAATGTGTCAACTGAAAATTAGAAAAATAATATCATATTTAATTTAAAAAAAATTAGGAAATTAATTATACAATAATATATATTTGGTAGGATTTTAAATATAAATGTGTGTTGTTTATAAAAGTGATATATATTGTAGAATTGTTCCAAAGATAGTTATATAAATAAACCGAAACATTTACAAAATATTAAAAAAATATTAATTTATTAATAATTGACCAAAAAAAAAAATATATATATATATATATATATATATATATATATATATATATATATATATATATATATATATATATATATATATATATATATATATATATATATTTTGAAGCCACGTTAGCTGTGGTATCTAAGTGGCAGTTAATGTGGACCGGGTTCGAATCCCGTACTATGCAAAAAAGTTTTTCTAAAATTCTTGTAAATGTTTCTATGTAAGAGTGTAAAATCTGACAAGGAATCACCACTCAGTCACGCCAGTTCGTGGCTGGGTAAGGCCGGATGCCTTCTGAGTGGTTTTCTACGTTAGTCACTTGCCAGTCGGTAGGCTTTTAGAGATACTTTCGGTTAAGCAGAAAGGGTTGATAGCCCGAGGGGGGTGCTGACCGGGGTTTTCGGTAGCTGATGACCGTGGTTCGGAACCCGCGTTAAGTTGTAGGTCCAGTCGCTAAATAGCCTTCTCAGTTGCTGATGCGCCTCTAACCCCAAACTTTATTTTTATATATATAGCCGGGCAGACGTTGTTCTGCCCTTTTCGAAAGATGATATTCAAATTATATATATTATTTAAATAATTTACCTTATATTTTGATTATATCACTTTTTTATAATTGATATAAAATTCCTTTTGTTAACGCAATAACACAAAAATTATGTCCATATGTCATTTTGTTTTTTGTTTATAAATATAGAATTTATCTAATAACTTGACTACAGCGCCACCTATCGCATCTTAGTATAGCTATGAACCATCGTCTCGACAAAACAAATATATTGTGGAAATATGACTTCAATCGATCAAGCCGTTCAGAAGTTACACGATTATATATATATATATATATATATATATATATATATATATATATATATATATATATATATATATATATATATATATATATATATATATATATAGCACGTATTCAGTTTTGAGAATAATATAGCTTAATTTTTTTATTGGAACCTTTGGTGTGAAACATTAAAATTTTTTTAAGTTTCGCTTAAGCATCATCAGGATATGATTTAATATCAAATCATTTAATCGTATCCTGATGATGCTAACATGGTTAGCACAACTGGATTAATCCTGGTGAGCCATCAAACAGTACCACAAAACTAAATATCCACGCCAAAACTGTATTGTTGTGTATATGGTGGAATCAGCTGTGTGTCGTGCATTATGAGTTGCCCCAATTTGGTTAACCGGTCACTGCTGGCCGTTATTAGCAGTAACTGATTAGTATTAATAACACCCTGGTGGAAAAAAGACCTTATACTGGAAAGGAAAGAAAAGAAGCCAATTTGCTTCAAGACAACGCACAGTCAAATACTACATAAAAATACTCTGAAAATACAAAAAAAAAATACACCGAGGTAAGTTCGGAAATGTTATTGAACCTAACGCATTCCCCCGACTTGGCCCTTTCTGATAATCATATCCTCCGATCCCTGCAACATCGCAGTCGCTTCACATCGCATGAAGAAATAAAAAAGCCTCTATGACTTTATCAGCAAGTAACTCGAAGTCAGCTTAGACATTTAATCGAAACGTGGCGAAATTGTAGAGAAAGTAAGAGAGATTGCCTAGAGGATAAAAATTTGTGTTATATTTTTCATAATAAAATGTTAAAGATAATTTTAAAAAAGGCCCAGAATTAAGCGTTGAGGACTTAATAACTACAAATTACTCAAACGAACTAAGAATTATATTTAAATTTTCACTATCTTTAATATCAAATAAAATGTATGTTTAATTGTAATATATACTGGAAATTTAGACTCGAAATTCCTAGTTCCCCCCCGAAATTCTTAGTTCGTTTATTTAAAATAAATTTCCATCGAATGTCGACTACCTCAGATATGTACAAATTCACTATTAAAGAAAACAAGGATATAATGTCAGTAAATACAGTATATCCATTAACGGAACTTTTAAAATTTTAAGAAAACTACCAGTGTCAAAAACAATATATAAACTGAAAGCTGTATATCTCCTCTATAGAACGAGACCATTATTAGAATCGATCAAGACAAGATTCACGAAATTTTGACAAAAGATTTAAACGGAAAGTCTTCGGTCGATTTGTTCCTAGCATGACCAACGCTGTTCGTGAATTTTTGGCGAAAAAATCAAGCATTTTGTGCTTCAACATCCTCCGTATTCACCTAATTTATCTCCGTGTAACTATTTCCTGTTCCCGAATCTCACCTGGCCATGTAAGGTAGTTTCATGACATAAGCCCAAAAAGCCGTGACAAGAGTCGTTTGGTTGAACGTACCGAGCGATGTATTGATGCGGAATGATTAATTGTTTCCTTTTTTTAATTTAAAAAGTTTCGCTATTTTTCTGACATACAGTGTATCAAATAAATACAGCAAATGAATTGATTTTGTAATTTTGATGTACAACATGAAAGTTTTATGTTATAAGTTTTTTTTTTATTGGTTAAAACATATATTTACCATAATGATCAAAAAACAAGGTGACTATTTAAATAAAAGACAAACTATTTATTTATTCATCCAAATTTATGTTGTTTCCTTCCGATTCACTTATTCGAGACAAGAGCAACGAAATAGTTTTTTCAAAGGAGCCGACGCGGTGACACGGTGTCCTATCTGACGAATATAGTGCTTGTAAAACGTGATTTCCTTGATTTTTAACGAACATTTGAGAATTAAAAATACAATGTGTGCAATTGTGCGCTATAGTGTTAGTGTTCTAACACTTAATCTCCAGCACTTAATCCGTGATTATTCAGTAAAAGATCCTTAATTTCGATACTGTTTTCTTCCTTTGTTGACATAGAAGGTCCTCCTAAATGAGATTCATCTTCAATTGCTTCTCTACTATCACTAAAAGCCGTGCACCACTTGTAAATATTTATTTGGACATACCTTCATCGCCATAACAAGAAAAACTCAAAAATAGCAGTGTAAAAAATTTTACTGTTGCAAATATGGAACAAGCAAAATGAAATCAGATGTCAAACTTCTGTCAGATGGCAATAACAGTCATACCAACTTAGAAAAAAAATGGTTGTATCTATACGTAAAGCGCACGAATTGTTAAAACAAAAGTCACTTTTGATCATGGTAGAACAATCAAAATATTGAAAATTTTATACGATTAACTAAAAAAAAAATCGTAAAAAGAACACAAACAATTATTTAGAAATGCCTTTTAAGAAACGAATATATAACACAAATTATTAATAATTTTCAGCTATTACCGTTACAATCCAACATATTTCCATATATAATCAAATATAATCCAACGTAAACGCAGCCAACGCTTACTTGTCCATGAACCTGGTAGTTCAATATAATAAAATTATCATCGGCTAACTTAACGCCATTCTTTAATGTAAGTAGTTGTTTTCTGTCAGTGCCGGGCGGGATACGGGGGGAAGGGTAGAGTGCCACTTAAAGAAGTAATGTCGGCGGATAACCCTGCCCCAAACGAACCAGTCTTTTTCTCACACTCTTTGGGAGTTTGCCGATTGCGTTATTCGGAACAAATTGCAAAAAGCGGTACTTATTTGGTTATTGCTTTCTTCGATTTAGTGCTAAGGTCATTCGGAACGTTTAAGGAAACTGACTCAAGCGAGATAGAACATCAGAAAATAAAAGAGACAGAGAATGAGAGAAAACGCGTATCTTGCTAGTGCATTCATGGGTGTGCATCACGTAAGATCTCGTGGTGGTTGTTATGGTTAATGTTATCATTAATCAAATAGAAAATCTGACATTTAATAGAAAAAATAATAGAATTTGGTCATACTAAGTTATTAATTAAGATAATGTCTACAGTCTACACCAATGAAAAGGTATTCTACTTTTTCATGGTGTCTCAGTAGGCACTTCTGGATTCCCTTTTTAAATAAAACCAACAATTTTAGAAAAATATCTTGCTTGTTTATTTTATCTAAAAGTAGAGATAATGTCCCCTTCGACTTTTTCTACAGATAGCTATTTTTTACGTAAAACTGTTAATAACACTTTGGCTCAATTGCGGTTCAATTTCACCATTAACTGACAAATGTTTTGCTACAAGTCATTAAACATCTAATAGACGCCCCACAGGAAAAAGTCGACGGGGGCGAGGGGGGTAAATCATAAGATCTTACAGGCCTCTGAATGTTGCCATTGTGAGAAATTGCGCGGCCAGGAAAACTTGTCTGCAACAAATCCACTGTTGTTTCTTTCGCTGTATGCCACGTAGCGCTATCTTGTTGACAAAACATACTGTTAAGGTGAATATTATCCAATTGGGGCCATCAAAGTTTCTTAATATATTGCGTATCGTATATAGCGTTAACATTTACCGTTTCACCATCGTCATTTTCACGGAAAAATACCCCTATAAACCCTCCAGTCCACAATGCACACCACACTGTTATTTGAAGAGGATGTAAAGCTTCTGCAATCATTCGAGGATTTTCACATCCCCAAATCTTACAATTTTGCTTGTTGGTATAACCTATATGAGCTTCGTCGGAAATGAAGCTTCGTCGAATGAAATGAGCTTCGTCGGAAAACATAATTTTATTGCAAAATTCTGCATTATTTCTAACTTCATCAAAGATGAAACTAGTTAACTACCGGATGGAGTGGATGTCTTGTGAGAGTGTGGCGTTGTCCAGGACCCCCAACACTTTCTGATTTGTGTGAATATGGAGCAACCCTGTGCAATGAATTACATTAAGATGGAAAACTGTATCGGATGCACTTCACTGGAAGAGTATGGTTTGACCGGACACGGAAAGTAAGTAAGTCAGCCCGTGGTTTAGGGGTTTTAAATTATCGGGTCTCTTGATGACACATGCGAGATATAAAAGGTCTAAGTTAAGTGGTTGAAAACAGTTACCAAATTTAATCACGACGTATCTATTAGGAAACTCTTTAGAATGGGAGTACTATTTTATTTAACTCTTTTTCAAAGATGATTTAATGCAAAACAATTTCGTAATAGATGTCGTTTTTTAATACTATACAAAATTTTATTTCATTTAAAAGTTACTACAATTTTAATCTACAATATAATTAAACTCCATCAATATTGACAATCTTTATCCATCTCTTTGACAAAATGTCTATTCCTTTTTTATAAAATAAGAGAGACATGAAAAAATGGTAATCTGATGATGCAGCATCAGGAGAAAACGGTGGGTGAGAAGTACTTTCCAACATTGACATAATGTCGAATAACGCATTTTCAAATATTGGACGATTTTCAACAAAAGTCATGTTAGTTTATTAAACTGAAAACAATCATGTTAACTAGTTATAGTTTCATTAGGGTTGAAAACCTTATAGCGAATAATTGAAAACAGTGCCATCACAGTAAACAATTTTTCAGAAGAAAACACCATATTTTATATCCGTTCAGTTTCTTTTCTTTAACTCATTTTAAGATATTATTAAAAATTAAAATCTCCAAATATATAAGAATGTCTGTCAACCCATCACATCAAATAATGCGGATAAAAATAGCAAACCAACCCTGACATGTTCTGCAATCGAAGGCACTAAGATAAAAAGCATTAAATGCACTAGTGGCATTGGTATGCTTAATATAATGTAAATATATAAATATAAAGCATCAAATGTCTAATTTGGAACTTATTCACACTTTGCTCTTCCATTCTTTTATGGTTCACCCATTTTTTTTTATTTAACTGTATTTTATTAGCTTTTTTCTGTAGAAAGGCTGCAATAAGTCTGTCTCATAATTCAAAACTGCTACCCATTTTAATTCACCATACCAGAATTGTTGTGGTCTTGATCTCCAATTGTTCTTTGCTCTACTCAAGGTCTCTATCAAGTGATTATTCTACTTCACTATTCTTTATGTCTTGTAAGATATTACTGTCCAATTGTATTTCAATGTGTGTATACGTTTCACAGCTTAACGATCAAACATACTATGACACACGCAAAAATTCACCAGTGATATATATATATATATATATACATATATATATATATATATATATATATATATATATATATATATATATATATATATATATATATATATACCACTATATATATATATATATATATATATATATATATATATATATATATATATATATATATACCACTATATATATATATATATATATATATATATATATATATATATATATATATATATATATATATATATATATATATATATATATATATATATATATATATATATATATACACGTACTCTACACTCGAGGTACGGAAAATGGCGGGCGGATGGCCGATGTGTGGAATTGGATTCCTCGTCAATCCAAAGCTGAAGGACAGTGTGGTAAAATTTGAAAGTACATCCGACCGATTAGCCCAATGCGTCATTCAGCTGAATAAAAAGTTTAGGCTTCAAATCGTTCAAGCTTATGCACCAACTATAAGGCATAAAGATGAGGAAATTGAGGAATTTTATGATGATGTTGATGGAGCAGCTTTTATACAAGGAGAAATGTAGGTACAAAATCCTGATGGGTGATTTTAATGCCAGAATTGGAACAACAAGAACAGACGAAAATGCAGCTAGCCCATATGGAACTGGTGAGCGAGACAATAGAGGTGACAGATTAGTTGATTTTGCTGAAGGACAAGAACTATATATTATGAATTCATTCTATAAAAAAAATATCAGCAGAAAATGGACATGGAAAAGTCCATCTGGGCTCACAAGCGAAATTGACTATATCATGACCAACGATAAAACAATATTTACCAATTGTACTGTCCTTAACAATTTTAATGTTGGAAGTGACCACCGAATGGTATGAGCAAGGGTTCGGATTGACTGTCGAAAAGAGCGCGAAAGAATGGTAAGATCAAGGAAGGGCAAGGTGGATTCTGGAAGACTGCTGGAGAGGGGATGCGATTTTGAGATTGCTTTGTCAAACCGGTTTGCTGCGTTACAAGATCCAGAGCATTCAACCTGTCATTTTCAACCCCCCCCCCCCCCCCCGAAATTTCCCAACTCCCAGAACTCTATCTCTATTATTAATACTTTTAATTTAATGTTGAAAATAAAGCACCGTGCAGCTAACGCTAAACCATTATGCTACCTCGAAACCGGCCGTAGCAAGTATTTTTTTTTTACTATTAAATATAAATTTAAAAATTTGAAAAAATTAGACACTTGTAGGAAAGAAATTCTGCCGGAAAAAAATGTTTTCACTAATTTTTCATAAAATGAGGCTATTGTTAAGTAACTAATTATTTCAAAGTTTTTAAGAGACTGCATCGGTAAACTTGCACATTTCCTTTTCTTCGACTACTTCGTTGCTTTCTCGTTTATGATGGAAATAGCTTCCTCGAATTTCCTTACCTATATCTTGATTAAACTCTAGACGAAAAAGGCGTCGAACGTAAGAATCATTATTGTTGTAAAATTAATTACACTGAACGTGCAGTAGTACAGTAAAGAGATTCATTACGACTATATTTCCGAGAAGCAATCTCCAAGATGGGGACCGCCTGTATATCCGCTCAACGACAGTTTGCACAGAAGAACGATATATTAAGTGTAAAGTTTAAATCGTATTAATTTATCTTCCTTGGTGATTGTTTCCGTAACTTGCTTGTATTATATTAGTATTAAAATTCCCGATATAGGTTTTGCCCACAATATTCCACTAAACTCAAATAGATTTACCACTAAACACGAAATTAATGAAGGGGAGATGATCCAATCTCCCGATGACGTTAGCATGGTTAGCGAAACGCGCGTCGAGAAGTTTAAATAAAGTTATTTTGTGTTTACTAGTAACTCTCTTCGAGTTTAATGTTTCAAACCGAAAATTCTAATAAGAGAATTGATCCACAATATTCCACTTATTTTTTAGCCCATGCGTTTGCTTTTTTTACCTATTCGCATACATTTTTTCCTATCTTCTCATCTCCATACATTATTTATAACTTGCCTCCCTTCCACATTACAATCATTAGACTCTTATCTGAAGCAGCTCTCCACATAAATTTATTGTTTTTCGTATAACCCATAATAATTGCCAATTTTTGTTATTTGTCTTTTAAAAATCTAATAGATCTTCAGGTTCTGTATAATGTAATTTCTCTTGATAACTTTCAACATTGTGTTCATCGTCATCAACTTTGATCCATTATTTTATAAATTTTACTTAATAAAACTACTTATTATTACTTATTATTATTACTTATTATTTTTATTTATTCTTCAGCATGTTAGCGAAGATGATTATATCAAACGGCTTCAGTTTTGTGAAATAATGACTGCGAGAATCCAAACTGCGAGAATCCCCCCCCCCCCCCGAAATAAGCCAAATATTACCTAATATTATACCGAAAAAATACGAGGAGTGAAGAGAGTTAAATTATTACATTTGAATTGAATATATATCCGAACTAGTGGACGTTGCGCACACTAACGCCATCTTTTGTCATTTCATTTCATGTAAGCATATTTTTGTTGTTTTATTTACTTCAAACTAAACCCCCCCAAAACTAAATCCTGGCTACGCCCGTGTATACCTCATTCAAAAGATCTTTGAGAAGGTCATACTAACAATATCAATATATGATATAATTAAAAATACCAGCATTAATAGAGGAGTACGGCAAGGGGATATAATATAATCAAAAATCTTTAAGTTGGTAATAAAAGACATATTTAAACAACTCTTAAATGAAGCAGGAATAGTAGGACCGCATATAAATTTTATCAAGATAAACTATATGATAATAACATATGATAACGAACATGAAAATGAAAATATATTATGTATATCTAGGATAACTAACCTCACTTAATAAACAACGTGAAAGGTTGAAATCAATAGATGAATAAAACTGGGATGGCAAAACATTTGGCAAGACTGCGAAATATATTGAACAGGAGAATTCCTATGAAGCACATAATCCAAATCTACAACGAATGAATTTCTGTAATAACATATGGTGCAGAAACATGGACAATCAATAAAAAGACAATAAATAAACTTCAAATACACCAGAGAGCTTTTGACGATTGATAACTTGAGATAATAACGGAACTTTGCCAAAATCGTATTACCAAAATTATTCATTTTAATTCAAAATACGTTATTTTATATATTTATTCATCATCAATACACTGCTGGACATGTTCAACCAATCTTAGTATATATATTTTTTTTCGTTTTTTCGCGTTTTCATCATGGAGTTGGAGTTGTGTAACTTGGAGTTGTGTAACACTGTCATAAAACGTTCCTTTTATGGACGGTTCTAAATAATTGACAAATTTAGAATTAAAAGCACTTACCTATGTAATGTTACACCTGAATTTTGATTTTTTCGTGTCAGGAAACAACCACAAGATGCACAACTAACCATATTTTATGTGTTAACCTTACTTCCGACATTATTGCTTTTATTGTCAATATAATAAGTATTAATACGTATTTACACACAACAAAGAGTATCCAAGTACACTTATCAGCACTTATTATTGATTAAAACACACTAAAACTTCACAAATCTACTATTAAACTTCCAAGTTGTTGATACCAACTACCAAAATTCCAAAACAATGAGTCATCTGTGGTATTTCAATATGGCCGTTTCCGTCTCCGTTTATATGTGCCTAAAGATGGGCAAAGCACCTTCCTGTTAGTTTTATATTCAAAGGATCCCATGAACCGACCCGATCAAAATTTTAAAATAAATAGGGTGTGAATCCAACTGAAGCGGTGTGCGTCAATGTACCTCGCGATAAACGTAGATAGGATACTGCGCATCAGTTACAGTGCGAATATCTTAAATAGTGCACTTGTTTTTTTCGTTTATGGTCTCAAACACCAACGTAACTAAAACGACTAGCAAGAGTTTGTATATACAGGTAGATTTTTGGTCTGTTTTTTATGTTTTGTTCTTTCTTAGTAACGATTTAGGAACGGGAATAGCAGCGACTATTAACATTAACGGAAGAAGTTTAATGTAAATTTGATGATGAAGCTGAAGAGGATGAAGACATACTAGAAACCAGAGAAGAAGATAGTGAAAGCGAACAGGAGGTGGAAAGTGAAACAGATACCGATACATCAAAGAAGCATTATCTTCTGGGAAAAGATGGTAAAACTAAGTGAGAAAAGCATTTATACAGAAACGCAACGTTAGAACAAGATCTATTAACATTATCAAACACCTTCCAGGCGTAAAACAAAATTATAGAGCTATCAAAGATCCAGTTGCTATTTGGGAACTATTTTATAGCGAAAATATAAAAATATTATTGAAAATACGAATTTATATAAAAAATAAAGAAAACTATACCCGAGAACGAAATTGTAATATTCCAGGGATAAAAGCATTACTTGGATTATTGTATATCGCAGCTATTAGAAAACGCAACCATGTTAACGCCGATGATTGATTAAACTGATGGAAATTCGATGGAAATCTTTGTCGCTTGTTAAGTTTCGTTTTTTGCTAGCCCATATTCCTTTTGGTGATAAAAATAGTCGTGAGGAAAGACCAAAAATTGATAAGCTTGCGGCGATCAGGGAATTTTGTGACTTTACAATAGTGTTGCTGAAGATTTTTTTTGCTTTCCCCTACCACCTTTTTACTTTTCGTGCTATTGAAACCCTATACAGGAGGTAAACCAGGAAAACATTAAAATTTTGTATTGTTACTACTTACAAGGACATTAGAGGATGGGTTGTTGCCGTTTCCGAACCCCGAAGAATAACCTTTTGAAAAAGTTCATTTTAATTGCAAATCAAGCGAGAAAATTCGAAAAAGTTCGAAAAAAGTTAAATTAGTCATTATTGATTGCTTTAAATCAGACACCCTCAAGTTTGCAATTAAAAGTTGATTATTTTTATCAGCAAATCCCAAATCAAAACAAGTATTCGCGAGGCGAACGAAATACGCGACGCGAGACATATCAAACACACCGTACCCATCAAATCAGCGTTTAAAACTAATTACCGATAAGCTCGGTCGCAGGGAAACTACGTCCAAATCGCATGTTTTAGAAAGCAGTTAAACTCCCGAATTTTGGCAACCAACAAATCAAATCAATCACGACGAGATAAATGGACGTGGTGTGCGGTCGCGGGAGGTAAACGTCCAACCAACGATGTCAAAATTGTGGCGGGAGGATGGAATTTTTATCCGCATTATTTGGTGTGATGAGTTGACATACGTTCTTCCATATTTGGAGATTTTAATTTTTAATAATACCTTGAAATGAGTTAAAAGAAAGAAACTGAACAGAAATAAAATATGGTGTTTTGCTCTGAAAAATTGTTTACTCTGATAAATGCTGGAGGGATGTCCTCCCGCACAAGCCGCCACTAAACTATTGACAAAAAACTCGAAGCATTTAGAGGAATCTGTGTATTTCGACAGTTCATGCTGTCTAAACCAAATAAATATGGAGTGAACATTTTTGCATTGCAATCTAGAAGTAAATGTTGGAACTCAGAATCCTGGTCCATTTCAAGTAAGTAACGGTCCTTATGAAGTAGTACGACGTTTACGTGCACTTATAGCGGGAACAGGACGTAACTTGACAACAGACAATAGGTTCAAAAGTGTCGAATTAACCGAGGAACTTAGGATCAACTATAAATTAAGCCTATTAGGCACTATTCGTAAAAACAAAGCTCAAACAATACAATACCTCTATTACTGACTCAGAGAAAAATTCGGCCAGAAGGATAAAGCATTTTTACTTTTCGAGAAAATTCCACCTTAGTTTCCTATGTACCTAAACCCGGAAGATTTGTTCTTTTGTTATCTACAATGCACTTCGATGATGCGGTAGATAAAGAAACCGGAAAACCCCAGACAATTATACACTACAACAAAATAAAACATGCTGTGGATACGGTTGATAAATTATCTTCTATGTATAATTGAAGAGCTTGATGAATATTCCTCGTATCAACGCCTTTATAATTCATACCGCAAATAATAGGAAGAAAAATGGCACTCGCAAATATTTTCTTCAGCAGCTAGTTTACTATCTGAACAACTAAGGATTCAAGATTAGGATCTCAAGAGCCTTGAGAAATCGATTATCAGAGGTATGTGGTTTGGATCAAGCCCGCCAATATGATCCAAGGCGAACAGTTACAGGACGTTGTGCTATATATGACTCAAAGAAAAATAGGAAAACATGCGAGACCTTCAATACGATGGTCAATGGTGATTTTTCAGAGCTTGATGAATATTACTGGTATCAACGCCTTTATAATTCATACCGCAAATAACAGGAAGAAAAATTGCACTCGCAAAGATTTTCTTCAGCAGCTAGGAAACAGTTTACTATCTGAACAACTTAGGATTCGAGCAACATCAGAATATATTCCAAGAGCCTTCAGAAATCGATTATCAGAGGTATGTGGTTTGGATCAAGCCCGCCAATATGATCCAAGGCGAGCACTTACAGGACGTTGTGCTATATGTGACTTAAAGAAAAATAGGAAAACCCGATTTAGTTTTACAATGTGTAAAAAGTTTTTATGTTTAAAGCATATTGAAGTAATTTGTGAATGTTGTTTTATAAACTTGAATATTTAATTTAACAATTTTATGCTTCTAATAATATGATTTCGTTCTGAAATATATCATCTAAAATAAATTCGAATTTGTTTGTTAATTAATTAATGGAATGTATACTTTTATGCACTAAAAAATCATTTCCGGTCTGTCAGACCTACGTCACTAATGCATAAGAAATTAGACACACCACAAAGAAGAGTTAAATTAATTTATTGTCAGTAGATGGCACTGTCTTTAAAATTTGAAAGAAAATTACCTGTTTTTTTAAACGTTTATATTATTTTGACTATTAACGAGCTCATGGTAAATGAAAAACCCTTAACCATGAACTTACTTCGATGATAACGTATCTTCGCAATTGCTCCTTTTTTTATATTTATGGTTGCGTTTAAATTTCTCCAATCGTACTGCTTAAATCTACGTGGCAGACCTCCCAATGCGTTTCTTAAATTCGTTTTGTATTGTTAACGAATCTATTAAACTTTAATATAACTTTTCTGCCATTCGGGCACACCCGTTACCGTATACATTTATTTATAAATTGCATATTACCAATTGGCAAAGTTTTGCGAGAGCCGTTTTACGATTTCTCAGTATTCCACGCGGAAAACGTCACAAATCTACTCTATGTAAATGAGCATTGTCTGT
The DNA here is from genome assembly GCA_031761425.1 of Cosmopolites sordidus. NCBI lineage: Eukaryota > Metazoa > Arthropoda > Insecta > Coleoptera > Curculionidae > Cosmopolites > Cosmopolites sordidus. Next base: position 193,115 of record JARFXV010000238.1, read on the forward strand.
CCTGGTAAGCCGATATTTAGTAATAAATAATAACATATCAATTTATAATGTAAATATCAATTAGTTGAAGTATAACGTATGGTGTTTGAAGGCAATTTCAGTAATTATAATGTTGAGCTTAAAAGCTTGACTCAAACACTTGCTATAATGAAAATTGTTATAATCATTAAATATTGCCCATGTGTACAATACTGGAAAGATGTACATGATTGGAGATGGTTTCTTCTTTCAATATACTTCACTATTAACTTAAAACTTATTCTAAATAATTATCGCATAAATTAACTCTAATATTAACTGGCCTTTAGCAGGTCTGTAAATATGAAATCGGAATTTGCTAGCTATCAATGTAGTTACCGTCCAACCGCGTTATAGGTACCATTTCCTTGTCGACACCTGACACAAATTTTCAACAACCAATTTTCATGCAACAGCATAGTTTGTAATAGCGTTGAATATGTGAACTGCTGAAGAATCGCATCGAATGCTTGACGAAGTTTACGGTGAGCATGCTCTTGGGAAATCACAGTGTTTTGAGTGGTTAAAAAAATACAAAGTGGCGATTTTGAAGTGAAAAACGAAGAACGTGGAAGACCACCGAAAAAGTTCTTATATCTTATCTTCTCTATACGTTTGAAAGACATGGAAAAGATCCAGAAGATAGGAAAATGGGTTCCGCATGAACTCAATGAAAGACAGTAGAAAAACCGAAAAACCACTTGCGAAATGCCGCTCACCAGGTATAAGAGAAAGTCATTGCTCCATCGAATTGTGACTGGTGATGAAAAGTAGATATATTTTGAGAATTCTAAGCGTAAAAGATCATAACTCCAGACGAACCATCGACATCGACTGAAAGGTCAAATCGCTATGAACGGAAAACAATGCTCTGTGTTTGGTCAAAATCAGAAAGGTGTGATCTATTATGAGTTGCTAAAACCTGGCGGAACTGTTAATACTGAACACCACCGACAACAAATGATCGATTTGAATCAAGCTTTGCGTGAAATCGCCCAGAATATCAAAAAAGGTAATACAAAGTGTTTGTGCTTTATGATAATGCATCATCACACTCGGCAAAACGGGTCAAAAAAAAGAGTGAGACATTTAGTTGGGAAATACTTTCGCATGCGGCTTACTCACCAGACTTGGCTCCGTCCGATTACTACTTATTTGCATCAATGGGATACGAACTTGCTGAGCAGCGCTTTACTTCTTACGAAAATGTTCGAAAATGGCTCAGCAACTGGTTTGCTTCAAAAGAGCAATAGTTTTTTTGGCGTGGCATCCACAAATTATCAGACAGGTGGGAAAAATGTATATCTAGTGATGGGCAGTACTTCAATAAAATATTTTTTTATCATTTTCATACAATAAACGTGTATTTTCTATACAAAAATTCCAGTTTGATATTTACATACCTAGTAAACATTATGTTTACCATATAGCCAGCATATAGCCAGTGGATTTTATTGTTTTACTTATCTTCTTAAAGAACTTACATCCTTCTAATGATTGGCACTTTAGTGGTGGAAAAAATAAGAGTGCATTGATTTTATACACGTTATCCCGTACAAATTCTGATAAAATATGTATTAATTTTCGTGATGCAAGAAAATTTAGTCCATTTCCCACCGCATCAAAGTAAACATGGGTCACGCTGTATGGATGAAGTACAGTGTTGGACACTGTACTGCTGAAGAAAGGCGTTTAATTTCACAATTGAGAAGCCAAAGCAAACATTTAACGTTCAGCATGTATAATTGCTAAAGTTTTGAAAGAATCATATGTGACCCAAATACAAATAGAAAAATGAGTTAAAAAAATAGATAATAGTATTGTACGGGAGGCCTTAAAGAATTTTTTTTGCGTTTCTGTCGTAAAAAATTGGTAAAAGAAATTTTAGGGAAGATTTCCAACATCACAGGAAAAACTTTTTTGCGATGAAACCAAAAATAATTTATTTGATTCTGATGGCAAATAATATGTGAGAAGGTAATACTTTAGGTACAGTGTATAAATAGTATAGGGGTGATCCTATATCCATATATCCATATCCATTCAATATTGGATGATATATCAACCTAATTGATGCGCAGCTTAACAATACCATGCGACCCCTGAAAGAATCAGACCTCCTACCTACTGGCTTCCCTTACTAAGTAATATCTACCGACCTGCGATTTGTAGAACCGAGGCTCTGCTCAGAGAATACAGCAGCTCTGCTCAGAGAATACAGCATTATACAGGAAAATCTAACTACCCATCACGATATAACTATCCTTCGATAAAATAGACTTCGATCAAGAAACCCGCCACTACGGTATGCTGATCAGCTTGTCAAATAGAATACCAAAGTAAGAGATCTCTGGAACCAAAATTGCACAAACATTGAAAATCACCAAGAGCGTGAATGGTTTGAGAGATACAAGTTTGCTACTGCGGGCATCAAACTTAACAAAAAATTGTGGGTTGAATTAAATAGAATCCGCACTGGATGTGAACTATGTCCTGACTCTCTCTATACCATTTATAGAGAGAGTATAGCGGAATCTCCGAGTTGGGACTGTGGTGCACTGAAACAATCAATCAGACATTAGTGGAATGCTCCATACGATCTTATCAGCGCAGCTGGTACGATTTCATGAGGGCCGACATAGCACCAAACCAAACCTAGATATTAATGTTTAGTTCTTCTGGATGTTTTGAATGCACTGTTTATTTTCTTTTCTTCTTTTTACCCTTTTTTGTACGCTCTTATTAAATAATTGGATGGATATGGATAAAAGGAAATATGATAAAAGAAATTTACTTAGGAATCTTAGAGAGATAATCATATTAAGAGAATATGCCTTTACAGTGGGTCTACCAACAGGACAACCATCCCAAACATACGGCTCATGTGGTAAAGCAGTGGTTCCCGAAGAAATTTATTAACTGGTTATAGTGGCCTTCACAGTCCCTGGATCCAAATCCGATCGAGAATCTTATCGAGTCGATAGATATCTAATCGACTCCATACCAAGAAAATGTCAATCAGTAATGTTACAAAGTACTAAGATTTGGTAATTATACAGTCTAAACAGTTTTAGAAATGAGTAGTTTAAAAATTACTCTTATTTTTTCGACCATGTAAGTATTCCAAAAATATCTCATCAGCGTATAATTATGAAAATAATTGTTTATATTCAGACCAATACTATGTATGCCTTTTAAGTGCTGGGTGAAGTCAATCTGGAAAATTAATATTGTCTGTAAGCAAAGTAAGAATGAGATATAATAGTAACCTTATTTTTTGAAAATAATCGATCAATAATTCTAACAACAATAATTCTAAAATGGTGATGTGAGATATCCACCAAGGTTACCGAATGCCTACCAAATCTGACCGTCCCAGACTTTTTCCTATCTCTCTCTCCATCTCAAACACAGAGTATGTGCTAACAACGCTCCAATCATCGAGACCCTAAAAGACAACATTCGCCATGAGATATTTCCACCACAATATTTCCTGAAAAGCTGAGAAGAGTATTTGAAAACGCTGTGAGAGAAGCGCATGTTTGCGAGCAGAAGAACGGTGGTCGTTTGGTCGATGTGATTTACCATTTATTATACAAATGGTTTATTTATTATGTTTTGTTTAAATTTTACCGAGCCACAAACCTTATTATATATATATATATATATATATATATATATATATATATATATATATATATATATATATATATACATATATATATATATATATATATATATATATATATATATATATATATATATATATATATATATATATATATATATATATATATATATATATATATACAGTAGAGTATGATAGACTTTTTCAAGAAGAATTAACTAATGTTTGATTTTAACATACTGTTTTTCTTACATGGTTGTAATTTTGAACATGTGCATTTTTGTCTTTATGCTTTAATTTAAAAGTTGATTAAAGAAACTAAGGTTAAATATGTGTTTTATTACCATTAAATATGACATACTATAATTCGGAAAGGGTCTAGATATGTGTTTTAATTTTGCGTTAATTTATTTACCATTTAATATTTTATATATGTTTCTAAATCATTCCGGGTGTGGATCCGTTGATTCTGTGAAATGTCACGACGTTTCCCCATAATCTCATTTGGCATTTTCAAGTGTTGTCCGCTTCGAATGAGGACAGGTCACTTGAGCTTTTCAATCGAAGCGGACGACACCCGGAATGAGAAACATTATCTACCATCCCTACCATACCTGATGTAATATATTTATATATATATATATATATATATATATATATATATATATATATATATATATATATATATATATATATATATATATAATGTATACATATAATGTATACATGTATATATATATATATATATATATATATATATATATATATATATATATATATATATATATATATATGTATACATAATCAACTTACATCTGCTTGCCTTACTTTACATAACCACCAAAAAAAAAATTAAAAAGAAAAGAGAAGAAGAGGAGAAGAGCGGAAGAAAAGCAAGAAAGAAATGGATAAATGCAGTGTGCACATTAGGATCTGGAACGATAGAACAAAGAATAGAAAATAATGAAAAGATATCAGTAACCAAATTTTAGGTCTGCAAGGTCTATAACGCTGTGAGTATTCCGGACATTCTGCATCGTTTCATTTAAAATGTTGAGCTCAGAATTACTACAATCACTTTTTTCACAGCCGCAGAAATCACGTCCTGAGTTTCCGCAGCATGTTTTTTTTTTTATTTGAAAGGCAGAAAGTTAGTGTTTCAAATGTTGTGTTTCCAACGGCTTCACATTTGCAACTATCCATCTACATTATGTCTCGTTTTGAGTCTGAAAGATGGCGCTGTAAAGTAACTCTACGGCGTGAAAAAATCGAATTCGAATAGGTCCTGCAGTTTATGAAATGTATCAGTCGAGAAGTAATTTAAGAGCCTAATATTTTGAGAATTTACCGATCGAAAACTATAAAAAGGCAATAAAATATTTTCGATTCCAAACGAACTTATAAAGAAAGAAATATAAAGGCACTTTATTCATTTCCACAGGTAATATTAATAGATGGATTCCGCGTAAATGCTAACACTCCTTATTATCGGGGGCCGGTAGAAAAGAAAGACACAAAACGCTAAATCTTATCTTGAAAGTACTGGAATAGGCTCAGGATATATGTCTAAACACTTGCGACTAATTTATATCGTTGCAGTTCCATACAGGGTAGGATTGACTATATTTGCGGACATTTATCACAAAGGTTGGGTGATCAATGTTGCGTGTCATTTGTTTAAGGCAAAGATAAATACCAAGACATTTTCTAAAACGTTTTTATTCTCTTTATTCTGTAATATATTACATTTAAGAAAATTTAATCATTTTTCTGAAACAAAGACAGTGTTAAATTAATATCGTTTATCATTTCGATATCTGTGTTTAGTTCTCAGTATTCGCCGTATATTACGATATTACTTAGATAAAAAAATATCCTGTTTGGTTTAGTACAATTCTAAATACATTTTCAATATGGCGCTTAATAATTACGCTAGCATTCATATCTTCTTCCTGTATTATTAGAATCAGTATCAGTAAGTCTTGTATTCCTTCAACCTTCGCTTCCTTTCGGATTGGTCTCCATCAGCCCCTTGCCTTTTTTAGATATGCAATAGTTCTCAGTTCTCTTCTTACATTATCCTACAACATCCTCTTTGGTCTACCTGTCGTTTTCTTACCTCATATTCATCCCTTCATGTTTTTCGTTGTTATTCGGTTTTCTGGAATTCTCGCCATATGTCTCACCTATCCAGATCTTTGGAACACACCTGTCAATAAGTCCCACGTCTCACATATAGATGGCGTTACTTACGAAAAATCTTTACCAATGGCCGATTATACCAACCTTCATACGTGTGTTATGAAGTTATGATGTGTTTATGAATGTTATGTGTTAAAATTTCAAGACAATTTATCTACTAGTTTCTGAGTTGGATTTTAAGTGACGTTATTTTTGTAATTTTTAAAACACTGGTAAAAAAGAATTACTTGTGTTGATTAAGCATTGCTTTTTGATGGAAAAAAGTACCATTGAAGCAAAACAATACCTTGATAAACATTACCCGAACTCTGCCCCAAGGAAATCAATCATAATTGATTAGTATGCTGAATTCAAACGTGGCTATACAAGCACCAATGATGCTGAATGCTCAGGACGTCCAAATGGGGTGGTTACACCAGACAATATTTCAAGTGTTTACACCATTTTGGAATAAATATTTAAGGATGCTGCTGAGTGGACAGCAGCTGGTAAAAGCCCTTCGAAGCGGTCAAAAACGCATCCATCGTTAGGCAAGGTTATTCCCTCTATATTTTGGGATGGATGGAGATTTTCCTCTTCAAGGAAAATATATTTTTGAATAAAGTCGAAATTTATCAGATCGAGGGCTTATTGACCGATTTGTTCCAATTGCACGAGTTCAAAGTTATATCAGATTCTCTAATATCCATTATTGTCCAACACCAAAAAATCTTCACAATGCTTTTCTTTCAAATACTGCCAGCATCTCTTCTGTTTTATAGATCTAACTTTCGTGTTCCTTTGAATAAGTTTAGATCCTAGCACAGAACGCAGGGATCACGTGGTTTGTTAGTGAGGGAGTAAGTAGTAAGGGAGCAGGGACTATGTATTTTTTTTACCCAGCATAATACCATTTCTGATTTTCCTGTTTTCGTCTAGTTTACTTCTTAGATAACCATATTTCTTCACAACGCCAATGTTGTCATCACCGATTATCTAGTTGCGTTCTTTTCATGAATTAGTTCCTTTTCCATCGCCTTTATTTTCTTCATATTTATTTTTAAACCCGCTTTTTAATGCCTCCATATACAAAATATCAGGTTCGTATTTCGTTACCATGTCTGTTTACATTGAATGAACCCAACCAATGGTGTATTTCACGTTTAGTAGCGACAATTGTTTTCCGGGTTAGGACAGACAGACGCACGTCCAGACTATCTATCCTGGGGGACTGGAAACTTTCCTGTAAAGGTTTCCATACCTTAAACCGACAGGTTCCAGTTTGTAGGCCTGTGTAAAAACATGTCGTCTCCTGTTTTTTCCTCTTTACTACCGACCCCCTTTAACAAACAAAACTGTACGTGTTGCAGTAATTAGATTATCATTTTCGGATTTAGGACAACAAACTACTTCATATATACCAATTTTCATCAATGCTGCCTCAAAAAACTTTAAATTTGTTGACCTATGAAGTTTATATTTTATCGAAAGGAAACAAGTAACTTCGCTTTTAACAACTTTATAAATCGCACGATTAGGAAAATTTCTTTTGGAAAAAGAGACAGAAATATCAATCTATAAAACTCTGGTCCGACCAGTTATCACATATGGAAGAGAAACGTGGATCTTAACTAATAAGAGGAAGCAGGATGGCGTATGAGATACAGCAACTAACTTTATCAGATGTATAGTAAAAGAAATATAGTAGACTTCAATAAAATACAGAGATTGGAATGAACTGAACATGTGGATAGAATGGAAGACGAACAAATCCCCAAAAGGCCAAGTGATCTGAAACAGAGGAAAAGCAGGCCAAGAACAAGATGGCAAGATGATGTCCAGAAAGATGCATGAAAGCCATTAAAGAGACTGAGGTCATCGTCCAATAGGACTGTAGAACCGTTGGAAATAGAAAAAGGAAAATTTTCTATCACAAAAAGTGTTTATTTTAAAACTTCTATTTAAGTGTATCGACATTCAAAGATTTTTTTAGTTAGAAGTAATGTGTGTGTTCGTCTATAAATATCTAGATACTGTTCTGCACCCTTACTAAATAAGCCGTTGTCTTACCTCATCCTAATTTAACCAAAGTAAACCGCAAGACAGCTGCTCCAGAAGTTAATTTCCGACGTGGATCCGTCTCAGTCGGTTATTTTTAACATATGCCAACATTACCGACTTACGGGGAAAAAAACAGAAATAGAAAGACCCCCAACAAAAATCACTCAACTTCAACCCTTTGCGGGCGTTTTTTTTTACGATTTTTTTCGAAATGGTTTTTGCCGTTCTCATCTCTCTCTAGTCCCTATTTGCCGTCCTCATCCGGTTCTCGAAATGCGGGAACCAATTTTTTGGGCGGTTCCGGTATAGGGCAGAGTGTGAGAGAATTTTTTTTTGCTACACCAACCCCCATACGCAACATGTGTGACACGGCCAGTACAATGGCCTTGACTCAGTTTCCAATGAATGGCGGTGCGCAAATGGCAGTGAAGGTGATAAAGTGATTGTTTCGTTTCTAGTCCAATTGTGACTTCACTTATTTTTAAATAATATCAGACCTATTATGATTTAAAGAGTTTTGCAATGTCAGAACTTTGAAACGTAATGGCGGCAACACACTTTGAAATGTACATGTCACTTATAGCACATTCTGCAACACATTCTGCAACATCTGCAACATTCGAGAATTGGGCTATAGAGAAGTTAAAAGGCAGCTCCCACTGTGGAGAAAAAAATAATATTTCCCGAAGAACGTACTTCTGGCTTAACGAGCGTATAATAATATGATATGAATAAGTGATGATATGATAATAATATGAATAGTGAATATGAATAAGTGATTGATTGATGATTACCTCTTGATCCTCAGAAAGTCAGTGTCTGGTGCGATTTTTGGACTGAAGCAGTGATGGAAATCGTGTTACAGTTAATGGTAAAGAATATATTTGGTAAAATTTAACTCAGGTAACCGATGTTTGATGGAAATTCATTTTAAATAAATAAGCAAAAATTAATATCTAAAATTTCCATTATATTTAAAATTTTATGTATAAAAATTGTTTCGACGCACAGTGCCTTTTTATTTAAAATTAATTTCCATCAAGTATCCGCTACCTCAGTTAAATTTATTATTGAAACTTCAACAAGCAGTTTAGCCAACAATCAGACGTTTATCCAAAATACATGTATCTGAAAACTAACAACAGGACAGAGTCAGCAAAGAAAGAACGACAATGTTTAAGAAAATGTCTACTTGAAGATAGAAAAATTCAATATATCAAAAGAGATATTTGCAGCATTTATTGTAAAGTGATACATAGTGAATTAACCCATAAACAATATTGAGTTCGATATATGGGACCAACAAAAAAGGCAAGAAATTCATTATCAAAAATCTCTTAACACTAACGAAGAAATTGGTGAACCTCTTATTGAAGAAAGAAACCAACAAAATTAAACCTATTACAAATTATACCGAACACCAATTTTTCAAGAGATTCGTCCACCTTATATATTACAGTTTCACTGGTGAATAATTTAAGTTACTTCTCAAAGATTTCCAATATAACATAAAGCCCAAAGTTAATGAACGTAATAGAGAACACAATGGTGTGGAGTGCCAACTCACAGAATCAAAAGTCTTCCATTTGAAAAATTAGGAAAATATCAGATCGATGAATACCATATAGCAAAAAGGAAAGTTCGTTCTAACGATAATTATATATCAACAACTATTTATTTTTTTAAATCAGGGAAGTTTAATAAAATTAATTCTGATCCTACGAATACCTTTCAAAAAACAATAAAACAATTAATAAAAGATTCGCCTATTTTTAACGATTACAGGAAACAACAATTAATAATGATGAATTCTCTGGCACCAAAATTATACTCGCTTATAAAATTACACAAAGATAATTAGACCAGTAGTTTCATTGTTACAGCTCTTCAATTAAATTATCAAATAAGCTGATTAAAATTATTTTTCAATATACGCCATTCTAAATACTTATGATCTTATCAATAAAATAAATGATATTAATTTATCCAAAAAATCCTAACTAATTTCTTCTCGAGTATACCACCAAACAAAGTAATAGAATTAGTTCACAAATTACTTCTTAAAAATAATACTAATTTAATAATAAAACACGACATTTTAGAACTGCTGTTAATTGCGTTGGATCAGAATTATTTTGAATTTGATAATTCATTTTATGTTTCGAATGACGGTTTGATAATGGGGAACCCTTTAAGTCCTTTACTGGCGGAAATATTTATGGACAACTTAGAAAATAAGATAAATCGTCATCAGTTGTTAAAATCATCACTTTACTGGTTCAGATATTGATGACATTCTAGTTGTTTTACAGGTTCTGATAGACAATTATATTAATTCTTAACTCACATGAATTCTTTACATAAGAACATTAAATTCACAGTTGAAGAAGAGCAACATAATAATATTAACTTTTTAAACTTAACAATTATTAGAAAATACAATAAACATGATTTTGCTATTTTTCATAAACCATCACATCCCGATTTAGTTATACACAATAAATCTTGTCATCCTTAATTACAAAAGATGATACATTTAACTCATTTATACATAAATTATTAAATATCCCGATGTCAATAGATAATGTTTAATAAAGAATTGAATGTCATCAAACAGATCGCAGTAAATAATAGATACGACCCAAACATTATAAATAAAATAACTAGTAAAAAAAGTTTAATAAAACCATTAATATAATATAATCCTGTCAATAATATCAAGAATGCAGTATGCAGAACCATCACATATACAGGAAAAGTTACCAAATTAGTATCTAAAAATGTATCCGAAAGAAACAATATAAATATTGCTTTTAAAACAAACAATAGTCTTGCACGCTTCATTAAATACAATAAAAGTCAAAAAATAAACTCTATAAATCAGGAATACATTGAATTGAGTGCAGGTCGTGTCCAAAAGTCAGTGTTGGACAAACAGGAAGATCTTTCTCTACTAGACTCAATGAACATAAAATAAGTTACACTAAACAACAAAATAATTATCTTTATGCTAACCACTTAATGGTTAGTGAGTCTAGAAATTAATAAAAGGAATAATTAGGATATTTTGCTAAATGACCAGCTGGACTTGAATGGTTCTCCGTTATTAAACTTATATTGCCCTCCTAGACGTTGACAAAAAATGGGTCTCCCCACCGTCATATTTTATAGTATTATTAGGTCGATGGATAGTTTAGGTAATTACAACCTATCTTTTCTTATTGTTACTTTAATATAGTTTGCTTTTGAAAAAGGCACTGAGGGTCGAAACAATTGTTATACATTTTAAATATAGTGGAAATTTTAGAGATTAATCTTTGCTTAATTAATTTATTTGGTCTTAACTGATAAAACAATACTTTCTTTCACAAGAGGATGCAAGTTATCACATATTTCTACAGACAATTTATTTATTGCATGAAAAGTTTCCTGGACGCGTTATATCGCGAAATGATCCACCAAGATCATGGGATCTCATGCCCTTGTATTATTTTCTGTGAGATTATGTGAAATCTTTAGTTTACTTATTTCTGTAAACTAAAGATTTCACATAACCTCACAGAAAATAGGAAAATAATAAATTCTGAGCAGTTCTTAAATTTAAACGAAACGTTTAGGCTACCACTGGAAATATACCACGCAATATGTGTGAAAGAGTAATCGAAAATGGAATCTTCAGAATGCATTCCACCAAAGGAATCCGAGAGGGACATTTAAACAACATTATTTTCTAAACAATGCCATTATTTATTCATCAGATAAAATAAAAATTGTCGGATTATTACTTGTATTTATCATTGTGCCTCATTTCAAAGTTCTGGCACTCGTATTGGAAAACCCTTAACGTTATAAGCTAAACAGTGATATTTTTCGATAAAATTTTCTTAAAAGGACAATTTGATTTTTAAAATAGAGTCGTGCATAAATTTGCCACAACTCCGAAATCTTTTAATAGCACCGGTTGCTGAGGGAAAATTCCAATTGTATTTCCGAATGAAAAGCTTTAAGGACATCTGCATTGTTCTTTATCAAATCACGTAGACATAGTAGTTGTGACGGAAATATTAATAGACATAGTGGCGCTTATATATTCTATAATTAATCTTTAATTTGCTTGTTGGTTAAGTATACAGGGTGTAAGGGAAATAAATTTCGTAAATTTAATTAAGAATTCTATACAGATTTTGAACAAAAAGTTTCCTTCAAATATATCGAAAAAGCAACCATTTCCGCGGAAAGCAGGCCATGACTTTTTTTGTGAAGTTGTCAATTGTTGGGAAAATTCAGATTTGTGCTTCATTGTCCTCTTAAGATATTATTTGAAAATCAAAGGTGATATAATTAAAGCCATTTATTCCTTATGTTTGTATAAATTTGGTTTGTTTAAAAAAATAAAACTTAGACATTAATGTCCTTAAATATCAAAGTTGAAATTACTAGCACTATTTTTTAACCTATATTCCCGAACATGTTGAAAAACTCCTGGTATATTTCTAATCCGAGTAGCAGTAGCTTCTCCTTAAATAGAAAATGTATCATGATAATCGCATACTGAACACAACTGTGGTTTTAAATAGATTTTTAATAGAGACATTAATACACACACCAAGTTATTTTTTAGCGACGTTGCTATTTCAATTTCGGCTGATTCATATTTTAATATCAATTGTTTTAACATTATTGAATAGTTTATTTATTAAAAATAACGAATTATTATTTGACAAATATGTTTTTACACACATTTGTTTAAAATAATAATAATTATCATAGATTTTCGCAGATTTAATAGCTTTACAATTTTTTTTTTCGAGGAAACCCTTTTTGTTTTGACCCTTTTTGTAAAAACATCTTTCTGTATTAGGGTGGCATGTGAAAACTTGGATTGCATACATTTATATGCGCGATTTATTTTTCTTGGGGTCCAGTGTTTCACTAATTCCTGGCTTTCTAATGGTTATAAGATGATATGTCTAACATACTACACTAACAGTCTGACTACTCTAATCTCTGAATCTCCCTAAGTCTGACTCAAGTCTAATTAAGTCAAGTTAGTTTTTAATTTGGAAAACAAAATTATTAGTTCGTAAAATCCGATTTTACTCAATCTGATTTTATCCTCTTAACTAAAGAACATATACAAACATATAATGTACAACCATACCCCCCCCCCCCCGTACTTGACCGTTAGTTCCTCGAAAAGTCTATCGGCTGACGAGTAACCCACACAGAAAATGTCATCTAGTCTTACCCAGCCTATCAATTCTCCAGACAAGAGTTTAAAATTTGAGAAGAATCCTATCAGTCACGCCGGTAACCAGGCTGGGTAAGACCGCATGTTTTCTGAGAGGTTTTCGGCGTAGATTACTCACCAGTCAACAGATTTTTCGAGATGTAGTGGCTGTTGACCCGGGGTAATTAACTAAACAATGATAAGAGTCCGAAGTCCTCATTCAGTTGCAGTTTCAGTTACAGAATATAATATGAAAAATATAACTATACAGACACCATACATTGCCGATAGTAAATTGTCACTAATTCAAATTAATTTCATATAAATAATATAATTAAAAACATAACGAACATTGTCGTGTTTAACTTAGTAACAACTAAATAACAAACACAAATACGTTTTATGCCTTCACATACTGTAAATATGTTAAATTTTTCAACAATAAGCAAAAGTTCATCTATGCGAGTTTGTATCAAAATTGAGAGAGTCAGTTTTTCTTCGGGTTCGCACAATTTGATTAGTAATTGTAGGACGTCAGCGCCCGCCGTATCGACAGGTAGTCATGGGCGTGCGTTGCGGTAAATTCTTTTAAAAAATATCGAATAAATGTTTATTAGAAAAAACAATTTTTAACTTCTTTGTTCAGTTTTCTGAAGACTTTAAGTGTATGCCATAGCTATTAGTGTTTTATTTATTTAAAGTTACAGTTAACACGCGAGTTGTTATTGGTTAATATATTTATAATAAATATTTTAACAACGTAAGCAGTCTCATAGAGATAGAGGCCTTTTGCTGATATTGCTTCACAACAAATAATATTATTGTATTAGACCATAAAGGCTCAGGTATATTTTTACCAATACAATTTAAAAAAATATATTCCATGTTTTTCCCTGTCCACGTACGTATATTGCTCCTTATCTTGCCCTTTTACCGCCACCGAGATGCTTTCTCCCTCATCTCAACTAAATATCCAATTCGACTGGGATACTCTTGGTCATCGTCCCTCCAAGTTATTTACCGTCAATCCCAAATTCTTCTAATGCAGACCCCCTCCAATCCTTGAGCGTCACGTTTTGGTAAAATGAAACGCTTCTCACATAGACGCCTAATGTTCGCGATGTCTTGCTACAGTGTCTATCGCTGGTATCGCAAAGACATGGAACCTTTCGTCCATTTTGTCCCCGCATTACTCCAATTATCTTTCATAATTTCCTCTTCTGATCCTGATATACCCCCTCCCTTTTATCTTTAAACACGTTCTCCCCTTTAAACGTTTACATGTCCCTCTAGTCTTAATATATATTTCGAGCTATTCCATGTTTGACACCCAATTATTTGTAATCGCTCTCTTTAATTACTAAACTAATTGCATACTTCTTAACGTAAGAGCTCGTTTGAGTTACATTTGTATATATGCATTTCTATCCATATTGCTTTTTATCTATACCCCTTATGATCTACACCCTATATACATAACCATACTCATAAAATTTTTAATTCGTTGCATTTTTGTCTGTTTTATAACCTTGACAAGTTGCCAAATGGCATCAATTGCTGACGCGGTCCTAAACTAAAAAAATCAAATTGAATTTTTCATTCCGCATTCCTCTATCGTTAAGAGAGAAACACCCAAACACCTAACAACTTTAAAAACAGGCTTAGCATTATGAGACACAACGGAAAAAATCCAGAGCAGTTTGAGAAAATCGCAACAATCTTAGTCCTATCTCTTTGCGATTAGTCAGAAGAATAAGATCATCTCAGCTCTTAATCAAGCAGAAAGCATCACACGAGAATATTATCATGCTTAATGAGTGCGCTCATATGCGTGAATGCGCTCATGTTAAGTGAGCGACCCAAACGTCGAAAACATGTTTAGTTTGAGCTGCATAATTTATAATTATCTCAATGTTCGAAAATTCGATAAAAACGTTTGTTAGTAAGAACAAAACCAATACTAAATAAGTCGTCAAGTTATCCGGTTGAATTTAAGTCTCAAAAATATCAATTTTTAATGTACTGGGTGTAATTCAAAATATAAATTTCGTAAATTTAACCAGCGATTCTTCACATCATTTGCAAGAAAAACGTTCCTTATAACTAGGGTCAGAAACGTAACGTAAGTATTGTCATTTTAAGGATGTATCGGAGGTACAATCGGAGGCAAAAGTACTGAAAACCATAAATTCATGAATATATTTGCTTTACAGAACATAGACAAAGAAAATTAATAAAGATAATGCTAGAAAATAATGTATAATTAAAAAAAGAGCAAATTCCACCTACAATCTAGAATTAAATAAATGATAACAAATAATATGAAAACATTTTAACTAACTTTTGGTAGTGTATATGCCTTGATTTTAACTTTTCGGCAAAAACATTTTTGATTTAAAGCTTTAGTACCACGAACTTGGAATTTTTAATAATACTTAAATATTAATTAAAACCTCTAAATATTAATTAATTTTGATTATTATTAATGATAAATATTTTAAACTTTAAGGATGTATCGGGGGTATGTCAAAATGTTACAAAACATTTTAAAATTTGATTAAATATTCTTTGCACAATCCTTAAGCCACTAAGAAAATGTCAAATTGATTGACTAAGCCGTTCAAAAGTTATTGCAAATTAAAATTATCATAATTTTATACGTGATCTTATGGAGATTCTTTAACATAATAAGTTAAACTCGTTACAAATAAACAAAAAAAAACTATCAAACATTTCAACCTTTCAGATTAAGTAACTTAAATTGTTTAGAACCAATTTTACAGTTTTATTAACATTAATTTTTAGTACTTTTGCCTCCGATTGTACCTACGATACATATGTTAATGTGATGCGATTCGTTTAAAGGGTGCTATGGTATTGAAAAATTAGTACTAGTAGTTTCAACTTTAGTATTAAACGACATTAATGTGTAAGATGTCCTTTTCTTTTTAAACAAACCAGATTTATGCCGAAACATATGAAATAAATGGATATAAAATCCATTTACATTTTATTATCAAATAATACCTTAAGAGAACAATGAAACATGATTCTTAAAGATAGGGGAAGATCTCCCGATGCCGACGTTTTAAAAGCAGCTGTGGTTGCAGATTCGAGAGCAAGTTTTACGAAACTTTCAGCGGAATTTGGACCACAATTAACCGACAATTTTTAGGCATAAGAACCTCAAAAACACAATAATAAATCTGAAAAAAAATTCTTCGTAACAAAGTGACACCCCCCGCCCCGATATTATTACCCTCCAGAAAAATTGGATTAGTCAGTCGGAATTACTTTATTCTAGACATTTGACAGAGCCGGGAACATGACGGAGAATCTTTAAAAAACCTCAGACATTTTAAACTCTGCACAATGAAATTAGTAAAAAGATATCAAGAGGTCTCAGATAAAAACGGTCAATATAGAATTGATTACGGTTTGTTTTGAATGCACAATAAAATGTTTCAATATACTGTAAAAATCAGATCGACCTTATTACAAAACACAATCCTTTTGTTGTTATAACACAGCACGAAAACCAAAATTTCTCAAGATCTATTTTTGGAAATGCACGTATACATTCAGTATCAATGTCAGTGTCAATTATATTGATACATAATTTATTTTGTTTATCGAGTTCACCTTAAATTGACCATAAACCGAATGAAAAAAATATTTATCATCGTTAGCGGCCTAATCGTCGAAACGGTGCAAAAAAAATTGACGCACCGCTTATGGGTAAATCCTAAAATAAAGCGTTACGATCAGACGTTGTGCTAGACACTTATCATTAATGGATTGAATTGGCCTAGACTAGCATACTTACTAATACTACGATTTCTGCCTATTGTAATTGCGCTAACTCTGTTCCACTTATTATGATCGCTATTTTTTTTAATGCGTTAATTTTTGTTCCAGGTTGGGTACACGTCGTTTTTTTTTTTGATCGAAGACCAGCTGTGAATTACGGTTGTTGCACGACCTTGATTGGCGTTTGTTAGAGTAGAGTCAAGGTAACTAATATTGGAATCTGTCTCCTAGACAGAAACTCCAACGAAAATTCGTGGCTTAATTGTTTGCAACATAATTACCTTGATATATTGAAACTACCCATGTTATTGTTTGTTTTTAGTTATGTCGAAAATAACTACCTGAGAATATTATGAAATGCCACAGAAACTTCACCTAAATTATTAAAGAAAAGCTCCAGTTGGTTTGGTCTATATTTATAATAATTATATTAAGAAAATAAAAGATTTTTCAGATTGTTTTTAAAAATTTTTCAACATATATATATATATAAAGTGTGTCGCATTTAAAATGAAGACCCCTAAGAAAATGAAGAAAAATAATTTCACTATTTGAAGTAATACAGATTTGAATTTTTACACAGCCATACAGATTGATGGGTCACATTTTTTAAGATACTCAACTGAAATCTGATCTTTAAACTCAGTCTACTACGAATTCACAAACAGGGTCAATTCTCGATATTTTACTTCGCGTTAGAGATATCGAAAAAAGTTATTCGGAATATTATTTTAACCGATTTTTATACCGTGTTTCGTGACAAAATTTGCATTTTTATTTTTTCTTTATTTTGGTCTATACACAAAATTTTACAAGTGTTAACGCCTTAACGTTGGTGTTAAATTTAAAGTTATGTTTACGTCGAACATTGTGTTGATTTCCACACAGATGGCAGAGCTGTAAAAGCTCCTTAAGCTTTTGGTATTATGCTTCTAAAATCGTAATCTGCTATTCCATTCTTTGAGAAAATGCTGCCCAAATGTATCATGTCCTCTACATCTTCTATGGGCGATTCGTGGAGGATAGAAAGAGTAAAAATTCTAGGGTTGATTCTCAGCGACTTGGTTTGTGCTATGTTAATTTTTTAATAAACCTTTAGCTTAAATTGTACATGGAAATTGAGATGGAAATGGTCCTGTCTGGCAGATAGAACTGTTTCCGCTTTGTTCGGCATACTTTCACCTACTCTCAGTAGCTGTTTGGATTAGTACTTTATCTCTGACGTATAATGATGAATTCACGCTTCAATTACTGTTATAGAATCTCGATGATACCCATCACTCTTTTCAATTTATCATAGACAGTTCTTCTCCAAGAATAGGTACAGGCCTACCTATACCTCTTTTATCCTGTAGATTACAGTTCAATTATATTTCGTCTATACAGTTACTTTGCTTTCTGAATGAGTCTCCAATCCAAACCCACTTACGAAGTACTATCTCGTGTTCAATTTTCTTTTAATTTGTAAGATGGAGCTTCGTTTCGAATCTTGTCCAGCCAGAATATGTGGAGTATTTTTCGCAAGCATATATTTGTGAAGACCTGAAGTTTTCATTGCTTTACACCTTTCATACCCATACAGAAAGACAGCCCTAACGTTGATATTAAATTTAAAGTTTTGTTTGCGTCGAATATTGTGTTAATTTTCACAAAGATGGCAGAGCTCTAAAAGCTCCTTAAGCTTTTGGTATTATGTTTCTGAAATCGTAATCTGCACCTCCATTCTTTGAAGAAATACTGCCCAAGAGTGTCATGTCCTCTACATCTTTTATGGGCGATTCCTGGAGGATGGAAAGGGTAAAATTTCTAGTGTTGATTCTCAGCGACTTGGTCTTTGCTATGTTAATTTTTTAATAAACCAAACCTAAATTGTACATGGAAAAGGAAATGGAAATGCTCCTGTCTGGCAGATGAACTGTTTCCGCTTTGTTTGGCATACTTTCACCTACTCACTGCCTGTTTGGATTAGTACTTTATCTCTAACGTATAATGATGAATTCACGTTTCAATTACTGTTATAGAACCTCGATGATACTCAGCAGAATTGAACTTAAATATATCTAAACAGTCTTAAAAAATATTCATTCAAATGCTTCTTTGGTCGATTGTTAACAAACGCAGCACCTATTTAGCAAATTCAGTTTTATACATTTTTCAGGACATGTTTAAATTTATTTGCTTTATTTGAAAGATTTTGGTGATATTTGCTTTATCACCAAAATTTCTTTCATTATAGAAAAAAATCGAAAAGGTATGTTCACAATTTGCAATTTTTTTGTCCCACAGTATAATTTATATCAATTTAGTGAAATTCTCAGTAGAAAAGTTTATTTAAGTTGTTATAATTAATATTGAAACAATGTATGCGGTTAAAATGTTAGACTTTTACTTATGCTATTGTAACATTTGACCCTCTAAGTGTTTTTCAATTTATATCTTAATGTTATCATTTAGGAAAACAATTAACCAAAAAGATCTTTGGGAAAAGTGAGAGTAATCACAATAAAACATCTATTTATGTTCTATCAAAATAATTAAACTGCGAGAAATTCTGTTGGGGATAAATTTCAACTCTAGCATTGCTACTTGTCAGACCTGAAATAATACAATCACTTTTATTGAGATAATTCTAAAAACATATGTTCCCAATAAATGTAGGTCACTCAAAAACTAAGTGTATCATTTTTTCCACACATCGTACTGCTTAGCAACAAAAACGAACGTCTTGTTATATAATTACGGAATAATTTTTTACATTGCCAATTTTTTATAACAACTTTTCTCAGGTGAATTGTGGGATTAACAGAATTATTTTTTTTGTATTTTTCTTTCACTTGGTATTGAATCACCGATCAATATTTAATTAATAACATTAACACATAAAAATTTTAACTAAAAAGTCAATATTCAGAAGTCAATATTGATATTGTCTATTTGAATTATTCCTATTCAAGATAGATAATATTAGCAATTAATCGCAGATTTAATTATTTTCAAATACAAAAAATTAATTTGTGGTCCAAATCACACAAATTTCACACAGCCCTTGAAAAGTATAGCAAACTAAACAACCATTTTGATGGTACGGGGGTTGATATTTATATATACGGAATAATAAATAAAAAAAATATTTATCATCGAAAATGGTTTTATCGTTTTTCAAAATATTCTCGGCGATGATCCATACACTTTTGCATACGATTAAACCGCTCTTCATAGCACTTTTTCCATTTCTATTGAGGTATCTCCAAAACATGCATTTTGAACGCATCAACTGCTTCTTCTGGCGTTGAAAATCGTTGACCACGTAGTTTATTCTTCACGGAAGGAAACAAAAAGAAATCATTGGGTGCCAAATCAGGACTGTGCGGCGGATGACCCATCAATTCGATGTTTTGACCGGTCAAATACTGAGTTGTTCGGTCCTGCGTCGCTGGTTGTTTTTTTTTTCTTCAACTGCTGGCAAACAAATTGTTGTGTATCATTCAGAATTTATCGTTCTACGATTCTCTAGTGGCACTGCAGCCCATGCACATTTATTCCAAAATAACAGACGACCATTTGCTTCGAAGTGCTTCTTGCGCGAACTTTTGTTGGGTTTGGTCATTTTGAAAGACCCATGCAATCGACTGCTGTTTACTTTCGCGCTCATATACATAGATCTAAGATTCATCAAATGTGTAGATGTTATCCACGGCTTTTGACGCATCACGATTCTATTTTTTGGGCATTTCGTTGCACCAATAGACACGAGCGATTGTCAAATTATGCCGAATCCAATGCGCACAAATCTTTTTCACGCTAAATAATGCTTGCTATACTAATGCCCAGAGATGTCTCAATCTCATGCTATATCATATGACGTTCTTGCTTTATGAATTCGCGCACAGTATCCAGTATATATGATACAACAACAGATTTTGGACAATCTTCTTTAAATTCGTTCCTGAGCGAACGACGGTCATGATTAAACTAGTTATATATAGTGGTTTTAGATGGTATTTCATCATATTGTCACCATTTAATTCCATTTTTTAATCTTGAAGATGAAATTTTCAAGTCCCTAATCAACACAAATAGCGTCCGTATGACAAAACGTTCTGAGTACGTATACAGTCAACAATGTCAAACTTTACGATGTGTGTGGTGCCTAGCAACACCATCGTGGCCAATTTTCTTGTGTCAATTACACAATGTACTGAACCTAGCAGTATATGAATGGGAAATTCATATACTGCTGGGTATTACTCTTACTGGAAAATTATTTATGTAATAATAATAAATACTCATGTACTTTAATCTTGTTACTGACTATCAAAAAAACAGTTGTACACACCTTCCTTTATATACAGTATATCCCAAAGTACTAAAGTAAATCAGGTCTATACTTCAATTTTATGTTTTTATTTCGCAAAGTTCAGATAAGGATTCTAAATTTCTAGTAAAAAATTTCACTATAATTCAGTATTTGACGATTTTCAAGATAGTTGAGATTTCGTGGAATTGTTTAAAAAATGGTTAATAAATTCCAAACTATAGATCGTGCAAGATGTTTAGTTATACCATTAAACAAAAAAATATTCCCGTAAATTTCCTTTATAATGAGTACTTTAAATTTATTTCTTGTTTCATGATGTTTTTGACAGTTATTTTAACTCACAAAGACAGTTCTAAACATATTGATACTGGAAATTGGTCCGCATTACTTGCTCCGACACCAACTTTTTAATATAAATATTCCAATTCAGGGAGGAGCGAAAAGTTCGCATGGACATATCAGATTATCAGCCAGATGGATGAATCAGATTACGGATACGACTGTTTTTGCATCTTTGAGGCGGTTTATTTTTAAAATCTCCAGATTTTTATTTTGTTTTGTACATGTAGTATTTTAAAATCACTGAAACGATGGTTTTCGGTTAACACATAATTAGAACTTATTATTAACCGTAATTAGAATTATGTTGCTGATTGAGAAAACTTGACATTAATACTAGAGTGTAAAAAATATTTGCGTTTTTTTTCCTTTGCTTATAAATAAAGGACTATACTTCACACCTCAGAGTTTTAGTCCGATTTAAATTTTTACTCTGCCAAATAAACACTTCTTGTTTAGTATTAAAGTGATTCAACTGCAAAATAGTCAGTCGACAATGTTTAACAAAAACGTTAATATGAGTAATATAAGTTTCGAAATTAAGGTAATTTTAAAAAAGGCCTCAAAGCGACTAGCATCTTGATATTTGCGAAGTGCAGGGAGGTGTCGCATTAATACACACCGCTTAGCTCAGGTTCCAAAAGTTCCAAGAGGGAGACATGAGTCTTGAAGATAGAGAAGCTCATGTCATCCGCCGTCTCTCGATGCCAAAATTTAAAGTGTAAATCCTAAAGCAAACAGTGGGAAACTTTCAGGGGAATTAGGAGTATCGCAGATATATTTTTTTAACAGTAAATAACTAAGTACCTCAAAATATACTTTTGTTGCTCTCTGGTAATCTATTTTATGAGAGAAGAGTGGAGAGATGGCGTGGCTTATGCTCATCCATAAACGAATATTCGTAATGAACGAATAGAAGAGTTCGTAAATGATCTAGATACAAGCGGAACCGAATATCAATATCCAAACGCTATTGGCTACATACGTGGAGCTACTACAGCGATGACGCTTCTGACAAGATAACATCGATATAGAAGAAGAAGAGAAAATAATAAATTTCCGATAAAATCTATATAATAATTGAATTGAATATAATAATTGTCATTTAAGAATTGTAGTGGCTTCTGCCTGATGGAAATTTTTTATAAATGTTTAATAAAAGCCTTTTTGTCTAAATTTTTACTTTATTGTTACTGTTTTTTTCGCTAACACTAAGTCTTCTTCACAACTGACTATTTTCGAAATTAAAATAGGTAGAAAAACAACAAAAATGTTTTACAATAAAAAAAAACATATTTTTTTCTACACAGTCCAAACTGATGCTATTCCTGGTCAGAACAAATTCAATATATACGATTTCTTCAGGTTTATTTGATCGCTCAGAAGGGTTTTTGCATCTTTGAGGCGGTTTATTTATAAAATCTCCAGATTTTTATTTTGTTTTGTACATGTAGTATTTTAAAATCACTGAAACGATGGTTTTCGGTTAACACATATGAACCGTAATTAGAATTATGTTGCTGATTGAGAAAACTTCTTCCATGTTCTTTAATTCATTTCCGAAAAGATCTATTTGTCCTAACAGGTCTTTCAAATTGAACGTTTAGTTTTATTTTTGATAAAAAACAGATGGCGTTGTGAATTTGCCTAGATCTTGTCTCATTTCAGAAGTTTAATGTATGAAATTTATGAAAATGGAGTCATACATAGTACAATAACGCATTAAAATGACTTAATTATTTTATAAAAATGGGCGTTCAGTGGAAAATGAAAATTACGTTATATTTACGGTTAGCACAATCCTCCATCTCAAAGCACTATCAATACAATTATTAAAAAATTTCAAGAAACTGATTCGGTGGAAGATAAAAGAAGAACAATATATAATCGTAATGGTCGTTCACATGAGCATATTGATTTGGTATGTAAAAGTCTTGCTAAACACCCAAAAATTTGCGTTAGTTCAAGTTCACAACAATTTGGACTCAGTGAATCCACAACATGGCATATTTTACGAAAGGATTTAGTTCTAAAGGCATGTAAAGTTCATATTATATAAGAACTAAAACCACCGGATCATTCAAAACATCGTGCGTTTGTCAATTGGATTGAAGAAAAACAGATGATTTTTCTCAAAAAATCATCTTTTCAGATTAAACACATTTTGAAATTTGTGGCTATGTTAATAAACAAAATTGCGCAGAAATCTTTACATTCTAAACGAATCACTTGGTGTGCATTATGGTCAGGAGGTGTAATTGGGTCCTATTTTTTCAGAATGCTGCTGGTGAAGCTGTAACTGTGAATAGTGTTCGATATCGTGAGATGTAACTGGATTGTTGTTTGATGTATTGAATAATATTAATCTGGAAGATAGGTAGTACTAACAGGATGACGCTATACCTCACTGCTAATGAAACAATTGATTTGTTGGAAGAGCAATTTCCAGGAGTTATTGTAAGAAACGGTGATGTTAATTGGTCACCAAAATCATATGTGGGACTATTTTCGTTGGAGTTATGTGAAATGCCAGGTCTATAAGAACAATCCACAATCGATGCCTGAACTAAAGGATGAAATTATTCGACTCATTGGTGAGATAGAGCCACGATTAAGCCAAAATATCATCCAAAATGTTGATAAAAGACTGGACGTCTGTGGAGTTGCAAGAAGTGGTCATTTGGCAGATATGATTTTTCGTGTTTAAATATCATACACTATGTTTCAATTATCAATAAAAAGTCTTTTGTCACCTCTTTCAAAAAGTTAAAAAGTCACCTCTTTAAGTACCAATTAAAATAAGGTATTACTTCAAAATAATGTAATAGGTCAGTTGCAACTATTGGCTATAAATAGAATTCAAGAACAACAACTGTAAAAAATCCTGATCATACTAATGAAAATTCTTTCACATATATGTTTAAATATTTATCGTAAATCTTATAATTCGTGAATTAGTATGCGTAGAAATTCCAAGAAATACGTTGCTCATACTTATTATTTATTATATTCAACTATAAATGTTTTAACTCCCATATTAACACATATTAATACACATATTAACTGTCGTAAAGTATA
Organism: Cosmopolites sordidus; assembly: GCA_031761425.1. NCBI lineage: Eukaryota > Metazoa > Arthropoda > Insecta > Coleoptera > Curculionidae > Cosmopolites > Cosmopolites sordidus. The sequence continues at coordinate 217,778 of JARFXV010000238.1, forward strand.
TTACTGATGCTAAATCCGACCTAAACGGACCAGGAACTGGCAACTGAAAATTTCTCAAAATTTTTGTTTTTCAAGGCTGCGAACTCTAAAATATAATACAGAAGATAAAGTATCACATTTAAGGGGTAACACCACTGCAATAAGCTAAAAAATGGCTTTTTTGACAATTTTTTTTGGATGGAAAAAAAAGTTATAATATAGTAATATTTAAGAAGGTTATTAGACATATATTTAAGTATAATTCAAAAAAATATCAAGAAATATTCAATAATGGAGACACTGTAGCCATTCTCGCGAGACAGGTCGAATTTAAGGTGCTTTTTGGCACGCAGTGTAACTGCTGCAAATTTGATTTGGAAAAAAATCACTTAATCAACATATTTATAACTAGTGCAATACGTAGGAGATTTTGAAAATATTGATTTTTGTGCGATTAGCGAGTATCTAAATAAAAAACGTTACATTTTCGACAAAAAGGGCAATTATTTGTTAATAAATAATGTTTAAATTAGCTTATCAAAAATTCCTTAAGTATTTCACTTCAAAATGTTATTTTAAAGATATTGTTAAAAATTCGCCTGAAAGAGAATAAAAATTGTTGGTGTTATGAATTAAATGAGTTACGGAAATCATGTTTCATCCGTCAGGACTATAAAGCTGCCCTTTAAATATTCTTTCTCATTCTTTTTCCTCGAATATTTTATGTTAGAGCATACCTCTTTCACTGCATCTGTCAAAGGCATCTCGGCGTGCTTGATCCGCTTTACATCGGCTTATAGACAAAAATTGTATGATTGAACGTTAATATCCATCTCCAAAACTTCCATAATTCGAAGAAAATTAGTCAGGCCATCAATAAAACTGCACACAGCAATATAAGTTGCTATATTCAAGATTTTTTGCTTCTTGAAGCACTGAAACTTTCGTTGCTATTTTGCGTGTACCCTCCCAAGCAATGGTTTAGCAACTCGTCACGGCTCTGGTCCTGATAAATCGCTTTGACTCCTATCGATTCGCTCTCAGCCTCAAATCTATCAACGGTCATCTCGATGACTCGATGTGTGGCTCCGACGTCGCGTTGGATACGATTTTTTTTACCTTTCTTGCCCAAATACACTTTTGCGTCACTCATTATACCTAATAAGTGCTGTTAAAAATCAGCACTACACTATAAAACGTGATTTCAAGGAAGGCAAATTGTCTTTTTTGTATATGTACTGGCTTTATACTAACGTACTTTTGTTTGTTAATGCTTCTGACTAAACATAAACCTCTTTTAACATCATCTGTTGTACTAAACTTGAAGAGATTTACCATTAAACATTAAATCACTTTTTTTTTACTTCTGGACGCATGTTTCGCTAAACATCTTAGCATCATCAAGAGATGATTTAATCTCCTCTCTTAAATCATCTCCTGATGATGCACGAGCATCTAACATGGTTAGCGAAAAAAAAAAGTGATTTGGTGTTTAGTGGTAAATCTCTTCAGGTTTAATGTTGCACACCAAAAGTTCCAATAGAAGAATTGATCATCTGTTCTTAAATTAAATTAAATTAATTTAATTAAATTAAATAAAAAATAATAAAGTTAAATTAAATTAAATAAAAAAAAGATTTTTTGAAAAATTTTTCAAATTTAACAACATAAAATTGCTACCCCTTAATCCAAATTTCTATCAGTTGGATTTCTATGTCCTCTCTATATAGTACTAAGATGTAATAAAGGTTTTTTGCTCCATTCCTCCAAGTGCTTTTTCCATTTTATTTTATAAATAAAGAATTATATTTCACTTATCCGAGGTTTAATCCTATTTAAATGTTTTGCTTCCACAAATAAACACTCCTTCTTAAGTTCTTAAAGCGATTCCACGGCGAGATATTCAGTCGACGGGTTTTATCAAAAACGTTAATGAGTGAAATAAGTCGCGATAGTTAAGAAATTTTAAAATATATATATATATATATATATATATATATATATATATATATATATATATATATATATATATATATATATATGTAAGACTTCTTTGGACAGCGTCCAAGGAGACAACAGTAGTTGAGTGTCACATACGCCCAACCGCTGGGTTCCACAATCTCAAGTGGAACAACCTGCGTCTAACAAATGAACATTTTGTTAGGTGCATGACTGAGGGAGCGTCCAAAAAAATGTTCATTTGGGCGGAGACGCAGGTTGTTGTGTGATCAACTACTGTTGTCTCCTTGGACGCTGTCCAAAGAAGTCTTACATTAAATATATACGCCATCCGACGGGATGTCGGCGAAAGTATGGGTGGTTGACTGTGGATAGGGTCTCCCTATTCTTGACAAGAGAGCATATGTCGATACACGGAAGAGCCTGAACATCGAGAGGCGAAACATATGCCCTCCAATTGAAGGGGTGGGTGGGGCTTGTCCCCAGTCAAGCACCTAACAATCAATCAGCTCAGCTCTGATTCAGTAAGCTCCATAAGGGAAACATGAGTTTTGAGAATAGAGGAATATCAGGTGGTCCTCGGTCTATCGATACCGACGTTTTAAGAGCAGCTGTGGCTGTAGATCCTAGAATAACCACTATGAAACTTTCAGGGGAATTAAGACCATCCCACACATTGCAATGAACTTATTTAAATGCGATTTGGTAAGTTTCTTCGACGTTCTACAACAATAGAAGTACCATAACTTCACTATTACATACCAAATACGCTATTATTCGCTATTACATACAAGATCATAACATCATCAGGAAAAATCATAACTGCGGTTTTCTGGGATTCTCATGATGTGGTGCGCTTAGGTTCATCTGGCAAATTGCAGGATCATCACCGGGAGCACAATATAGAAGAACTAACTATTACCAGGTCGACATGACTTTTGTAACATAGATGAGAATGCACTTTTTGCGTTTCATTTAGGTAGTTATTAGAACGCCTTTTCACAGAAATTGCCTAGCACGTCCCATTTTCAAAATCCTACTTCTCCTTCATATCAAGGGAGGATTAAAATTATATTTACCAGACTTTGAAGCACAAAGGTAAGGAGTACTTTGGTATAAAGTATTGGTATTTTTATGTCAATGAGACAGTAGGGCAACAAAAGAACACTCTCAGTAAGAATGATTGGCTTCATAGAACATCTTTTGAACCTGCTACTTCAAACATAAAGTATGCCCCCCATGCCCCATAATTGTGAACTGAAAAAAGGTACTCCTTCCACCTCTCTATATTAAGCTAAGATTAATGCAAAACTTTGTCAAAGCCATGGACAAAGAAGGTAATTATTTTGAAGGTGATCCATTTTCAAGAAAAATTAAATGAAAAGGAATTGGAGGCTTGGAAGTGTAGTAAAATAATTTCTAGGCAACAAGAAAGATGAAAACTATAAAAACCTCATAGATGAACTCTTGAAAGCCTGTGAAATACTAGGGTGATGCATGTCCTTAATAATGCGTTTTTTATATTCTCATTTGAATTTTCTGGTAAAAAGGTAAGATATCAGGGACGCTGAAACCCATCTATGTTGGGCGACTGCTGCTGGTTTTTAAAAAGAGATGATGCTGTAGAACACAAGAAGAAAAGTGAATGTTTTTGTCGCTGTATGATATCTCATGTAATATATTTTTTTATTCACACAATCCTCAGTAATGTCTTTGCATAGATTTAACATTGTTTTGCATAGGTATTATATGTTTATATAAAATAAATATTAGATTGTAAATATATATATATATATATATATATATATATATATATATATATATATATATATATATATATATAGATATATATAGATATATATATATAGAATATATATATATATATATATATATATATATATATATATATATATATATATATATATATATATATATATATATATATATATAGATGTCTCCACCATGTCTTTCCCCACCACCGAAAAAACTGTACATGTTACAGTAATTCGTTTATCATTTTCGGATTTAGGACTACGAAATACTGCATATGCACCTATTTTCATCAATACTACCTCAAAAAATCATCACTTCTTAGATGGTTTACAATTGTCACTGGGCATAATACTCAATAGTTTACAATTGTGATTAGGAAATTTCATGAATTTTTGAATGCAAACATCAAATGCTTTAATGCCGTTCTTCAACTCTTTGAAAATACTGACACACTCATAATTATACTCTCAAAACAAGACTACCGAACGCGGCAGTCGAAATTTGACAGGTAATAATGCCTGGAAATGCGTCATAAAAGAAACTGTCTAGAAAAGTCAAGAAACTTTTCGGTCCATTCTCATACCTAAATTTTTATATTAATTTCGTATATTTTAATGAACGTTTTAAATGTTCGAGAAAAAGCTTTAAAAACGAAAAACAAACATATAAACATGTCGCAATATCAGAATAATTTTTGTGTGTTTGGCATTTCAACAATGAATCGGAATAATAAAAGAAATAATTATTATCGATACATATCATTTTACATGGAAATAAGAGCGTTTATTATTTAAAATTGATCTTAGACGAGTGGTTATTTATAAATAATTATTTGTGTTGTCTGTGATTGGCTTTTCGACGCAAAAATGCACAAATAGTTCAAAGACAAAATAACAACAACATTGTGGTATTAGCGGACTTACTAGTGTTTCATACACTAGATGTGTGTTTTAATTTTGCGTTAACTTATTTACCATTTAATATGTTGTATATGTTGTATAATATGTATATATATATATATATATATATATATATATATATATATATATATATATATATATATATATATATATATATATATTAAAATTACTATGTTCTAGGATAGACCCGCCTTTAAGATTTGTAAGTTCTCGACGTTTCGGCTTCCGGTTTGAAGCCATTATCAAGAAAATCTAGTTGATTTGCTCCGGGGTCTCGATCTGCCTACCCCTCAAGGCTCAAAACTAGAAAAGGCCATTATCTGTTAATAAAGAAGTCGCGCCAACCACGTTCTTTTCTAGTTGTGAGCCCTGAGGAGTAGGAGCCCTGGGGAGTAGGCAGGATCAAAGCGACTAAATTCTCTTAATTATAGCTTCAAAGTGAAAACCGAAAGGAGTGGAGATTTTATGAATCTTAAATGCGATTCTACCTTAGAACTTATGATATGCATGACTCTACATGCCATTAGGAATTGTAGCCGCTCGATTCTTTTGAGCTCTAGAAACTCATTTCTTGTGGTGTGTAAGTCCACGTTCCTCTATTCTTGACTTATTCTATCCTATTGTTGTATTTCCAATTTCCTTATGTCTTCCCGCACCTGATACTCCCACCTACTTTTCGGTCTCCCTCTTCTTCTGTTAGTATCTAGTCTCCACAATGTAATTTTCTTTACTACTTTTTTTGTCTTTCATTCTTCTTATATGGCCAAACCAGCGGAGTCTTTGCACTTTTATGTCTTCACTATATCTTCTCCTTTCAAAATTGTTTTTATTTCAAAATTCATTAACCTTCTGTGTTCATCTTCTGCAACTTTCCATATGAACTTCCAACTTTCCATATTTTTACTTTATGAACCCGAGAACTTAGTAATTCTATATCCATTATTAGAATTAATATGTTTTCTGATAGAACCGCCTTTGATTTGTAAAATCACGCCCTTTCGGCTTCCACTTTGAAGTTATTATCAAGAAAATCTAGTTGCTTTGCTCCGAGGTCTCAATCTGCCTACTCCCCAAGGGTCAAAAATAGAAAAGAAGCTGTTAATGAAGAAGTCACGTCAACTACGTTCTTTTCTAGTGGTGAGCCCTGGTCAGTAGGCAGATTGGGACCCCGGAGCAAATAGATTCTCTTAATTATAGCTTCAAAGTGGAAGCCAAAACGTTGAGATTTTACGAATCTTAAACGCGACTACCCGAGAACTTAGTTATTCATATATATTACAAGGTGTCCAATATTATTGTTAATTTTTGTAGGTGTAATTAATAAAAGTCGATTTAAGGTATAATAATTTTATTATTATAACATTATTGTAGAGTGTTTTAGAAAAAATAATACTGCCGAGATGGCGGTCTTCCCGGAGCGGGCATTCTTGAGGGCATGATCAAAAATGTACTACCACCCTGTCGCACATATGTCTGAATTTCGGGTGGATTTCATTAACATTATTCTCCTTTATTTGCAATATGGTACGTGGTTTATTTTCATAAACTTTCCTCTTGACATAACCCCACAAGAAAAAATCAAGTGGAGTTAAATCCGGACTTCTTGCGAGCCAATTTATGTCCCCTCGACGAGATATCACTTTTCCTGGGAATAATTCCGATACAGCCTCCAAAGAATCAGTTGAGGTATGATACGTAGCGTCATCTTGCTGAATCAAATCTCCTCGTTATATCCTTCAAATTCTTCCAGTGATTGATGGAAAAAACCTTTTCTCTAACCAACTCAAGCACACGTTCAATGTTCTTTGGACGTCTGCTTGACCTGGGACGACCCGTAGATGGTAAATTTACAGTTGATAGTTTCAAACTTTTTATCCATTTCTTTTTTAAATTAGCACTTGGTGCTTCGGCCCTATAAAGGTGATGAGTCATAATAAGCGAATTGTTGTTTTGATAATACGCACGAACATAAAGAGCACGTTGTTGTCCGATGAAACGAGCGATGGCAACTAATTTTCTTTTCCCTAAACGCTTCGACGTAAAGGAGAATTCTCAATTTAATTATGGGCTTTCAAATAAGAGGGTAATAATGAAGGACAGTCAATTCTTCCAAAAATTCAGCCAAATTCAAATCCCTTTTAACTAAAAACTTCTTCTAATGTCAGTTTATTAGATTTCTTTATTTAAATTCCTGAAGACAGTTGAAACAGCTTAACGTGGTCCTCGAACCAGACATCAGCTATTAATATTACGCTACAAATTGATGTCGCTACAAATTTACACAACTGATTCACCATATTCTCCAGACTTCATCCCTTCCGCGGCAATGGATGTCTGGAAAGAAATATACATCATATGAAGAGATCATTGTCGAAACAAAAGATTATTTTGAAGAGTTCGACAACTTGTCTTTATCTTTTTGGAAGGCAAACAAATTTCTTTCTCAACACAACTAAAATTCCAACATACCGTTCCTCTAACAACATACTACATACCAACCAAACCTGATATGGGGTCATACTCTATATCAACCAGGTGGATATAGGATACAGTAAGGTTTTTCCTCTAAGAACAGTGACACAAATGGAGGATCTTTCATTAAAATTTAATGTTGTTGATTGATATTTTACTTATAATTTAAATATTATACTTAATTATTAATGGGAGCACTATTTTTCCTCTGCTCTAAATCGCCACTTTTGGATAATTTTTTATACTATATTTATATGTTTATGTTACTGTAATATAGTGATTATAAATTTCACACACAACAACCGATGACCTTTAACTACATTACTTTTCGTTACTGACGTAAAAAAAAATCAAAATTGTCGTAAATGCTCTTTTTGTTGGTGTGAATTTCGACATTCTCAATTCAGTAAATAATTTTATTGTGCTACTCTTATATTTATCTTATAGTTCTTACTCCTAATATACAGTACGTCAAAAAAATATAAAAAGTAAAATAAAACTCACAACTTATGGGTTCTATTATTGTTTATGTTCTACATCGTTCCTTCCATGCCCAAAATACTGCAATCAACCATTCATAAGCACTGAATACTCTGGATAAAGTGTTATCCAATGTTATCCAGTGTTATCCAGTGTTATCCATTAATTATCTATTTTAAATTAGTTTATATTTATATTAAATAAAAAAATACTGTTTTCAAATCAGACCAATACGGAGGATCACAGGAACATGTTATTTGATTTAACACTACGAAACAATATCGCTATGTTGGTGAAGGTATTGTCGTGAGTAACTGCCCATTCGCCTGAAGTTGAAGTTCAAATCCTTATCGGAATGGTGTCCGATATCGTGATAATAATATTGATCTGGGGAATATGTGGTTCCAACAGGATGGTGCTACAACTCCCTCTGCTAATGAAATAATTGATTTGAGAAAAAAAAATTCTGGATGAGTTATTGTAAGAAACGGTTATGTTAATTGGCCACCAAAATCATGTGGTTTCACATGTGGTTATGTGAAAAGGCAGCTCGAGAAGAACAATCCACAATCGATTCCTAAAAGATGACGACCGTGCATAGAAAGTGAGAAAGATTAAGTTCGTCTTCGTCGTTCCTGCGTTATTTTTTCATAAATACGTGTCAATGGTAGTTAAAGATGGTCGAGAATTAAACTGAGAACCAAATATATCAAAAAACACATAGAACCATTTGACTCCCATTAAAAAAAACTCTCTTCGACCTTTCCTTACTCGCACTCTATTACATTAGAGTGTTTTGTATAAAAATATAACCCCAAGATAGTAAATGCTGTAGGTATTTTAATACAATTAATATCCGACTTCATAACAATCATTTTTAGCATAGGTATATTTTATTTTAATAGAATTACCTATGATACATGTTGGACAAATGAATTGTATCGCAATGCAGAAAGCACGATAAAATATAACCGCCCACATTCACCAACTTATTTACTTTATTCAATGAGTCAGTAATTTCTGATTAATTTTAGGAAATTTGCAATGACTCCAGAGACAGATAACCTAAATTTGCAGCCAATGGTTTGTTTATCTGACACCGTACAACAAATAGCGTCATTTAGAGAATTAAATCGACATTTCACGTGAAAAATTACTTTTATTGTTTATGAAATTGTTGTTAAACTTCTCAGAATTTTTTGTCAAGTTATCGACTGTGTTTCCTTTTCCAACGTTTCTATCATTAAGTATTTTTCGTATACTACTAAGCAAAATATTTGTACTTCTGTATATTGTAATACTTAGACATAGCAACTACTTGTAGATCTGATAACAGTTAGAATGCTGCGAGTTCGTGCTTCACGTCGTACCCAGTTATCCGAATTTCAAAAGGGACGAGCTATTGGTATGAAAGAAGCAGATTTAAGTTTCAAAATTTCTCAAAAATTTTCAAAAGTTCTCAAAAGCGAGACTATCGGATATTGCTGCATCTGGCAATATAAAGGCAAGAATAAGATGGTTTGAGGATATGTAAGTCTACATATGATTGCGCGGTTCTGGTATTCCTAGAAGTATCCAAGTAAGTGATGAACAGCATCTTCATATTGCGATATATATTAGCGACACTCCATTAGCAATCAAGATCCTCGATTTATCGATGATAGCTCCTAAAAGCCTTTACTTAATCACACTTTTCGCTCATCTATCATCTGTTGTTCTTACTATATGTCCGGTCTAGGTTAACTTTTGTCTGCCGATGTGTGGGACGAATGACAGTTTGTCTATAAAGAGCACCCTTTCCCCTGTAGCAGATAACCTGTGTGGCCAGCTTCTATTAATTGCATTTTACAGTTTTTTCCTTTATAACTGTTTGTGTGGTGGGTTTTAACGTCACTGCATTAATGACTGATGTATCTATTACAATACCAATATGGTTAGGAATACAGACCAAAATAACGTTACACTTTTCATTTTTAACGTTACAGAAAGATTAAAATCATTTCTATAAAAGGATTACATGCGTTATTTAGACTAGTGATAATACTAAGTCAGAGGCAATAATGGAGGTCCATCTATTTAGGTCATTGGTACAATATGTGACTGCCTGGTATATGGTATACTATTCTGCTGAATATATTAGAGTATACCTTAGCATTGGAGTATGCTTTAATATTTGAAAACAATTTCGGAAAAATATCCACCGCGGGTACTTCTGAGAAAGCTCATTATTTCAATCCAATTTCCGATCACTTTTTCAAGCAATTACAGTTGTATCCGCAATTGTCCGAGTTATGTTGGCTTTCATGCGTCAATAGTTATTGATTTATCGGCATAAACCAAAGGCTTTACATAACCTCAAAAAATAATTTAAAGAGGTTAAATCACATGACCAATTAACAGGACCGTTTCTCGAAGTTTTCTCCCCGAATTGTTCCCTCAATAAATCGATTGTTGCGTTGGCTGTATGACATATGGGACCACATCTTCTATTAGAACCACATCTTTTTCAAATCAATATCATTCAAATTAGGAATTAAATAATCGTTGATAATCGGTCTGTACTGATCCCCATTGACGGTAACGTGCCCTTAAGTTTAATTTTCAAAGAAATAAGGCTCAATGATGCCACCGGCGTTTAATCCGCGCCGTACAGGACTTTTTTCTGGATATAATGAAAATTGTTGGGTCATTTACGGTTTCTTTTCACTCCAAATGTGATAATTTTGTTTATTAATGAGCTTCGTCGCTGAACAACATTTTGAGACCATTCACAGAACTTACGACCCAAACGATGGCCTTGTAGCTTGAGTTCTTGGATAACCTGGATCTTCCAAGGCACCACACTACATTTTTTACGGAAAATTTTCCACGTAGTTGAATAACAAAACCAACTTTCTGCGATATTTTTTTCGGAATGCTCAGTTTTTGTTTTAATATTGACCAGCGTAAAATGCTTTTCGGAATTTATCGATGATTGTGTGAATACATCGCTGGGTTCGGCGATTATGTGCTCTATAAGTTTAGTGCGCAAAACGCTGATTTTGATAATAAATTTCGATAATTTGCGACAGAGACGCACAAACTCACAGTTCGTTTGACAGCGACCCCTATCGGACACACTAAAAAAAACACTCGTTACAATTGCACCAGATAGTAGTTGAGTCACGATAATTTCGCAGGATTTGTAAAAATTGATGTAAATAAGAGATTTAAGTTGTTTTCCTTTTCAGAATTAATCACATTTATTGTAATTTTTGTTTCTGGTATCAGCCACGGTGGTACTTTGGCGGTTCTCTTGTCTTGTTGTTTTTAATTTATAGACCTCTTTTTTGGTACTCTGTAGCTGGAATAGCACCATCCGCAATTCCTTTTCGTTTTCGGCAATCAGGACTGTATCAAATTTAGATTTTTGTAAAATACCATAAGAATATTTATTTTCCAATGCTGAAGTATTGAATATTCCACAAAGCAGAAATAAATTTGGTACTTCCCTTAAATAACAAACCCGACCCCCATTGAATTGAAATTTAAATATATTTAATAATTTTTAGGGGACCCTTTAATTTGGATTAAAGTTTAATTAATATCCTATAGCTTATTTCTTAAAATTTCAAATATTAAAATAATGTATAAACATAGAAAATGTCATATACATTAATATATAAAAAATAGTAAGAATAAATAAAGAATGAATTCTATATACATATAGAATATATATATATATATATATATATATATATATATATATATATATATATATATATATATATATATATATATATATATTATAATAATAATGAATAAACAAAATTAAATGAATTATTATATATATATATATATATATATATATATATATATATATATATATATATATATATATATATATATATATATATATATATATATGTAATGACAGTTTCTCGGGTATCCCGTGGTAGCTGAATGTCCACTGATGGACGGTTTCGCTGACGTTTCGATGGAATCTCATCCATCATTTTCAAAGCGTTTACTCGACGGTGTTTCGACAACAAATGCAACATTTGTCGTCGAAGTCAGCTACCACGGGATACCCACGAAACTATCATTACATTTCACACCCGTGAAAACATTCGTCAAAAACCAAATTTTTATGGTTCCAAATTACTTCAATAATTAAATAATAATTTTTGCAATAATTACAGACTATTTTTAACAAAAAACTTTATTTACCTTTATATTTACAGGTCGATCTACATTGGCATTATAAAACTTAAATACTAGATATTTTTATCATTCCGCCATTTTCCATCAAGCACTTTTGAATACGTCGTCGAGTATTGTTCACTACTTCTCTCAATTGTTGTTTGGTAATGCTACGGCAAGCCTGCCTAATACGATCACAAAGATCGTCTCGAGTTTGGAACCTCGAAACATTAACCTTATTTTTAATTGTCCCCCACAAAAAAATCAAGAGGCGTGAGGTCCTGGTATCTCGGCTGCCAATTAATTACAGGACTATTTCGCACAATCCAACGATTTGGAAAATTATTATTTAACCAGTTTCTTACATTAAGTGTATGATGAATGGGTGCTCCATTAAACTGTAAGTGTAAATTGCACCTATAATTAAGAGGCAATGCATCAATTTCATCATCAAACTCATTTTATAAATATCATTTAAAATACCGCACCAAACGTTCACCTTAGTAGAATATTGTCTCTCACATTGTATCACCCAATGTGGGTTATCTTGAGCCCATAATCTAATATTTTGTGGGGACACGATACCATTTGTCGTAAATGTGGCTTTATCTGAGTATAACATATTTTTTTAGAAATGTAGGATCTTGTATGTAGATGCCTTGTAACCATAAACAGTATTCTATTCTTCTTGCAGTGTCACCAACTTCAAGTATTTGAAGAAATTTTGGTTTAAAAGGTTTTCTGTTATTTTTCTTCAAGCATAACCAGATAGTGCTTTTCGAAACATTTAAAATTCTTTAAAAAAAGAATAAAACAATTTTTTACTTTGTTATCTATCACTTTTATTTTTAAATTTGTGTGACTATAGTTTCGTAAAATGATTTTATGTTCTCAAACACCTTTACCTTAGGTAAAACCTTAGTTTTAAAGTAGTGTTTGAGAATGTAAAATCGTTTTACGAAACTATAGTCACACAAATTTAAAAATAAAAACGATAGATAACAAAGTATAAAATTATTTTATTCCTTTTTAAAAAATTAACTATCACAAAGTAACGGACAAATCAATCAATAATTAAAAATTCTACTAGCCACCCTAACGCTTGAGTGTGGATATTTATTAGCATTAGGAAGTTTATTAACAGTTCCGTTTTGATCAAAATATTGGTTTATGCAAGAAACTGTAATACGATTGATGCTCCATTCTGGATGTCTTCTAATTTCTACATTTTCTTCTAAAAAATAAATCATTATTGCCATTTATAATTACTATAACTCAAATAAATCAGTCAAAGTGACATTTGTTAATTAGTTTACAATTTTGAATTTCCATGGCATACATAATTTCAATAACAGAAAGTACATGTAATATTTATAAAAAAATATAATATAAATATCACAAATATTAGGGACACCCAGTAATTTAGAACCATAAAAATCGATGCGGTTTGGTTTAAGGTGGTGCTGGTCAAGAATCTGTTGTTAGTTTTTCTCTAAAAAAATCCTAATAGTACTTCTCGAAAATGAGAGCCATACAAGTTGACGAAGTTGGCCATGCTATTAGCAAAAAAAACGTGATAAACTTTCTTAATGCCATTTTCCGATCTTAATGCAAGTTTCATTAACCGACGTAACATCATCAATACCAAATATTAAATAAAATAAATGTAATGTACTTGCATGCATATCATTTAAAGATGCATCTATTTAATTCCAGATTAGGCAAACAGGATGTACTTTTTCTAATCATCTGCCAACGATATGAATTCATTATCTGTATCACAATCACTAATCTTCTTAAAACAATAAAATTATTTTATTGTTTGACTTACATAACAATTTAATAATTTAATAAAACAAATATTGCGTGTGTTTTAAATATAATATAGGTTAGTTTTTTTATAATTTCTATTGGTAGAATTTTGATATTTAGTAAAAAAAATATATACTAAAACACTAATAATTTATTGCACAGCTACTTTATAAACAGTAAAATTTAATTGTTGTTATAGGTTTATTTAGTTATTATTTTGTGAGTAAATTTAAAAGATTTTTTAAATATGAACCTTTTTGTTGTATATAAATTAATTAAAGAAATTATGCTGATAAATGTCTCATGAAATAGTGTGAGAGTTATTTTTCAATATATATTATAATTGTATAATAGAATTATTTATATTATAAAAATGGAAATCTTGTTATTTCTGATATTTTTTTATTTTATATTGATTTCTCAAATATTAATATTATTTTACAATAAGAAATATACATGGTACTTACAGCTTTCTGCAAAGGTGAGAATTTTCTGTGTTTTAACGTGAAAATCGTCGTCTTCTTCAGTGACCGTGAAGCCACTTTTAAACGGTTGATCTGACTGCATCCCTTGTTCCTCCTCAATCTGGGCCAAGAAATGAGCGGGAATTTGAGGCAACACTTTCCCCGTTATGTTCGGCGGCTGACTGAACCCCATCCGTCTCAGGATCTCACCCCTGATAAACTCCAAGTTCATGTGCTTCAGTTCCTCTCGCCGTTTGCAACTGCTACAACCGCCAGTCGGAGGCGAAGGCGGAATCGAAGGGTAATCTTCAGAAAAACCGTCATCCATGTCGGTGAATTTGGTCTTTTGTATTGTGTTCGAACTGCGTTTTTCACTTGACACTGACAAGGGAAACAGAATGAGAAGAAAGAGAAAGTAAGTCCTTTTGAGTTGAGGAACATACGACGATGAGCAGGACATGTTGTCTTTTTTTATTGTATCAGTTGCAGTTTTCGTTGTTGTTGTGGTTGTTGTTTTTTATTTGGTGGAAGGTGAAAATGGGTTTATCATAGCATCATTTGAGATATCACAAATTTTTCGATTTATACGATTCTCGAAGAAACTAAAGAAGAATTATCTAAGTATTATGTATAAATATAAATATCACAAAAACTGAAAGTTGGATTTTACTCAGCGGCAAAAAAATAATTTCAAAAAAAATCACAATGATCACATGTGTCGCGAATACGGCGTTGTGTGTCTCAGTCTTGGATTCTCGATAGTTGATGGTGATGGATCGTTGTCGATGAGAATGAGCGAGAATTTCGAAAGTCACGCGCTATCTTCTTCCGTTTGTCTCCTATAGTATCGAGGCGACAGTATTTAGCGAGCGTACTGAAAAATATGTGGTAAAGTGACCCTATATATGTGTGTAAAGCTCGCCACGCGATTGGTAGAGGTCCTATCGCGACGATTTAGGCGCAGGCAGGTCGGTTTTTTGAGCTTTTTTTCGCCGCCTCTCGGTGCACGGGGGATTTTCGCACCGTGTAGGTGGCGTTAGTCCGGGGGTTAAGAACAAATAAGTCAGAAATGAAAAACCAACTATTTTTACATCAATAAATCAATTTTTTGTCACTTTTAAATACACTGATTATTTTTAAATGATTTTAAATTATCTTTAATAAATAAATTTTGGTGTGTTAATATGTTTTATTATTTAAATGTAATTTTAGTTGACCTCGTATTATTTCGTTCATATAATTCATGATGATTAAAAAAATAATAATCATGGTACTAATTAAAAAGTACTTCGAATAAAAAATATATTTATATATAAAAATATTTCTAAAAACTTTTATATTAATTACATAAATTGATAAATAAACTTAAATTGTTATAAATATAGAAAAATATTCTTTAATTTCAAAAAAATATGACAAACTAAAATACGAGGTATATTTTTTAAATAAGATACGTTTTTTTGTAAAATGAAAAATACTAAAAATATCATTAAAATATATTTGTTTTCCATATTCTATATTTCCATATTTTCATTTTCATGATCCGGTTCTTCCCATCTAAAAGACCTCATTAATCCTTGTGTTGGTGCAGAAACATTGCCTTGCATTGTCATGGAGCAACATCACACCGGAACACAGTAGCCCAAGTCGCTTGTTTTGTATGGCACGCCAGAGTTTTCTCAATGTGACCTAATACGCATCAGAATTGATTGTTGTGCCTCTTGGTGATGTACAAAACTGACCTTGAAACCTGTAGAAATTCACTTCATAACTTTAAAATCGTGAATCGTCTGTTTTCCTCCAATTTTGATGTCCACATCACGAACCAAATCTTTAGAAATCAGAGAAGGTCGACCAGGGTCCTTGAACATTCTCACCCACTTTCGAACTTTACTCCCACTCACCGCATTATCACCGTAAACCTCACAAATCTGACAGTGGATTTCCGCTGCTGCTAAGTTTTTTGCACTCAAGAATCGAATTACAGATCCTATCTTACAGCCTGCGGGCGACTCAATTTTCTTAAACATCATGAACTTCTACAGCTCGGCACACAGACAGACAATACGGTTGCAAATGGGGCCTAAACTAGCAGCATTTTATTAGTTGCTTGACCGGAAGTGAGCCCAATCCATCCCTTACATTGAAAGGTACATATTTCGTGAGTTGTTGGTTAGACTCATCAGGGTACCGACATATGCTCTCTCGTCAAGAATAGATATACCCTATCCACAATCAAACAACCCTCACTTTCGCCGACTTCTGATCGGATGGCTTGTACATACAGTTTGATTTCTTTGGACTGCGTCCAATAAGATTACAGTCGTCGGGAGTTATGCACTCCAATCGCTGGATTCCACAATCTCATGAGGAACACACAACAACCTGCGTCTCCACCAAAATGACATTTTGACCCACAATTCGAATAATAGCTTCCATAACAACATAGCTAGTTTAAATTTTATCATAGACCAATTTTCTAATTAACCAAATAGATCAATTTTCCTTAAGCAAAGATAATTATAACAAAGAATTAAAATTAATTAGGAAAGTGTCCGAAGTGAATATTGTAGATAGGAAGAAAACATAAGTTTAGATAAGTATTGAAATGGCAATGCCCATGGCAATACCGTTTGATGCTCAATTAACACGAGGGCTAGATAAAGTTTTGGAAAAAAGGGACTTTAAAATAATCTATAAGCCATATGATGAATTAAGAGAAGCCATGGCCAATCCAAAGTATAAAGTTGATCGACATGAAAAATCGGGGATTTATAAAATTAGTTGCCAAGATTGTAATCGAAGGTATATTGGGCAAGCTAAAAGATCCACATTGACCAGATATAAAGAATACAATGCTCACATTAGATATGGAAGAAATAAAACATCTTGACTTGCCAACATATGTATGTATGGATCACATCAGATTATGTAGATATTAGTAATTTAAAATTTGTGCTCTCCAATAAAAGAGATGGGTAGCATTCGCCACCAGTCTCATTACATTATTTACATCATTCGTGTCTTCGTATCCTCCTTACACTGTAAAAATAAAACCGAACAAACTTTATTATTCTTAAATTCAGCTATTTTTTTCTTATTGTGTTTCTCATTCCGTCTATTTTACGTAGAATAATATTATTGTCTTAAACAATTTCGGTTTCGGCAAATTATAATTCATAATAGTTACCAAAAAAGACTATATTTACATTCCAACCTGTTACATAAGCATCATTACCGAAATAATACATCAGAAAAATAGTCATGTATGCTGAATGACGACAAATTCAAAGTAACGTAACGCCAATCAGAAAAAGAAAATTCCCAAAAAGAATACGTAACGAATTTATTTATTTATGCAAATGCATCTGGGTACGACCTATATAACATTCAGTCTGAATCAACTGTTATTTTTTCCTAGAATAATAATAAAAAAAATCTATTTTTACCATTCCGTTAAATACTCGACTAATTTGAAAATACTTGTTGTTAAATCGAGTTTTCGCCGCTTACGTATAGATGTCTCCGAAGGTGGTATGCAAGAATTTGTACAGTTGATTGTGATTGATTTTTTAATACCTGTTAATGCTTGGCCTTTTGTAACTACCTATGACATTTATTTATGAAAAACTTTACATATACTTAATCTTCATTACTTTTAATTCATTTTCGTCAACTTTCAGGTAACTGGCAAATTCCAAATCGAAAAAAACTTGGTGATTTTGATGTAATAAAGGTATTTGATATAATAAAGGAAATTCCTCAAGAGATGTGAAGTAGCTATCAGCCAGGTAATGTTGCAGGGATCGGAAGAGATGGAAATGCGAAGGACTCAAGTTTAGAGAATACACCGAGTGCTATAAAATCTCTCAGTCCAACGCAGTTGTCGTTTTTGCTATATTTCGCCCTGCATTGCTGTATATAGCACGTTTTGAAGTTGAAATATGATGGGCAATAATTCTGATTTAAATAAAAACAAAATGCTAGAGTTCGTGTAGCTCTTTCAAAGCAACATCTTGAGTAACTTTTATAGACTTAAAACAGGGTCAACGAAGTGGTTTTTTCAATGGAAGGAACAGGAAAAAGACACACGGTACCATATCCGGTGAATATGATGGTTGTAAACTGGTATGTGTTTGATATTTGTAAACTAAATTTTTTATAGAGTTTTTTTTTGCTTTTTTTGGTCTCTAAGTATAAATACATACATATATACTTGATTTACTAGTTACTAAGAAACCCCGGATCAGCATCAACTAAATGTTTCAAATCATTTCCTTTAGTTTTACCTGCCTCGAAAAGTTTTAAGATTTGTAAACGATCAACTGAAACTAAATAAACTAAAAAACCAATTGCATACCCGGCCTGGTTACCGGCGTAATTAAGGAACAATTCATCTTATGAATTGATAACTATTTTATATCTCAATTATTTTATTGGAATCTTCGGTGTGAAGCTCTAAACAATAAGATATTTACCACTAAGCTCCAAATAACTTTTTAAAGTTCTCGACAAGTATATGTCGGTACCCTGATGAGTCTAACCACCAGCACACGAAATATATGCCTTTCAATGTAAGGGATGGGATGGGCTCACTTCCGGTCAAGTAACTAATAAAATGCTAGGAGTTTAGGCGCCATTTGCAACCGTATTGTCTGTCTGTGTGCCGAGCTGTAGAAGTTCATGATGTTTAAGAAAATTGAGTCGCCCGCAAACTGTAAGATACGATTTATAATTCGATTCTTGAGTGCAAAAAACTTAGCAGCAGTGGAAATCCACTGTCAGATTTGTGAGGTTTACGGTGATAATGCGATGAGTGGGAGTAAAGTTTGAAGGTGGGTGAGAATGTTCAAGGACCCTGGTCGACCTTCTCTGATTTCTAAAGATTTGGTTCGTGATGTGGACATCAAAATTGGACAGAACAGACGATTCACGATTTCAAAGTTATGAAATGAATTTCTACAGGTTTCAAGGTCAGTTTTGTACATCACCGTTTCGGAGAAACTGAATTATCGAAAATTGTGTTCTCGGTGGATTCCCAGATCGCTTTCTGACGATTACAAGATAAAGAGATTGGACTGTGCTTTATCGTTTTTGACTCTATACAGTCAGGAAGGAGATGAATTGTTAGACCACATCATTACAGGAGATGAGACTTCATGTGAGATGTCTCACATGAGTACAAGCAACAGTCAAGGGAATGACGACACATATCGAACCAATCAGAGTGAAAGCCAAACAGACAATTTCAGCACGGAAGCTTAGTATATCTACACTATTAATATGTTGGTCGCCGATATACGAACATCATCAGGCTAATGTGTGATCCAACGTTGTCTAATATTTCACATACTACAAATAAGCATCCACAGATCGGTTATATACTTGCCCATCATTAGTTCACAAGAAAATTAGTCAACGTCAAGGTCACTAATAAAACAAATTAAAAACTATCTCGACGCGTTGGAAAGATAGCATACAGTGTGGCCAATATGTGGATGGAGACTTGGCACATGCACCAGCGTGTCAGATCAGATATATATATATATATATATATATATATATATATATATATATATATATATATATATATATATATATATATATATATATATATATATATATATATATATCATCATCATCATCATCAGCCCGTATCGATCCACTGCAGGATGAAGGCCTCTTCAGCATGCTTCCAACCTTCACGGTCCTGGGCTTTCCTCTGCCACTCGGGTCCAATATACTTAACGATGTCATCAGTCCATCGTGCTTTCGGTCTTCTTCGCGGACGTTTGCGATCAAGCGGTATCCACTCCAGGATTGCCTTGGTCCATCTGTCGTCCCATCGCCTCGCTATATGGCCTGCCCATCTCCATTTCAACTGTTTTACTCTTCCAATGATGTCACAGACTTTTGTTTGTTCCCTGATCCATGCGCAGGACTTTCTGTTTCGTCTTGTAATGCCAAGCATACATCTTTCCATTCCCCTCTGTGCCACCCGAAGTTTTTGAATTGATTGCGATGTGAGTGTCCAGGTTTCACTTCCATATGTCATAACGGGTAGAACGCACTGATCGAATACTTTTCTTTTCAGGCAAAGTGGGAGTCTGTTCTTAAACACTATGTTGAGCCTACCAAATGCCTGCCAGCCACATTTAACACGCCGTTCCACCTCCCGGGCGGTATTCCCCTCCATGGAAATCCTCTGCCCAAGATATACAAAGCTGTCCACAATCTCTAAATCCCTTCCTAAAACTGAAATTCTTCTGTCCTGAGCGAAGTTATTGAACATAACCTGACTCTTTTTCAGGTTTATTTTCAAGCCAAATGGTTCGCCAGCCCTTTGCAGTTCTTGTATGCGTCTTTGCAGCTCCTCTGGGTCTTGTGAAATGAGAATAATATCATCTGCAAATCTAAGATGGTTTAAGTTTGCACCATTGATCTTTACCCCATCCTGTTCCCAATCCAGTATACGGAATATTTCTTCAAGGCCAGCCGAGAAAAGAATAGGCGATATTGCGTCACCCTGCCGTACACCTCGTTCTATATTAATTCCCACTTCAAGATCATCAAGGTGAATTGTGGCTGTAGCTCCATCATATATCGATTCTAATAGGTTTACATAGGCTCTCTCTACACCTTGGCTAAGCAGTGCATCCATTATCGCATGCTTTGAGATGGAATCAAATGCTTTTTCGTAGTCGATAAAAGCCAAGCACAGTGGCATGGTGTATTCGTTGTGCCTTTCTATGACCTGCTGTACAACCTGGATGTGATCCATTGTACTGAATCCACTTCTGAATCCTGCTTGTTCTCTTGGTTGTGCGTCATTCAGTTTTTTTAATATATATATATATTCAGTTTTTTTTTTTTTTTTTTTTTTTTTTTTTTTTTTTTTTTTTTTTTTTTAAACTGAATATATATATATATATATATATATATATATATATATATATATATATATATATATATATATATATATATATATAGGTTCGTATTATAATTTTACATCTATCTAAATGTAATGTTTTTCTTATCTAAATCAAAATTGTTAAATTTTATAACAAAATAAATGCATGTTTCCAACCAAGACCAAAAAACATATGGTATATCCATTACATTATAAACTTTCGAGCCATATTTCTTCATCTTATCATTTGCAGTACTCACATACATTGTATATAAGTAGTTTGGTTAAGAACTCGATCTTTAAAGAATAATTGCAGAACCATATTCTTTTGTTTACTGGGCACCGTCCATACAAATATTGAACAAAGGCAATAAGTTAAGAAGACTGGTTAACAGTTGAAGGCTTCTAGTATTGACGAATATACATTAAAATGCATTAGTCGCAGAAATAATGCATGAAAAAGTGTCAGTTTTAGTTTATTTCAAAACAAGCATTAGCGAATTTTTTATTTTACATGTTTACGAATTTTTGTATGCATTTTGTTATGCAAAATTTGAATGCAGTTAAACAATATCTGAAGTGGGGGTTCATCTTAAGTAAAAGAAGCGTTGGCTACTAGGGTTAAATATTAACTAAACCTGCAACTTAACATCGGCTCCGAACGATGCACTGTCGATTAATTTCAGTCAACATTCCCCTCAACCCTTTGTTTGTGCTTGCCCTTTGGATCCCTCGAGAAGCCTACAACGAACAAGTGAGTAACGAACCTCTCAGAGAGCATCCGGTCTTATCCAGCCAAGTTTCTGGCATAACTAAGAAGTCTTGTCTAATGAAATGCGTTACAGAAGTCTGGTCTCATCTGGTATCATCCACTTAGTAACCTTCACAAGAAACCTTACCTGTAAGCCTACAAATTAGGTCTGGCTTGTCATACTTAACAAGAAGTCTTTCATTGTACAAAATAAACGAAAGTCTAATATTGCAAAATAAAAATAATACATTGAAAGTATTAAAACACCCTGGCCAATAATCAATAATTTCTAGTGAATACCAATAAGATCCATATTTCACAACAAACAATAACAAAGAACTAAACTTCAATCGAATTGAATCATCTCTTGATGATGCTATCATAGTTAGCGAAACGTGCATCTAGATATAAAACATTATTTGGTGTTTAGTGGTAAATCACTTCGAGTTTAGTGTTTCACGCCGAAAGCCCCAATAGCACAATTGAAATAAGAAGAAACTAAGCTTCAATCAGATTGACTCACCTCCTGATGATGCTAACTGGGTTAGCGAAACGTGCGTCGAGAACTTTAAAAAAGTGAATTGGTGTTTAGTTTAGTTAGAAAAGAGTTAAACTTCAAAAGCCGATTTTTTTAGCTGCTGGGAGAACTAATTATTATCATTATGAAGGATGGTTCGACGATATGGATTATTTTTACGAAATTCACTGACTACTGCCACAAACAAATATGTCTATACCCATGAGCATTCGGATCATTAGCACTGAATACAGTACGCAGTTTTACTATTTAGCCTATAGTGGCCTATCTAGCTTGCCTTCGAAGGGCAAGCAATCGAAATCCCCCTTAATGTCCCATCCGTATTTAATCTACCTATTGGTCAGTCTTCCTAATGTGTGATTTTTCTTAGTCAGCGTGGGTGTCTTCTTTAAATAGGCCTTCGCTTATTACTAATATGTATTAATAGTAATTCCCCATAACCCAACGACACGAAACTTTCAAATAACTTTTTAGTAGTAATTTGGTTTAGAACTATTTAGATTGTTAATATCGTATAAACAAACCATTATCATTATTTAAAAACTCTGCTTAAAATTTACAATATCTACATGTTTCTTAATTATGTTTTCAAGGACATGGACATTACATTACATAGTAGATGTCAAGAACTTCCATTTCATGGAAGATTTAGTAGATGCTAAATGACTATGCCCTCAATTTTTCGGTCTCCTCTTCCTTCTTCCCCCGTTAGGGCTTATAAAATTTTGGTATCGACTTTCTTCCAAACCATTCAATATGTCCTAGCCATATTATTTGTACCTTGATGTGAGTTCTTCCTAGTGGAAACCTATTCCACTTCTTTATTTCTTCTTCTCCAACCTCGTAAGGTCCTCCTCTCTGAAAAAATGGCTCTCAGTATTTTTCTTGCACACCTTTTTACCATATTTATCTTCTTCATTTAATCATCAGGTCTCACTCACATATATTAGAATAGATATATAGTTAGATTTACAACTCATATCAAGTCAATATGACTATCGTATAATAAATTCCCACCTTCGTCTTTCCCGATACATATTTTGGTTTAATTCAGGTCCTCAGACTGTCATATGTTTGATTCCTTTTTCCTACTCTCAAATTTATATTAATTTACTCTGCAAGTTGACAAATAAAAATTATTTTCTTCAGTTTCAGGAAGGCTTTCCTAAATCAATGAAGAAAGTATTACCAAATTCATGGATCTTATACCGACACTGTATCTGTTGCTGAGTAATAATCGAAGTATTAGAGTTCATTCGAAAACAACTGCCCAGATTTGTGGCAAAACAATTCATGGTATAGTTTATATATATCCATAAGCACCACATTTACTAGATATGACGCCATGTGACTGTTTTCTGTTCCGTCGACTGAAGAAAGCACTTCATGAATTAATAGAAGCCATCGAGACTGTAAAAACTTTTGTAAACTGAATTTTGTAACTACTGTAAGTATATTAAGTAAGTATAATTTTTGCTGGGTGGTCTTCTTTTTATCACATAGTATAGTTTTTTTGATAATATAACTACTCGAAGAAGACTTCCCGATTTTCTGGACAACACATTAATATTCGACAGCCGTAGGAATAACTAATTTTCGACCAATCAAAATTATATCGAAACTAACCGCCCTTTGGTTTGAGTAGGCGATATTTCGCACCACGAGAAAATTATGTTGTTTGTGTAGGTGTATACAGGACGAACATTCCAGAGAAAACTTCGTCGATTATATAACACTTTTGCGCAAACATCTTAGTTTGAAACCGGAAGTGGTTAGTTCCAGATCAAAGGAAATTGGGTTTCCCAAAGGAAATTATTGAAAATTCTTATAGCGTTAATAGTAATGTGAAATGTTTTTTGAAGGAATAAACTCCGTGATCACAAGCGTGAAACTTTTAATTCTATATTTATGAAGATATAGTGAAAAGTTAGGTCGTTGTCGATAAATGGCATTCCGATCGCAAGGATGATTGTATTTCGGAAAAGCAGTTTCATTTCTAATAAAGCTCTATGAATTTCAAGTCGATACAGTATTTAGTTTTGTTATATAGTTTTCGCAAGCAGATAAGTTCGATAAATAATATTTTGATATCATAAAAAAAGTTAATGTAATGTGTTGATCAAACACCTCTCTTTAAGTGGAAATTTCATCGTGCAAACCGAAAAAAAGTTGGAAAAGTACGTACAGGCTCTGTTCCTTCATATATCATGGTCTATAAGTAGTTTACTGAGATCCAATGTGGCACGGACTAGCACAAGTAATCCTTGATTCATGGCTGTTGATGAAACTTCATACACCACGAACAAAGCAACAATCAAAACAACATATATATATATATATATATATATATATATATATATATATATATATATATATATATATATATATATATATATATATATATATATATGCAGCTAATGCAAACAACCCTTGAAGCAAACAAATGACTTAACAAGGTTAAACCGAAGCTAAGAAACAAAAGAACGCAAATATATGCCTTAAGGCGTGAGGATGGCACAGTATGAAGAGCGCGTACGCAAATGTTAGAGGTTGTCAGAACATTTTATTCCCAGTTATATGAAGATCAGAACCAATCAAAGACAACAATACCCACGGTGGGTATTGGTGGAACAAATGCCAGATATTCTAGTGGATGAAGTAACAAATGCTATAGAGTCGATGAAAAACAGCAAGACTCCAGGAAAGGACCATGTAACTGTCGAAATGCTAAAAGCTGGTGGTCGGACGTTACATAAAATACTGGCAAAATGCAGAAGTGATCCTTTTACACAAAAAGGGAGGACAGGAAGATTTAAAGAAAAACCGTCCAATAAGCCTCCTATCAGTAGTGTACAAAGTTTTCACTAAGATAATTTGGCCAATAGAAATTAGCCCTCGTATTGCATGGTTGTGCGAAATTTCTCAACTTTCGAAGATATCTCGTTGGCGTAGGTATATGACTTTTGAAAGTGATCCGGATAAAACAAAACTCCTTCGATTAAACGAAACTTTTGCGGAAAAGATTTAGTTTAAAGCAGGAAGTGGTTAGTTCTTGATCGAAGGAAATTAGATTTGTCAAAGGAAATTATTGAGATTTATTCTCACATAAATATTAAACCCATTTTGCTTTGAAATGAATATTTTGAATGATTGTGGAGGTGGCATGTTTGGGATGAGGATAAAAGTTGTATCTAAATTAGTGTATTCTTTTAATATAAGATAGGAATTCTTACTCGTTAAATGTTAATGCTGTAGATACTTCAGCTTCAACAAAACAAAGTAGTAATCCCAAATATTGACGTGACTCCAGAAATTAACGAAAAGTTATTGCATAACAATACAGGTTCTTATATACCTTTAGGTATATAAGGGTCCTATATACCCTTATACTTAGGCAATAACTTTTTGTTAATTCCTGCAATCACGTCATTATTTGAGATTACTACTTTGTTTTTTTTTAAGCTCAAGCATCTGTAGCATCTGTGTATTTTATTTTTAAATTGAAGATTTCCACTGGCATCACCGTTAGCGTTAGCATTAGAGTTCACAAAGTTTTCAAAGTCTTCCTCCCTAATCACACCTTTCGTTTGAGCGAAATCGTTTTCAAAAGCCATTTCTCAAACAACAGTAGGGACCTCTAACCTCAAAATTTTAACAAAAAATGTAATCACTTTTTATAATAAAACACGAACCATTTTTCCCCGTTAACTTCTAAATGAATACTTAATCCCACTCCTGAAGTTGTAAGAATGGCTTCATAAAAAAGCCGATTTACAAAAAAAAAACAAAAATATTATTTTTCAAGCATGTACAACTACTAAACACTTAACCCTCTTCTTCTTTTCTTAACCTAACCTGCCAGCATTAACTGGCGATTGTTACAAGCGCGAAATATTATACACTCTTACACTTAAAATATCGTTATGTGGTTACATGGAAGTAGGCATGAAAATTAAAAAGGATGAGGAAGATAATAGATAAAGAAAATACTAGGAAACTGAAAGATGGGATTGGTTCACATATACATTTAGTTAAATATATATGTGAATCCCTACATAAGCAATATGTGTTTCAAAAGCATAATAATGGAACTAATACGACAAATGTCATTAATGTTGTTATTATCCTGTCATCTTGGATAACAAAACATACCAGAGTGGGTTTAAACAATTTAAGAACAGTGATTTATTTATTTTTTTCGCCGGTATAAAATCTGGATCTGGACTCTTTATACGTATCTCTACCTTTCAATATTTAGCCTATTTGTGTAATTCTTTCAGTGCTACGATTACAAAACTTTATTTTTTTAAGTGTTCAACCTTTAATTAAGAAATTATTGTATCATTTATGATATATATTTTAGTCATAAGTCAAGAAACTCTTATATTATGTTATTACTTATGTATCGATTATGGCCTTTGTGAACTTATTTTATGCAAGAACTTACGACTTTATGCTGTAAACACAATTTGTTTAAGTAGATATTTATGTTACATGTGGTTAAGAGTCTATAATTGTATTTAGACTGTGTTGAACGAGAGCGCTCTTGGTATCAAGGATGGCCGAGTTGTAAGAGTTTATAATGTTATTTCGTATTTCGCAGTTGTCGGGTCTGAAGGGATCATGTGGCTTCATGAGACCGTTTTCTTTTGACTTGCTTGCCTCTTCAAACCTCTTGCCCTTGAGTTCCGGAGCATTCCTACACGCAAACCAGTAGTAATCTCCAAGCATTGCGTCATTCCAATGGCACTGATATTTTTTTTTATTGCAGAAATATCTTGATGAAATCTTTCTCTGTGTTCATCACTGACAGGTCCACAACTAAGAGGGAAAAAGTTTAGGTGGAAGTGGAGAAAATAGATTATAAGGGACATGTTGCATCGGAGTAGATGGTATTTTTGCAGAAATACTGTCACCAACTGAGTATAGTTATCATCTTTTGTTGCCTAAAATCTATGAATACCTTTTTCTTTTTCTTCAGCCTTTCTCGTAGTAAAAGATGATTCAATTTCACTTTCCACATAAAGATACTACAAAAAAAAACACTGAAAAATTAAAAATATAAAAAATATTTATTTGCCTTTTGAGGTTATTCATTACAATTGAAGGGGCAAGTCGAAGAAGGGGCTATGTTACAAAAATATGCAATTGAAATAATTAGATTTTAGTAAAATTAATTGGCATTTTTTTATCTCAAGATAATTTTAAAATTTGGTTTATTTAATTAATATGACTAGTTAGTGAATTATTTTCAAGAATATACAGATATTATCTATTCATTAATTTTTGTTATTTTTTTAAATTTAAATTTACATAACCTCTTCTTCCATTTACTAACAGTAATAATAAGTTCAATAAACATGCAAATAAAGTCAAGTACATTAATAAAACTTTTTAATATAGGAAAAAATCTTACATACATAAATAATGAATAAAATATTAAATAATAATGCAGATAATTGAAAATTATAATAAATAAAAAATCCTCGAATATAAAACGAAATCATTTAGTATATCTTCTATTTTGTATTGGGTTTTCACTTTCCACTCCAATAATACTTTCATAAAATCCTCCATGTTCTTCATGGATAAAGGGTAACTGATATCGAATATTATCAATGTTTTGTGTGATATATTTCCTATCTTGTAAATATTCTGATGAATTCAACATCTGCCGGGAGCACATAATTTTTTGATGGCTTATTTTTAAATAAGGGAACTTTTTGAAATGAGTGTATTCATCGAATGTTTCCTTATATAGGTAACTTCAAACTCTCCAGTACGTATCCATTTTATGCTATATCTAAACGGAACTTTTTTATTCGGTAGGTTCTTCTTTTTATTCACCAATCCCATTTTAGTTGGTAAGCTCTCCACATCACGAAAGTACTGTTCTATATCTTTAATCGTCCACTGTTTTGTGTATGCTGTAATGAAGATGCTGTAAGGATCTCTCTATATTGTTTCAAGGTAAGTATGGCACTGTATTTCTTAGAATATTTTCTATACGCCCAAAATCTCTATCTGAGTCTAAATACGTATGTCCTACCTCAGGAAATTTGTGATCAAAGTTACCTTTCAATATCATCAACTGGTACAAACAAATTACATAAAAATTCTTATTTTGGCCAGAGCAAGAGTCGGACCTTACCATAAGATCTTTTCTTTTTTTCACATTTTCACAAGTTTGTGCGAAATTCTATAAACAGCTTACAACTTATGCACTACTCTACCTGCTACATCTTCAGTTCACCTTTGCATTATACTTTGATGCCCTTCAGTCATGATCATGTCGATGCCTAAGTTGTAGAACCAAATTTACCTTAGGTAAAATACCGTTGACGTAGTCATTTTGGGTAAGGACATGGTTTGCTTTACGTAACAATCAACAGTCAACAGTTATGTAACATTCGTTTTTACTTTTCAAGGATTTTTCGCGATCTTTAGATATCAACTGAAACCCTAGTTTTACATTATCTTCGTGTGACATATTTAATTCCCCAGAATCACATTTGCTCCAGGTATCACTCTTCGCATGAGAAAATTACAAATTGAACATGGCCGAGAAAATTTTTACATACGTTGATTTTTTATTAAAAAATGGTCTGGTTTATTTTATTGTTCGCATTTTCAACATATAGTCTGTACATATGTGACATATTCAAATATGAGACCAAATACCTTTTAAGTACATTTCTGTATCTGGAATAATGGAACTCTTCGGTGGGAACTTGATTAATATGATCTATAATAGCCTGCTCGTGGCCTTGTCATATATCGTCCACGTGCATCTTGAGATGGAACTGATTGTCCAGACTTTAGTTTACCATTAATGATGTCCACTTTTTTACGGTTAATTTGGTACAGAGCACAAAATGCTTTTTTACATATATAAATTTGTTAATTGTCCAAAACGAGTGAGTATTTGAAAGAATGAGATTTATTTTTAGAAACATTTTTACGCTGACGTGCAAATAATAATGAATTTTTTGAATTTATATCAAGGCTATAAAAATTATCTTCGTTTTTCTTCGTTAAATTTAGCACTGCTATTTAATCTGCACGTTTCTATACATAAGCATCCCGAACAGATGCTTTTGGAAGCAAGAATTCTCCGAATAAGAAATATAACTCTTACTTGTGTCCCTACAAATTTCTGCAGTACGTCTTTTTCTAAGTCTATGGTTTTTGGTTCGTTTTCTTGAGATTTTTGGTTTTGATTTTGGCCATGTGATGTTAAAAATTCAAATATTAGAGTGGATGAAGGCGCATAACTCCTACTTCTGTAGCATTTTTGATATCCAATGTAAGATAGCCCCTTCTACCAACCAGTTAGTGTTTGCTTAGATCTGTAGAACAGAGCCAAATCCTGTTGGGGCAAGTCACATAAGCACATAACTGTTTCATCTACGACAAAACAGGACTTTTTCAGAAAATATCACTTAACCCCTTCTTCCACTTGCCTCTTCGATTAAGTATGAAAGATGATATCATGATATCATATAAATGACTGCGGCGGCTCATGTGACATGGCGTAATCCGTTTGTGAACATTTTGAACTACTCTCCGGCACAATTCAGGTTCTATGCCGGCTATTTCGCGTCTCCTTTTTCAGCTCTGCACTGGTATTCGGTTTATTCTTGTAGACAGATACCCCCAAAGGAAAAATTTAGCCGGAGTTGAATCACATGATCGCTGCGGCTAATTGATGTTGCCGTTACGTGAAATAATGCGACCTGGAAACTTGCTGCGCAGTCATTGTATTGTTTTTCCTGCTACGTGGCAGGTGGCACCGTTCTGTTGTAACCAGAGATCTTCGATGTCCATATCTCGAAAAAAAAATTGACCAATTACGCCTCCGGACCAAAAGGCACACCAAAGAGTCATCTTTTGAGGATGCATTTCCGTTTGAACAATCCCTCTTGGATTTTCCAATTCCCAAATACGGCAATTGTGCTTGTTTACGAAGCCACAACGTGAAAATGTACCTCATCCATAAAGAGGATTTTCATTGAAAAATTTACCCTCTGTAAACCTGACGTTTCCGTTGACAAATACAGTGGCATTTCAAAAATATTTTTGATTGTAATGTTGAATCATCTTTTATAACGGAACATGAGTTGCAACATATACATTCTGTTAAAAAGTAGCGGGAATTGATCAATAAAACACAAAATGTTTATTATATATCCAAATTTATTGTACCGCCTTCAAAGTAGGCCCCTTCCGAAAAAATATACTTATGCCAATGAATAATCTAATTGTAAAAACATTTTTAAAAACAAACTCGCCGCGAATTCTCTTTTATGTCTACTATCGACTGAAAACAGATGCACCGAAGTGGTAATTTGAGTTTTGGAAAGAGTAAGAAGGCGGCCGGAGCCATATCAGGTGAATACGGTGGTTGCTCGATGGTGTTTGTTGAGTTTTGTCCAGAAATTCGTTCACAATAATAGCCTTGGGAGATGATGCGTTGTCGTGATGTAAGATCTAATAGTTTTCTTTCTACAAATCTGGCCTTTTTCGATGAATTTGCTCTCCAAGATGCCGCATAACGCTCAGATAATATTCTTTATTTACCGACTGACCTTCTGGCAAGAATTCCAGGTGCACAATACCGTGATAATCAAAGAAAACAGAAAATAGAAACACAGAAAACATCCAATATTACCTTAACTTTTCGATCTACTTTGACGTGGTTTTTTAGGTTTTGGCTCCGACCTTGTTGACTGGTTGGCATATCAAACTCGTATACCCATGTCTCATCACCAGTTATAATGCGTTTTATGAATGTGGGGTCGGAATTGACCTCCCTCAACTTAAATTACAATTTTCAGTCACTATTTCCTTCACTTTAGCGATGTTGAAGACGTTGATGGCCGACCAGAGTGAGGCAAATTTTCCACCACATTTCGACAGCTTTTGAATGCACTGTACCACTCATATTCTCGTTTTTTTGATAAAGTCGATTCACCGAAAACCTTCTACAAAACATTTTCAGCGACTCGGCACACAAAATTTCATTTGCAATGCAAAGTTTAAAACAAATTCTTTGTTGTTTTCATCCATTGTAAAAATCGCAAAACATATTTGAGATGAACTGACAAAATGAACCACTGTAAACAAATTAAATTATAGATGACAGATGACAAACTCCGCGTTAATATAGAGGACAGTTGTGTCAACTTAGCGATAAAAAGAATTACGACAATCCTGTAAGGGGACTTTCCAAATGATCAATTCTCGGTACTTTTTTGACGGAATGTATGTAGAGCCCATGGCTTATCCTGATCCCCTACCTTTATACCAATTTAATAGTGATAGGCACTCTTCATAATAGGCGTCAGATTGCGTTTCTGTGACAAAAATTTTATTTCACCACAAGTGTAAGAAAAATTATTTACTAAATTTATACATTTTCGAAGCATTTTGATTTAACAAAGTTTATACTTAAAAACCAGAAATATTCCACTAATTACAACAGAAACAATATGAAACTCACAGTCACAGCAACAGTAATTATATTTATAACCTACACACAGCTGGAGAAGGTTGTATTCTGTCAGTTGGCAGATGAGACAACTCGCGAAAACAAAATTTCGCCCAAAACTGAAAATGTAGACTATAAAAAATAACATGTCACTGTATCTCCAAAGCAAGAGCTAATCGGTTATTTTTATGGTGATTTTTGAATTCAGCAAGTGGAAATACATTGAAAACGTTTACATTGTTGGTCACTGTAGTTAATAGTAAATCAGTCTATACTTTCTAACTGAAACAAGAAAACGCCAAAACCGCAACAGGACACGAAGGTGTTCCCCAGCAATCTGAGAAAATAGTTTGTAGAAGCATGCGGAAAACAAGTGATTTCTCTAACAAATCAGACAAGCCCTGAAATCCTATATTTATATTATAATCTCCGTTGTTGCAGACATTGAAAAATACTATACCGCATCTCGGTTAAGCCCCTGTTTACACAGTGAAAAACTTTTGCATCATTCGTGATTTATTTCTAACTTTAATTTAGAATATATATTCTACCCCTTCTTCAGAAAATTCATTCATCACCTAACTCAACATTAGTCATCAAAAAGCAACTAAGAAATTTCGTTGCTGTTTTTGGATTGGTCATAGCAACCTTAACTTGATCATAAGATGATGTCCATTGCTTTTTTTTTAATACGCAGTCATTCTTAAGTTATTTCTTATCTCTTTAGATTTTTAAATGTAAACAATTCGTTGATCCTTCTGGACATATTCGTAATTAGCAGAACAGACGATAGTAAGTCTGGAGAATAGACCGTAATGTATTTTGGTTTTTCTTATATATATATATATATATATATATATATATATATATATATATATATATATATATATATATATATATATATATATATATATATATATTTAAGAAAAACCAAAATATCAGCATCATCATCATCATCAGCCCGTATCGATCCACTGCAGGATGAACGCCTCTTCAGCATGCTTCCAACCTTCACGGTCCTGGGCTTTCCTCTGCCACTCGGGTCCAATATACTTAACGATGTCATCAATCCATCATGTTTTCGGTCTTCTTCGCGGACGCCTGCGATCAAGCGGCATACACTCCAGGATTGCCTTGGTCCATCTGTCGTCCCATCGCCTCGCTATATGGCCTGCCCATCTCCATTTCAATTGTTTTACTCTTCCAATGATGTCACAGACTTTTGTTTGTTCCCTGATCCATGCGCAGGACTTTCTGTCTCGTCTTGTAATGCCAAGCATACATATTTCCTCTCCCCTCCGTGCCACCCGAAGTTTTTAATTGATTGCGATGTGAGTGTCCAGGTTTCACTTCCGTATGTCATAACGAGTAGAACCCACTGATCGAATACTTTTCTTTTCAGGCAAAGTAGGAGTCTGCTCTTAAACACTATGTTGAGCCTACCAAATGCCTGCCAGTCACATTTAACACGCCGTTCCACCTCCCGGGCGGTATTCCCCTCCATTGAAATCCTCTGCCCAAGATATATAAAGCTGTCCACAATCTCTAAATCCCTTCCTAAAACTGAAATTCTTCTGTCCTGAGCGAAGTTATTGAACATAACCTGACTCTTTTTCAGGTTTATTTTCAAGCCAAATGGTTCACCAGCCCTTTGCAGTTCTTGTATGCGTCTTTGCAACTCCTCTGGGTCTTGTGAAATGAGAATAATATCATCTGCAAATCTAAGATGGTTAAATTTGCACCATTGATCTTTACACCATCCTGTTCCCAATCCAGATTACGGAATATTTCTTCAAGGCCAGCCGAGCAAAAAATAGGCGATTTGCGTCACCCTGCCGTACACCTCGTTCTATATTAATTCCCACTTCAAGATCATCAAGGTGAATTGTGACTGTAGCTCCATCATATATCGATTCTAATAGGTTATAGAGAGAGCCTACTCTATACATTGGCAAAGCATTATCGCATGCTTCGAGATGGAATCAAATGCTTTTTCGTAGTCGATAAAAGCCAAGCACAGTGGCATGGTGTATTCATTGTGCCTTTCTATGACCTGCTGTACAACCTGGATGTGATCCATTGTAATGAATCCACTTCTGAATCCTGCTTGTTCTCTTGGTTGTGCGTCATTCAGTTTTTTTAATATTCTTTTAGAAATTATCTTAGTGAAAACTTTGTACATCACTGATAGGAGGCGTATTGGACGGTAGTTCTTTAAATCTTCCTGTGCTCCTTTTTTATGTAAAAGGATCACTTCTGCTTTTTTCCATAAGTCAGGTACTTTTTGTTCTTTGAGGCATTTTGAGTATAATTTTGCCAGTGGTTTATGTAACGTCCGACCACCAGCTTTTAGCATTTCGACAGTTACACTATCCTTTCCTGGAGCCTTGCCGTTCTTCATCAATTCTATAGCATTTGTTACTTCCTCCACTAGGATATCTGGCATTATATATTGTTCTTCCGTGGGTATTGCTGTCCCTGACTGGCTCTGATCTTCATATAACTGGGAATAAAACCTTCTGACAATCTCTAACATTTGGGTACGCGCCCTGCACACTGTGCCATCCTCACGCTTTAAAGTATATATTTGCGTTCTTTTGTTTCTCAGCTTCTGTTTAGCTTTGTTAATTCCTTTGTTTTCTTCCAGGGTTTTTCGCACTAGCTGCATATTGAATCGGCGCGTGTCCTCTCTGATACGTTTTCTTATAGTTTTGCAGAGCTCAGTGTACTCGACCCTGCCAAAAGGACTACCTGCATTTCTCATTGCTCGCCGTTTCTTCATTAAATCAATGGTCTCACTGGAGATTTTTGTTTGTTTGAGACATTTTTCTTCTGGTGCTATTGAAGCAGCCGTTTGAAGTACATTGTTGGCGATTTCTTCATATTGAACTGATATTTCCACCTCCTTTGGATCTTGTAATGTAGCAAAACGGTTTGACAAAGCAATCTCAAAATCGCTTCTTCTCTCCAGCAGTTTTCCAGAATCCACCTTGCCCTTCTTTGATCTTACCATTCTTTCGCACTCTTTTCGACAGTCAGTCCGAACCCTTGCTCGTACCATTCGGTTGTCACTTCCAACATTAAAATTGTTAAGGACAGTACAATTGGTAAATATTGTTTTATCGTTGGTCATGATGTAATCAAATTCGCTTGTAAGCCCAGATGGACTTTTCCATGTCCATTTTCTGCTGATATTTTTCTTATAGAATGAATTCATAATATATAGTTCTTGTCCTTCAGCAAAATCAACTAATCTGTCACCTCTATTGTCTCGCTCACCAGTTACATATGGGCCAGTAGCATTTTCGTCTGTTCTTGTTGTTCCAATTCTGGCATTAAAATCACCCATCAGGATTTTGTACCTACATTTCTCCTTGTATGAAAGCTGGGCCACATCATCATAAAATTCCTCAATTTCCTCATCTTTATGGCTTATAGTTGGTGCATAAGCTTGGACGATTTGAAGCCTAAACTTTTTATTCAGCTGAATGACGCATTGGGCTAATCGGTCGGATGTACTTTCAAATTTTACCACACTGTCCTTCAGCTTTCGATTGATGAGGAATCCAATTCCGCCACATCGGCCATTTTCCGTACCTCGAGTGTAGAGTACGTGCCCAGTTGGTTCCAGTTTGATTAACTCTTCACCCTTTCTTCGTGTTTCACAGAGCCCAATAATATCCCAATGTATGTTGTCAAGTTCGATTAACAGTTCTTGCAATCGGGCCTCTGTTTTCATAGTCCGTATATTTAACGTTGCAATGTCAAAAGTCCAATGGCAGCCTGATCTAACCCAGTGATTCTTAGCACCCTCTGCCGTAGGTAGTTGCCCCTTGGCCTCCGGGGAATGAGGGCCGTGTTTGAGGTTGTACTGTCATATTTCAACATATTGAAATACCATGTTGAAGGTATGGACCGTAATCTGCCACGCTGGTTCAATGCGGGTTGGCAGATTTTGGATCATGTTAGTCTGAGGCCTCCGCCTTGACCTGTCCGCCAGAGATGACCCTCCCAGGAGCATAGACTCCAGACGGCATAGCTCAAAGCTTCATTGCCCTACTCAAACCCCTTTACCACGTTAAGGTCTGATCCACAAAGGGGGATATATGTAGATGCTGTTCGTCGATCCGTTCGTTTTAGCGTTTCACCAAAATCTCATTTGGCATTCTCAAGTGTTGTCCGCTTCCAATGAAGACTCCAACTAACTCTTCAGCCTCAGCAGAACTGACTCGAACGAACTGAAACTGACAGAAGAACGAACTCGTCAGTTGGACTCGAAGTTCACTCGAATCGGACAACACTTGAAAATTACAAATGAGATTTTGGCGAAACGCTAAAACGAACGGATCGACGAACAGCATCTACCATATATAAATATATATATATATATATATATATATATATATATATATATATATATATATATATATATATATATATATATATATATATATATAAGCTCTACGTCGTGCTTTGCCATTCCTTCATCCGCCATCCAAAGCGCCAGCAAGCGTCTCCCAAGACCGGTTCCTGGCCTTAAGCCATCATCAGTTGAGCTCAACCTGGACACCTGAAGAGCGAATGAAGGAATGACTAAAGCCATGACTATTTACATTGGCCATGTCGAATGGAGGCTGCAATCACATGCAGCCACGCCATCCTGCGGTAAACGGTCGCAGCAGTCAGACTGTGCGAAACCATGAAACTAGCATGGTGTAGCGAAACGCGCATCGAGAAATTTAAAACAGGGATTTGGTGTTTAGTTGTAAAGCTCTTCGAGATTAATGTTTCGCACCGAAGGTTCCAATAAAACAATTAATTCGATACCATGTGCTCACGACGTACATGCAGTAGCACATGTATGTTTTTGATTATTAATATCTTTTGATTAAATTATCCAATTTATTTTTTTTTTAATTTAAACATCAATCAGTAGATAAAAAGACTATATCTATCAAAAAATAATAGTATTCTTAATACCATAAAAAAAAATCAGCAACAATTAAAAAAAATGTTAAAATGAGGTGTTCTATTCAAACTATCATACCTAGGCGAAATTAATTAACAAAAACTTTCTTCCAACTGCATTTAAAAGGGGACTTAATGTTCACAGTTATGATGCTCTTCAAAAACAGATTCGGTCTTGGATTCGCTGTCTTTGTCGTCAAAAATATCAGCTGCCTCATATAACGCTTCTACTTCAGACGCACAACGAGTACGAGAACGCGTGTTCATCTTGAGCTAAAGGGAAAATGAAAGAAAACGAAAAATAAATATTAAAAATTTATAAATCAAAGTTCTCAATGAAAATACTATAGAAAATATAATATTTATTATTTACTTACCACAAACTGTGTCAAAATCGAAAAAATAACGCTCTATTTTTGCAAGAAGATTATTTAAATAAAAAATCACTGATACAATACTGGGCACTGGGTGGCGTATAGACTGACTACGGTCGCTTATATTTTTGTTAGTATTCACATCTTAAGATGGCTATGGTGGGGGATCTGCCGTGGGGAGAGTAAAAATTATTTCCCCCACTCAAAGTCATCCCCTCAACGTGACCATTTATAAGGGAAAAACACTTTTAATTCACCCCTGGGTATCCCTTATCCAGTGCTTCTCTTGTGGGTTAATTCGATTAAGAACATACTAAAAAAAATTAAACAATCTCGTTTTGTGCTAAACAAACCACTGTCATGATGACCTCAGCGTTTCACAAAAAGGAAAAAAAGACGAATCCAATAATTAGTTGAAAGAAACCTCACCACTTCAGCTTCTAATTTAGCAGCAAAGATGACTTCAACATCCGATGCTCCATTCAGTCTTCAAGCTTAATTTGCTAATTTTTAATTAATTTGCTTATTTAATAATTGAATTTGCAAAAACTTTTTTTAAAATAAATTAACAGATTCTAAAAATGTTTTTATATTTTCAGATGAGAGTAAGTATATTTTCGGTTCAGATGGACAGAGGTTTGTTGGGAGGAAACCGAATACGGGATTTCAATCGAGGAACATTAAACCGACTGGGAAACGTGATGGTAGCAACGTATTTGTTTGAGATTATTATTGCTTAAAATGCTGTTGATAAATTACCATATGCTTCATTGATTGTACCACGAAACATATAACAACATATCTTCCAACTAGATAACGATTCTAAGCATACCGAACAAAAGAATGGAGGGTGTAAAAAACTTTTTAATGATAATTGAAGCATTTTGTATGACAGCTACAACACACAAAATACAATATCTGCCAAATGACCACCACTTATAGCTCCACAAACGTCCACTCCTTTGTCAAAATTTTTGCATAACCGTGGCTCTATTGAATTACTCCAATAATTTCCTCATTTAGTTCAGAAATCGATCGTGGATTGTTCTTATAGATCTAGGTTTTCACGTAATCCCAAAGAAAGTAGTCCAGTGTCAATATTGGCGGCCAATTAACATCACCGTTTCTTGCAAGAACTTGTCCAGGACATTTTTCTCTCAATAAATCAATTATTTCTTTAGCAGAGTGAGGTGTAGCACCATCCTGTTGGAACCACTTACCCTCCAGATTAACAATATGCATTTCAACCCACAAAAATCCAGTTATCACCTCACGAACACCATTCATCTTCAGCGACACTCGTACCAAATCAATATGCTCTTGTGAACGACCACTACGACTATATATTGCTCTTCGTTTATCTTCCACCGAACCAGTTTCTTGAAATTTTTGAACAATTCGATTGATAGAGCTTTCAGATGGACGATTGAGCAAATCGTAGTAAATATCACGTAATTTTCTAAAAACATTTTTCACTGAACGCCCCTTACATACACAACACTTCTGAAATGAGACCAGACCTAAGTAAATTCACAACGCCATATGTGTTTTATTAAGGAATAAAAAAACCACTCAATTTGAAAGACCTGTTATAATGTTCATAGGCAATTAAAAACGCCCTCACTGTCTCTGGATATAAATCTAACTAAACCTGAATGATTTTTGTTGAACTTGCAAGTGAGAAACATCATAATTTCATCGAAAAATGTACAAAAAAATGTATTGATTGAGGAGTGGGAAAATATTGGGTCTGAGACAACTCAGTATTTTATTTCTTCTTTTCTTCTTTCTTAAAATTAAAAATGGCTGGGCCAAAACTTTTTTAGCATTATAAAAATGGTGTTTATATTTAGTTTACTCACAGTTTCGTAAAAATAAGTTCTTTTCTTCGTATGATATCAATATGTATTAATTTATTGTGCAACAAAATTGTTTCCAGAAGTTCCAGAATTGTTTCCAGTCATGGGGACTGCCGACAGAAGTGAAAACTTGAAACTTTGGAATAACTGTGTTTTTTGAGAATTTTTAAATTAATCATTTTTTAAATCTATAATTTAAAAATGTATAATTTTCTTTAGGATCGAGGATCTAAACAAATATAGAAAATGGATATTTAGAAAAACTAATTATATTACAATACTTTTTTCTAAAGTTCTAATGGTGAAATTGAATGATATAAGTTTATAAATAATCATTTTACAAAAAATAACAAAACACGTCTTTTATATCTAACAATTTAAACCAATAAACAATAATTTTGAGAAATTAAATTTGTTATAAAATTTTATAGAATTTTTAATTTTAAAATCCGCGACAAAAATACTATCGAATAACTAGAAATCTGTTTTATCACGCTAGTAAGATAACTCCTCAGCCACTAGGAAATATTCATTGCACGATGTATTGCAGAGATTAAATATTAAAAAAATGAATAATATTAAATTTTTCAACGCAAATATTGAAATCGATATTGGTAATATTCGAAAATAAATGCTTTGTTTTTGTTATTCATCTTTCTACATAAAAATATTAGCATATTATGTACTCACTCTTGTACTGCACAGTGATTCTATATTTAAACAATTAAAATAATGATTATCTAAAACACAATGTGATTTATAACACATTAAAACACATTTAAAACACAATTGGCGTCGCCAGTCTGGTGTAACACGTCACTGCACTGCAGCATGTCAGTGACGCAAACCTATAAGTTTTGCCCCCACCAAAAATCGCTCAAAGCGGCTAAACAAGTTTTCACTTCAAAAATATTAGGTGTATCCATACTTTTATGAACCCCTGTATATTCTGAGTATATTCGAACTTAATATGTGTAATAACATGCAAAAATTGCCGTAATATCAACTAAATGTAAATAATCTTATTATTATTATTATTATTATTAATATTCGTATTCATTATTTCTAAAAATATCACTCACGATCTTAAATTAGAATTATTTATTTAATTTTAGAATTATGCATCACGAAACGCTTTAAGTATCTCTCTTAAAACAAACTAATTGGCCGAATGGTAAGTGATACACCCTATAAACATTTTACGCATAAATAAACATAATGAAAATAGAACTGTATCATATATCAAGATTTATTTCAAAACTATTTTTAGAATATATTTGCGGAATGCGTTAGAAGTAAAAAATTTCGAACGCGATTACTTAATATCTGATCTTTTTTCCCATGTTAAAAGTAAAGTTATTGAAGTTGCTTTTTAATGTAATACAAGTAATTTGTAGAAAAGATTAATTACAGTTGATATGAAGGTAGTCAACTTAAGACTTTAATGTACATGACATTGAATAAATGTTAATAAACATGTCTCATTGATATAATAAATGAAATATGTGTCAATCCCAGAAGAAAAGGTGGCAATCCGCTGACATCAAATCTGGAGAATACGCTGGATGTTCGCAAGTTTTACAATAGGTTGTTCTGTAAATATACTTGTATATATATATATATATATATATATATATATATATATATATATATATATATATATATATATATATATATATATATATATATATGTATATATATATATAAATATATATATATATATATATATATATATATATATATATATATATATATATATATATATATATATATATATATATATATAGATATATATATATATATATATATATATATATATATATATATATATATATATATATATATATATATATTTATACAGGTATACCAATATATTTTTATACAAGGAGAAATGTAGGTACAAAATCCTGATGGGTGATTTTGATGCCAGAATTGGCACAACAAGAACTGACGAAAATGAAACTGGATCATACGGATCTGGTGAGCGAGACAATAGGGGTAACAGATTGGTTGATTTTGCTGAAGGACAAGAACTATATATTATGAATTCGTTCTATAAGAAAAATATTGGCAGAAA
Source organism: Cosmopolites sordidus (assembly GCA_031761425.1). Taxonomy (NCBI): domain Eukaryota; kingdom Metazoa; phylum Arthropoda; class Insecta; order Coleoptera; family Curculionidae; genus Cosmopolites; species Cosmopolites sordidus. The sequence continues at coordinate 258,786 of JARFXV010000238.1, forward strand.
ATGGACATGGTCAAGTCCATCTAGACTCATAAGTGAAATTCATTATATCATGACCAACGATAAAACAATATTTACCAATTGTACTGTTCTTAACAATTTTAATGTTGGAAATGCCACCGAATGGTACAAGCAAAAGTTAGGATTGACTGTCGAAGAGAACGCGAAAGAATGGTAAGGTCAAAGAAGGGCACAGCGGATTCTGGGAAACTGCTGGAGAGAGGAAGCGATTTTGAGATTGCATTGTCAAACCGTTTTGCTGTGTTACAAGATCCGGAAGAAGTGGAAATATCAGTACAATATGAAGAAATCGCCAACAATGTGCTTCAAACGGCTTCTTCAATAGCACCTAAAGAAAAATGTCTCAAACAGACAAAAATCTCCAGTAAGACCACTGATTTAATGAAGAAATGGCGGGCAATGAGAAATGCAGGTAATCCTTTTGGCAGGGTAGAGTACAGTGAGCTCTGCAAAACTATAAGAAAACGTATCAGAGAGGACACGCGCCGATTCAACATGTAGCTAGTGCAAGAAACCCTGGAAGAAAACAAAGGAAAACAAAGGCTGAACAGAAGCTGAAAAACAAAAGAACGCAAATATATGCCTTAAGGCGTAGGGATAGCATAGTGTGCAGGACGTGTACGCAAATGTAAGAGGTTGTCAGAAAATTTTATTCCCAGTTATATGAAGATCAGAACCAATCAAAGACAACAATACCCACGGAAGAACAAATGCCAGATATCCTAGTGGAGGAAGAAACAAATGCTATAGAATCAATGAAAAACGGCAAGGCTCCAGGAAGGACAGTGTAACTGTCGAAATGCTAAAAGCTGGTGGTCGGACGTTGCATAAAACACTGGCAAAATTATACTCAAAATGCCTCAACGAACAAAAACTACCTGACTTATGGAAAAATGCAGAAGTGATCCTTTTACATAAAAAAGGAGCACAGGAAAATTTAAAGAACTACGGTCCAATAAGCCTCCTATCAGTAATGTACAAAGTTTTCACTAGGATAATTTCTGAAAGAATATTAAAAAAAACTGAATGACACAAACCAAGAGAACTAGCAGGATTCAGAAGTAGATTCAATACAATGGATCACATCCATGTTGTACAACAGACCAAAGAAAGGCACAACGAATACACCATGCCACTGTGCTTGGCTTTTATCGACAACGTAAAAACATTTGACTCCATTTCAAAGCATGCGATAATGGATGCACTTCTTAGCCAGTGGCTAGATAAAGCATATGTAAAACAATTAGGATCGATATATGATAGAGCTTCAGCCACAATTCACCTTGATGATCTTGAAATGGGAATTAATGTAGTACGAGGTGTACGGCAGGGTGACGCAATATCGCCTATTCTTTTCTCGGCTGGCCTTCAAGAAGTATTCCGTAAACTGGATTGGGAACAGGATGGTGTAAAGATCAATGGTGCAAACTTAAACCATCTTAGATTTTCAGATGATGTCGTTCTCCTTTCACAAGACTCAGAGGAACTGCAAAGACACATACAAGAACTGCAAAGGGCCAGCGACCCATTGGGTTTGAAAATAAACCTGAAAAAGAATCAGGTTATGTTCAATAACTTCGCTCACGACAGAAAAATTTCAGTTTTAGGAAGGGATTTGGATATTGTGTACAGCTTTATATATCTTGGGCAGAGGATTTCAATGAAAGGGAATATTGCCCGGGGGTGGAATGGCGTGTTAAATATGGCTGGCAGGCATTTGGCAGGCTTAACATAGTGTTTAAGAACAGACTGCCACTTTGCCTGAAAAGAAAAGTTTTCGATCAGTGCGTTCTACGCATTATGACATATGGAAGTGAAACCTGGACACTCACATCGCAATGAATTCAAAAAGTTCGGGAAGCACAGAGGGGAATGGAAAAATGTATGCGTGGTATTACAAGACGAGACAGAAAGTCCTGCGCATGGATCAGGGAACAAACAAAAGTCTGTGACATCATTGGAAGAGTAAAGCAATTGAAAAGAAGATAGACAGGCCATATAGCGCGGCAATGGGATGACAGATGGACCAAAGGAATTCTGGAGTGGATACCGCTTGATCACAAACGTCCGCGAAGAAAACCGAAAGCACGATGGATTGATGGCATCATTAAGTATATTGGACCAGAGTGGCAGAAGAAAGCCCAGGACCGGGAAAGTTGGAAACATGCTGAAGAGGCCTTCATCCTGCAGTGGATCGACACGGGCTGATGATATATATATATATATATATATATATATATATATATATATATATATATATATATATATATATATATATATATATATATATATTATCATTTAACCATTGTCCATCCACTGCTCGATGAAGGAAGGCCTTCCCAAAATGTTTCCATCTTTCGCGATCCTGAGCTCTCTTCTGCCATTTGGATCTAATATACTTCACTTTCATTTCAATTCTTTCACCCTTCCAATGATGTCACATACTTTTGCTTGCTCTCTCCATATGCAGGTCTTTCTACCCCGCTTTGTAATGCCAAGCATACACCTTTTCCCCTCTGTGCTACCCGAAGCTTTTAAACTGATTATGATGTGAGTATCCATGTCTCACATCCGTATGTCAAAGCGAAACAGATGTTTTCCACCCTTGAAGTTTCTGATCAGCTTACTTAGGATCTCCTGAAGTCAGTTTACCATATAACATACTAAATACTCTTCGCAACGCAGGCGCCCTCTCCTAGCGAGAACTTCCATCAACAAACAGTTCACCTCATCGAGCACTTCATTATTTGATTCTTTATGGTACCATTTGATTCCCATTATCTGTCTCAGATGACGTTGCTAAGTTCTCTCGAGGACACTCAGGTAAATATTCCTTACAGAACGCTCTGTAGGGCCCCACGATTCACAACCGTTTTAAAAGATAAAAATATTTATAATGGTAGCGTGATCTAGCCCCACACATTATAAATTAACAAAATTTCTCTATCTTAAGAAATGAGAGTCGCAATATACATTATTAATAACAAAAAAACGATTTATTTGTTTAAATGGTACTCTTTCTTCTTCTTCGAAAAAAAATGCCTCAGGGAGAAACGAAAAGGATACTGGAAAACACAGAGCAGTTTTTTTGGACAAAACTTTTATGTAACTGATAATCTAATATAATAACCGCAAAGGCTTTTTAATACATGATAATCAAAAATCAACGGAAAGTAAAATTGGAGAATCATTCTCTACAGAAGAGAGAAAAAAAAACAACGGACTTTCCAAAGCAATGTTTATCTTGTAGTTTGTTGAAGTAAGATGGCTCAGATACACGAAGAAAAATAAATTCCACAACAGCATTGTGTTTGTATCTTTTAATACTAGATTTCCAAATCATATTAGGCCTTTTTTCGGCTATATTTGACAAACATTTATAAAAAAAAACAACACAAACATAATTTTTGATATAATCTATCTATATACTTTTTTCGCATTTCCAAACACTTAATCATTTTGATGTGATAAGGTCATTGACGTTTTTTTTTAATTCTTCAAGACATGGGCTATCAACTAACAGATGCTCTAGGGATAGGAAAAAGTGAAAATCCGACAAGGTAAACTTTGTGAAATACGCCGGAATTAATAAAATCTCCCAGCCCAAATCGGTGATCATTTCTGAGTTATTTTTGATGATTGATTTTTGATTTGAAATTCCATTTGACTTCCCGTCTTTTCAACCAATTGCTGGCGGTAATGAACAGCAGCACCAATTTAACTAAAATGGAGCACCTCATAATGTACGACGCCCAGGTGATCCTACCATATATACAGCAACACATTTTTGACTGTCGCAATATGAGGGGATTACTTTGAAGGAGGCAAATAAATTTGGGTGAATAATTAAATGCTTTTTTATTTAACAAGTCCCCTTACTTTCTGATCAAAATAATATCAAAGTTTTTAGTGATAAGAACTTTTTGTCGATTGAGGGTTTCGTGAAAAAAGTGCGTGTAGGTTGGGCGGGCATTTGACCATTATCTAGAAAAGTGTGTATTATATGCTGAAGACCACAGGCGTGATAACGTAAGGGGTGCAAAAACTTAGTTACAAAGAAACATTAAAAAGCACCGTTGTTAGTCATCAGTGAGAAATGACTGCCTCCAACAGAATTAACAAATAACCACATCCCACTTCTCAGCCAGTTCGAATGTGATAGCGTAATTCCACCCAAATAAACTCTTATTCGGGTACATATATATGTATATATATATATATATATATATATATATATATATATATATATATATATATATATATATATATATATATATATATATATATATATATTTATATATATATATATATATATATATATATATATATATATATATATATATATATATATATATATATATATATACATATATCCCCTTTGTGGATCAGGCCCTGGCGTGATAAAACGGCTTCCGTAAGTCTATGAAGCTTTGAGCTATACCGTCTGGGGCGCATGCTCCTGAATGGGTAATACATTGCTGACAGGTCAAGGCAGAGACTTCAGACTAACTTGTCGAAGAACTTGTGAAGAAGGTCGAAGAAGGGCAAAGTGAATTCTGAGAAGCTGCTGCAGAGGGGCAACGATTTTGAGGCAGAGACTTCAATTCAGAGACTTCAGACTAACTTGATCCAGAATCTGCCAACCCGCATTGGATCAGCGTGGCAGATTAAGGTCCATTCTGATGGGTGATTTTAATGCTAGAATTGGAAAAGCAAGAACTAGTGAAACTGCAATTAGTCCATATGGAAATGGCGAACGGCACAATAGAGGTGACAGATTGGTTGATTTTGCAGAAGGACAAGAATTGTACATTATGAGCTCGTTCTATAAGAAAAAAATCAGCAGAAAATGGACATGGAACAGTCCATCTGGTCTCACAATTGAAATTGACTACATCATGTCAAATGATAAAACAATATTTTGTAATTGTACTGTCCGTAACCATTTTAATGTTGGAAGTGACCATAGAATAGTACGAGCAAAGGTTAAGATTAACTGTCGAAGAGAACGTACACGAATGGTAAGGTCGAAGAAGGGCAAAGTGAATTCTGAGAAGCTGCTGCAGAGGGGCAACGATTTTGAGGCAGAGACTTCAATTCAGAGACTTCAGACTAACTTGATCCAGAATCTGCCAACCCGCATTGGACCAGCGTGGCAGATTAAGGTCTATCCTGATGGGTGATTTTAATGCTAGAATTGGAAAAGCAAGAACTAGTGAAACTGCAATTAGTCCATATGGAAATGGCGAACGGCACAATAGAGGTGACAGATTGGTTGATTTTGCAGAAGGACAAGAATTGTACATTATGAGCTCGTTCTATAAGAAAAAAATCAGCAGAAAATGGACATGGAACAGTCCATCTGGTCTCACAAGTGAAATTGACTACATCATGTCAAATGATAAAACAATATTTTGTAATTGTACTTCCGTAACCATTTTAATGTTGGAAGTGACCATAGAATAGTACGAGCAAAGGTTAAGATTAACTGTCGAAGAGAACGTACACGAATGGTAAGGTCGAAGAAGGGCAAAGTGAATTCTGAGAAGCTGCTGCAGAGGGGCAACGATTTTGAGATTCCTTTGTCGAACCATTTTGCTGTGTTGCAAGACCCGGAGGAGATAGAAATAACAAAAAATAATAAAAAATAATCGAAAATGTGGTTGAAATGGGTGCTGCAATAGCACCAGCAGAAAAAAGTTTCAAACAGTCAAAAATCTCCAGTGACACCATCGATTTAATGAAGAAACGGAGGACCATGAAGAATGCAGACAGTCCCTTTGATAGGGTCGAGTACGTTGAGCTTTGCAAACTATAAGAAAACGTATTCGAGAGGAAACGCGACGGTTCAACATGCAACTAGTGCAAAAAACATTATAAGAAAACAAAGGAATAAACAAAACCAAACATAAGCTGATAAATAAAATGGCACAAATGTTTGCCTTAATGCGTGAGGATGGCACAGTATGTAGGGAGCGTACGGAAATGTTATAGGTTATCAGAAGATTTTATTCAAAGTTATATGAAAATCAGAACCAGTTAAAGACAGCAATGCCCACGGAAGAGCAAATGTACATAACTGCCTGCTACATAAAATACTTGCAAAATTATACTCAAAATGGCTCAAAGACTAAAAAATACCCTGTCTATGGACAAATGTTGAAGTGATTCTTCTTCATAAGAAAGGAGCACAAGAATATTTAAAAAACTACCGCCCAATAAGCCTCCTATCAGTTATGTACAAAGTCTTCACTAAGCTAATATCTAAAAGAATATTAAGAACACTGAATAACGCACAACCAAGAGAGCAGGCAGGATTCAGAAGTGGATTCAGTACAATGGACCATATACAGGTTGTCCAATAGACCATAGAAAGGCACAATGAATACACCATGTCACTGTGCTTGGCTTTAATTGACTATGAAAAGGCATTTGATTCAGTATCAACGCAGGCCATAATGGATGCATTGCTTAACCAAGGGATAGACAGAGCCTATGTGAACCAACTGAAATCCATGTATGAGGAAGCTACAGCTACAATTCACATGGATGACTTTGAAGTTAAAATCAACGAAGAACGTGGTGTACGGCAGGGTGACTCAATATCCCCTGTTCTTTTCTCAGCCTGCCTTGAAGAGATATTTCATAATCTGGATTGGAAACAGCAGGGAATAAAAATTAATGGTGCATATCTAAGTCATCTTAGATTCGCGGATGATATCGTGGTCCTTTCAAAAGACCCTGATGAGCTACAAGAACACATACGAGAGCTGCAAACTGCATCAAAGAATGATGATGATGATTATATATATATATATATATATATATATATATATATATATATATATATATATATATATATATATATATAATCGTCTCTCGAGGTTCAGACTATTCAGGGCGCCGACATATACCATACCATCAAGGTTGAAGTCCCTGAAGAGTCTGAACCTCGAAAGATGAAACATATGTCATCCAGTTGAAGGAATAGGTGGGGTTCCTTCCCGGTCAAGCAACCAACAAAAGTGTTCATTTAGGCGGAGACGCAGGTTGTTGTGTGTTCCACATGAGATTGTGGAACCCAACGGTTGGGTGTGTGATAACACTCAGCTACTGCTGTCTCATTAGACGCAGTCCAAGAAAATCTAACAGTACATATATACGCCATCCGATGGGAGGTCGGCGAAAACATGGGTTGTTGGCTGTGGATAGTCTCCCTATTCTTGATGGAATGGTATATGTCGGCGCCCTGAAAAGTCTGAACCTCGAGAGACGAAACATATGTCATCCAGTTGAAGGGATAGGTGGGGCACCTTCCCGGTCAAGCAACCAACAAAAGTACATATATATATATATATATATATATATATATATATATATATATATATATATATATATATATATATACGTGGTGGCGATTGGCGGTAGTGGGGCAGAAGCGAGTGATGTTATCCAGTTGAAGGGATAGGTGGGGCACCTTCCCGGTCAAGCAACCAACAAAAGTATATATATATATATATATATATATATATATATATATATATATATATATATATATATATATATATATATATATATATATGCGTGTGCGTGTAAAAAAAGTACATACAAACAAAGTTTTAATACCATATATTAAAGGCACACCGAACAAAATCGGAAAGCTTCTAAGGTAAGAAAACACGAAATTGAAACAATTTTCAACAGGACGAACACATTAACGATATCAAACAGAAAACCGGAACAAAATTAATGTTGAAAAAATAAACACTTTGGCAAGAAATAAAAACTTCACCCCCAGAATTATAAAAGAGGCCATAGAAACAGGAAAAGAACCCGACAATCTAAGTAGCCGAGATGGTAGCCAAACATTACCGCACTCTTGGAAACACATTTTATCAGGCTTCAGAGTCAAACCAAGAGAGAGCCCCTCAAAGATGCGTTAAAGTCATGAAATTTCGAGGAATAAATTTAATTTTCATCTTATATTTATACCTACAAATTTTAACAGTGAATAACTAAGTACCTCAAAAACGCAGTAACTTTTTTTCCACGTTCCTAGTAGAAACCGCATGTAAAACAAGTGATAAAAGTTTGGAACAATTTTGGAAAATATTAAATAGTTTACGAATTTACGTAGGCCGAATTCCACTTCATGAAAGTTATGAAAATACTTCCTATTGGAAAAGTTTCATTCAGCTTGGTCTTTGTTTATTTATAACTTGTTTGTCTTTTTAAATACGAAAAAAAAACCGTATTAGCATAAGTAATTAATTATTTAGATGGTTAATTTTTTAAAAGATCCTCCTCCTCCGTTTATTTTTATCTTTTTTAATTAGAAATTAAGAATGAAAAAAGCACTGTGTTTGGTAAATTATTTGTATTTATAGAAATAATACATTTTAATTAATACATTTTAAATGCTAAAAATGTCCATTTCAGGAACGAACAAAAATATTTAGGTAAGTCGCTTTGATATGTTTATTTTGTGACGTAAGCGCTATTTTTCCTTGAACTCCAAAAAATCGTGTTTTTTACATTTTTAAATTTACCTGTTATATAAATTTAAGAAAATTTTGATATTCCATTTAATTATAGATTACATAGACTATAGTTAGTTCTAAAATTGGCGAAATGTTCTGGAAGAAATGAACGACATAAACGACATCCTATGTCGTCTCGCTTATAAAAACCCATTACAGTAACAACATGGCTAAAATGAAAGTATATGGCCAGTTATCCTCATCCTTTAATGTTGGATCCCGTTATAAGACGAGCTCTAAATATCCGGGAAAGAGAATTTTTGATTGGAAGTAAACTTAGTAACTTTCATTTTGCAGACGAGACCATATTGATGGCAGATAGGGTGCAAGAAATTAACGACATAACAAAACGTCTGCAGGATGAAAGTCAAAAACTGCGTCTTCAAATCAATTGGGAATAGAAAGTTAATGATCATCATCACAGACAGTATGCAGTCAAACGTCCACCTATCTCACCCCCACCCCTCAACCGAGCGCCCCACCTACAACCTCACCTATTAATACAGAGGTAGCGCCATCCACGTTCTTTTCTGGTTGTGAAGTCTGGGGAGTCAGCAGATTGAGGCCTCGGAGTAAATCAACTAGATTCTCTTGAAAATGGCTTCAAAGTGGAGGCCGAAACGTCGAGATTTTATAAATCTAAAACGCGGTTCTACTCGAGAACCTATTAATTCTATATATACCAACAAATATGCTCATTCAGGCGGAGACGCAGGTTGTTGTGTGTTCCACATGAGATTGTGGAACCCAACGGTTGGGTATATGACGACACTCAACTACTGTTGTCTTATTGGACGCAGTCCAAAGAAATGCTGACATTGCATATATAGACGCCATTCGACGGGAAGTCGGCTAAAACAGTGGTGGTTGGCTGTGGATATGGTGGTCTCCCTATTCTTGATGGGGGAGCATGTGTAGGTATTCTGAAGAGTCTAAACCCACAAAAATGTTATATATATATATATATATATATATATATATATATATATATATATATATATATATATATATATATATATATACATCCAAGATCACACACAAATATTGTCGTCGCACAGCGCGCACACGAACCATCTGTTGTCCACCATATAATTCAAACAAATTGTTCCAGTAAATTCAACGCACACGCTAAATTGTATTGGTGTGGGCCCAGCTTAAGACCTACAAACTTAAAATTTGGCAGGAATGTCCTCATGTGTAGATGTGAGCGTGTAGCTAAGGAAGAGGGTTCATAAAAATCAACTCCTAATGGGAGTTGCGTGGGCATAAAAGATAAATATGCACTCGTTATGAAATGTATGTTCTACTGACTTGAAATTTGGCAGGAATATGCTTTATGCGTAGATGTTCGCTAAGAGAGAGAGTTCATGAAAATCGTAGGGGCGTAAAAGATAAAATAAAATTTGAAATTTGGTATTGTGTCGTTGTGAATCCCTCACAATTTTGTGTTCGTGAAATGTATAGAAAACATTGTCAAATAGAAATCAAGTAAAAAAAAATGCAAATGCTTTTATTACATCCTAATGGTACCAAAAAATTATTAAAATGGAACGCATCCATCCGGATATTATAATTTCTATGTCAGTAAACATATTTTTATATGCCACTCGGCTTATGGTTTTGGTTTATCCAGTACATTAGATATGTATTAAATTAACTATAAAATACTTTTGTGACGTGTTTAACTAATGCATAATGGTTGAAATCATTTGGACATATAATCTAACAACATTGAAAACTATTTTTCAAGCAATGTTGTTATAACTAAAACGAATAGTTTTTTTACGGTAAATTTTCTTTTTGTTAAACCAATACCGCACTTGCAGGTATTATTAAATTTGATTTACACTGAAAGAAATATCAACCATTAATTATACGAACATATTACGTAGATCAATGCAAACATATTAGAGTTCTACCTTAATGGTGTGTTTTTTTTGACTATTTTATTTATTTTTTGACTATTTTACTTATACCAACGTTTTTCCAGTCTTCAAAACAATTTTCTACTTGGTTTCAGGTATTCTCTCTTGAATAGACTCAAAACGGCATCTACTAAGTGGTTTCTTCAATTGAAGAATAGGAAAAGTCACATGGTGTGATATCGGGTGAGTATGGTGCTTGAAACGGTATTTGTTTGTCTTTTAGCGAAAAATTGTCATATAATAATTGCAGTGTGCCATGGTATATAAACTTGATGCAAAAATTATTACTTATTTCACTACTTGGCAATATATATAAATGAGTAAACTTGTGATCTTGGTTACACTCAAAGTTACAACTCAAGGTTAACACCTTATCCATCCAATATCCCAACGGTCTGTAGTTCGGTGATTTTTCCTCAAAGTGACTTTAAATACACACAAACCTATAAATTAAATGACTGTTTCTTCACGGAAGCCAAAGACCAATATGGCTCCAATGTGCCGGAAATCACACCGGCCGCTACAAGCATCCGGGATATTATCTCAGGTCTGTAAAATCAGTTCATAGCATTATCACCACGATACACTTTTAATAGTCATATTTCGTATTTCTGCCAAATTCCCTTCTCCCCTCGTTAAAATGTGTTCCTCAATTCACAGGATGATGACCCAGCAGTTAAGACCAAGCCCTCCACTAGGCCTTAAGAAGGTGGTTAATCAGCATGACAAATGTAATATGGGCATCAAATTTCTGGAAAATTATCGTAGAACGTTTAACATCAGAGCAACGTATTTTTGCTGCTGCCGACCAGATTAGATATATGCTAGGACTTTTTCAAGGTGTTCAGAAAATGAGTAAGGTGTAGTCGGCTAAGTTGAGATATCAGGTAAGTTGAGACACCACCATTTCTCGGTTTTCTAATAATGACATATCAAATGCCATTTATGTCAAATTGTTGTAGAATCAATACCCCACTCTTCATAATATTTCGAAGAGAACGCAAACATTATCTGTACCTTTGCCAAATAACTTGTGAAAATAAAAAAAAAATCGTAATTTTTTCATTAGTCTATAAAGTGACCAATTCTTAACGATTTTTCTATATATCTATTTCTATATATATTGATGGTATTTACCATCAATATGTTTTAAATGGCATGTATTTTTACATATAAAAAGATTTCCTGTAAAAATTCAATTCAAATTCATTCAAGATACGCATATTTTTTCGTAACAAAAAATGACGTCATTCAGGTAAGCTGAGATACCAGTGTTTCTTCGGTTTTTGTATCTAAGAGTCATTTTTGTAATCTATGTCTCGTATGTCAAGCCTCTCTTCGAAACTGGTCCAGTGCAAGCAACTACACAGGCTAAAAACTCGAACCGTGGGCGAAAGCCAATGAAAAGTGCCATTCTAACTTTACCGGAAACAATTTCGGTATTGAAGGAACGGCGAACAAAAGCGCGATGAAGCCAAGACCCCAAAGAAATCAGCACCGAAGCAATCGAAGAAGCGATTAACATCATCGTCATCTCATTGGGATGATGAGCTGTGTATGGTTTGCGATCTGCCAATGCCATCGAAGCAGACCCGCTACAACACCATTGTGTGCAATAAATGCGGCATATTAGTTCATTTGAATTGTGCGAAGATGGGTTCACGGTGTTTTTACACTTGTGTGAATTGTGACTCCGATTTGGATGTTGAATCGGAGAAATCGAACGTCTGGTCATCCATTATTCTGTTTTTTAGGTCATTTGGTCAAATAAACATAAGAATACATTTTAAATTTGGCCATTAAATTTACTAAATACTCCATAAACATTAAATATTTCGTGTATTTACTTCATTTTCTCGGATTTTCAACAAGTTTTTGAGGTGTCTTACCCGACAAAAAAAAAATTGTCCAAAATGTAGGTTATTGGAAAATTGGCTATATTTTTTTGAGCTTTTCAAAAATCGAAAAATGTATGTTATCGAATTGATGGTATGGACACTAGTTTTCCAACGGTATAATAAACTCTTCGATATCTTTACCCAGTAAAATTTTATGACCAAAAAACAAAAGGTGTCTCAACCTACCCCACCTTCCCCTGCTAGTAATTTCAACTTTAATATTAAACGACTATAATATGTAAGTTTTTTTTTCAACGAAACTAACAAAATGTGTGCTGAAAGGTATAGAATAAACGGCTAGAAGAATATGATATTATATTTTCAAATAATACCTTCAAATGAAACAAACAACTTAATTCCGTTCGGTCAAAATAAACACGCCAATGCGGCGTTGCCAATTATTAATAAAATTTTTAAAAATTCTGGCCAATTCTCAACGGAAATCCGGTTGCATTTTTTGGTTGAAACTTTTTGTTTAAAATGACGTAAAAAATCGTTGGTTAAATTTACGAAAGTTATTTCCCTTACACCCTGTATGTTTAATCCGATGAGAGAATCGATATATCAATGAAATTTGTTAAACGATTTCTAGTTCTCCAAATAGCGTCTAAACCCATTTAACATTTTTTTTTCGATATCGAATAGATCAATCATTCACAAGCGCGATCAGTTTCATCTATTATGTAACGGCACACCTGCACACTTTTTTGGTTAATTAAGACGTGGACTTGCGTTTTCAATTATTTCGGAACGTTAGCGCGATTTTATCCTTGAAGAATCGACCAGATATGGGAAAAAAACGACACATTTTCGAACCGTTTGCAAATGTCGGTTTAAAATGTTAAAAAAAAAAGGAATGAGCGAATATTGATACGAGGGTTGCTATTTATGTATCCGGAATAATAAATAAAAACAAATATTTATCACTGAAATATATATACTTTTATACTTTATAATAATATATACTTTTTCCATTCCGATAGATGTATCTCCAAAACATGTATTTTGAATGCATCAACCGCTTCTTCTGCCGTCAAAAATCGTTGACCACGTAGTTTATTGTTGACGTACGGGAGCAAAGAGAAATCATTCGGTGTCAAATCGGAACTGTACGGGTGAAGACCCATCAATTCGATGTTTTGACCGGTCAATTATTGAGTTGTTCGGTCTGATGTGTGAGAACTCGCCTTGTCACGGTGAAAAATGATCCTTGCGTCGTTAGTTATTTTTTCTTATTTTTCCAAAGACTTCTGACAAATAAATGGTTGTGTACTATTCAAATTTGACCATTCTACGATTCTCTAGTGGCCCTGTAGCCCGTTTGTCTTAAAAAAACAGACAACCATTTGTTTCGAAGTGCTTCTTGCGCGAATATGTTTAGTTGGGTTTGGCTCATTCTGACAGACCCCTATAGTCGACTGATGTTTACTTTCAGGCTCATACGCATAGTTGCAAGATAATAGACAAAGCTTTTGATGCACCACGATTGTATTTTTTGAGCACGATTGTAGCTCGAACCTTTTTTTGAGCGATTGTCAAATTATGCGGAATCGCACCATCGCACATAGTATCGATGTTTTCTGGCACAACAACCGATTTTGCAATCTTCTTTAAATTCGTCCATGGGGGAACGACGGCCACGATTTAATCCACTAAACTAGTGATATACAGTGGTTTTTAGATGGTGCTTCATCGCCCAAAGGTGATGTGAGTTGATCGATGCACTGTTATTGAGATAATCCACGGCGAAGTCATGAGTTAATTCCATTTTTTGAATAAGATGAAATTTTTAGGTCATTAAACAACACAAAAAAAATCCGTATGACATAACGTTCTGAGTACGTATACAGTCAATAATATCAAACTTTACGATATAATATGTCAGATGGTGCCTAGCAATACCATTGTTGCCAATTCTGAATACATAAATAACAACCCCCGTATTTTAAACTTTGTCAGTTGTTATATACGGAATATACTTTTGATAGAAACGATGTTCGAAAGGTTACTCGCAACGTACCCAGAAATCAGATATAAAAAATAAAACTCGAAAAATAGGGGATAAAAAAACACAGGATGGGCCAAAAAATGGCGAGCTCTTCCACAATGAAACTCACCGAGGTTGAAAGTCTATTTAATCCAACCTGGATTAATCTCTACATGGTCAGTATTCCAAGACTCCATGTTGTTAAGATTACCTTTTAGGTGAATGACACTTCCATTTATGCAGCAGGTTTACAAAACAGACTTATTATATTTTATAAAATGATATAATATTGTAATGCTGCAATCAAATGGCTGAATTAAACTATTAGTAAACGAAGTTCCCATTCTAGACCTGCCAAGTTACCTCACCTTCCTTCCAATCCCTTTCACATCCATTCCATCAATTAAAGATATTCCAAAACAAATTCCTGGGTGTGATTCTTAACACATCCTGGTTCGTTAGAAACAGTCATATCCTTCGAAAAACCAAAGTACCTAGAGTTTTTCGAACTTTTTTAGTTAACTTTCGCAAAATTATGCTAGAGTCCTCCGCTGCATTAAAATCTCCTCATACAGAAATCTGCTTTAACCAGGGGGTAAAAAATCAATGTAGCATCATCTCTTTTTAGAAACTAGCAGTAATTGACCAACATAGATCCTGATGTCCTGGTGAAATCTCTCTCTTTATTCGTCGCTTACTGCAGCCAAATTTTCTAGAAAAATATCCAAATGGGAGTTTAAAAATGCATATATAAGGACATGCGACACCCTAGTATTTCATAGGCTTTCAAGATTTCATCTATGACGTTTTTACAGTTTTCATATTTCTTGATGCCAAGAAATCCTTTCAGTTCACTTACAAAACACTTCCAAGCTGCTAATTCCTTTTCATTTAATTTTCCATTCCTTATTTGAGGTCCAATAAATATGTCTCATTTTAGTTTTGGATCACTTACTTGAGAAAATATATCTTTTAGGTACTTGAAACCATTACCTTCGTTGTCCATGGCTTTGACAAAGTTTTTCATTAGTCGAAGCTTAATATGAAGATGTGGACGAAGCACCTTTTTTGAGTTGACAAGGGGGACATATTTTATGTTTGAAATACCAGATTCAAAAAAAGTTCTATGAGATCAATCTTTCTTACTGTAAAGATAGTTTGTTGTCATACTATACCATAGGCACAAAAACAGCAATACCTCGTAAAACCCCTATGAAGTCCTAGCAATATACCTATAACTTTTAAATCCTCACAAATATCACTTACTTGAGAAAATATTTCTTTTAGGTACTTAAAACCATTACCTTCGTTGTCCATGGGTTTGACAAAGTTTTTTATTAGACGAAGCTTAATATGAAGATGTGGACGAAGCACCTTTTTTGGGTTGACAAGGGGGACATATTTTATGTTTAAAATACCAGATTCAAAAAAAGTTCTATGAGATCAATCTTTCTTACTGTAAAGATATTTTGTTGTCATACTATCCTTTAGGCACAAAAAACAGCAATACTTTGTGAAACCCCTATGAAGTCCTAGCAATATACCTATAACTTTTAAATCCTCACAAATATCACTTACTTGAGAAAATATTTCTTTTAGGTACTTAAAACCATTACCTTCGTTGTCCATGGGTTTGACAAAGTTTTTCATTAGACAAAGCTTAATATGAAGATGTGGACGAAGCACCTTTTTTGGGTTGACAAGGGGGACATATTTTATGTTTGAAATACCAGATTCAAAAAAAGTTCTTTGAGATCAATCTTTCTTACTGTAAAGATATTTTGTTGTCATACTATCCTTTAGGCACAAAAAACAGCAATACTTTGTGAAACCCCTATGAAGTCCTAGCAATATACCTATAACTTTTAAATCCTCACAAATATCACTTACTTGAGAAAATATTTCTTTTAGGTACTTGAAACCATTACCTTCGTTGTCCATGGCTTTGACACAGTTTTTCATTAGACGAAGCTTAATATGAAGATGTGAACGAAGCACCTTTTTTGGGTTGACAAGTGGACATATTTTATGTTTGAAATACCAGATTCAAAAAAAGTTCTTTGAGATCAATCTTTCTTACTGTAAAGATATTTTGTTGTCATACTATCCCATAGGCACAAAAAAAAAACAGCAATACTTTGTAAAACCCCTATAAAGTCCTAGCGATATACCTATAACTTTTAAATCCTCACAAATATCCATTGATGCCGTTCATATTTAACGCCATTTAGTATGGTTGTCATAGGTTGTCATAGGTTTCTTTCGTTTTCACTGGGAAGATATAGGTTTAGATAGGTTTTTGTTTCCATTATTAGGCAAAACTGTTTTTAGGCTGTATTTCGACGAATATATAAATATACTCCACTCGGAAAGTACATATTCCATATTAAGCTGATTCATTAAACCATCAATATCATAACAGACACATAGCAATTCTTCTATGTTATAAAAACTTGAAAATGTTACATTTCGTTTTCGGTAAAGTGAAACTAATACGTTCCACTGTCGAAGTCTGGAACCAAGAAGTTCCGATTTTTATTTTGACAATCCCAGGTCACGTACCAAATTATTTAATTCATTCTGAGTTATTAAATGAGGTTCACTGATAGTTGTTAAAAATGTTGGGTCACAATTGGTGTTCCCAGGAAGTTTTGGATCAGATCCTGATGGATAATTAGAGTCAGTGTAGATTTAGAAAGTGCAGATGGGAATTTAGATACTGAATTTTCTCCCTTTACTTGTTTGAAATTTCTTCTGTTTCAGTGATACAAAAGTAGCAATCACCTACATGGCCAGGAGGTTCTCTCCACACCACAGGAAAAGCAAACAGCACAGAATTTTTCTTGTAATGCATCCACTGCACTAAATTTACGTGACAACTCATAGAGTAAACAAGTGGAGCCCAATTTTTATCTTAATCTCCTATTTGGCACTTAAAATTTAAAAGATAGGTTTTTTTACTTTGGATAGGTTTTGATAGGACTAGAATTTACCATTTCATATAAAATCGAGAATTTACCATTTCATATAACTTGGCTGTATTATAAACGAGTATACTGTAACTGTAAATAAAACTGTCCGTAAAAGTTCATAGAATACACGCTCTTGTGATAATTTCTATATTGTCCAGTCCAAAGTCAGGTACAAATATTTTCAATTAGCACATAATATAAAGAAGAAGCAGGTACTTGAAAATAGGACGTGATAAATCATTATTGAGAAAAGGTGTTTCAATAACTACCTAAATGAAAGAAATGAAAAAATCATTGCGACCTGTGTAATCAATGATTATTTAATTCCTTATTTAATGGTATTGATCTGGAGCAAATGTAGTTCCAACAGAACGACTCCACATACAGCCAATGCAATAATCGATTTATTGGACTGGACCTGTTAATTGGCCACCAAGGTCATGTTTTTTTACGCCTTTGATATATTATATAATATATTTTCTTGTATTATTTTAATATATCATTTTCTTTTGGGATATGTTAAATCATTAGTCCATGCTCATATATCTTGGAAGCATATAACTCGGACAATTACGGACGTAAGGCCCTAATTGCTACAAAAAGTGATCAGATTAGATTGACAGAATATGCTTTGCTAGAAGGAGCAAGGTAAAAAAACACAAGGTTTATTTATTTTTCAACATCAGTGCCTTACTTTCTATTTGACTGTATGTGGACACTTAACCAGAATAGCACCCTTTAGATAAAGGGTCTTCAACATGCCCTTTAATTTTTTCATGGCCTGCAATTAAAACAAATAAACCACGTAATGAGTTATCCAGAGCTGGAAAAAAAACGACTTGCAAAGAATAGTCTAGGACTAAAAATCTAAGTAAGCAGTCTAAGTCTCAAATCTTTAACTTCGTTTACAAAAGTTGACTGCATTACACTCATGCGGTTCTCGTTACGTATTTAAATTATTTTAATGCGGGCATTCAATATTGCAAATGAGCAGCACCGTGTGATGGTAAGGCAGAACTTTTTTTGAGAGCTAATTTTTTGATATCACATTTTGAGTCGAATTGTCTGTTAGTAAATATTTGACTTATCTGCTGTCGCAAGGGCCTTTTGCTTTATTTCTTCGACATGGGTGCTTGAAGGACGGTCAGAGCGATGCTGGTCTTCCAGGTCAAAACATCCGTCCCTGAACCGACCAGACCATTTTTGTACCATAGTCTGCGTAACAGAACCATCTCCGTACTCAGCACCAATCTTTTTTTTTTAGATAGCGCCCTTGCTATTAAAACAGGACAGACATTTATAGCGCTCTTGTATAACTTGGTGTAAATACAAGTCATCGATCGACATTTTCAATTTAAATCAGCTTGACTAACTGAAAACAAATCAATCAAAACGAATATGATCTTAAACATTGCAAATAACGGAGAAATGTATAATATGTAAATAAACATTACTAATCCAACATAGATTTTTATTTACAAACGTTAAAAGAGCAACTAATGGAGAATCCCTACTAACTTTCAGAACAACCCGATATACTAGTATAGAAAACCCATTTCCTTGTACATCTTACATAATCTAACATTTCTTCGAATAACCACATTCTCAGTATTTTATTAAAACGTATGTCCAAAATATTTCCAAGAATATTTATTATATTGCAATTTACTCAAAATCCTGTTATCAAAAAAATAACACAAAAAGCAGCGTACCTTTGACGCAACAGCACACAGCAATGGTTTTAATTTAATCGAATTCTGCGAAAAAATATCTTAAAATAACCACCTTATATAGGTTTATGTGCTATTTCATAACGTACCCAATTGAAGAAAGCTATTAAAAACCATAAAGTATTAAATACTAAAATTAAAAGGATATGGTAGGTCTTCAACTTAATTCTTACTAATTTCTGTCATCCTATACTTTTTTTGACTATTCCGGCCATTTTGAATATTTTTCTTCTCATCTTCGTGTTAAACCGAGGGTGTCCACCATCATGCCTAGCGTTACCCTATCCACAGCTGCTCTAAATGATTGATTCGGTTGAACTATTCTGTCAAATTTTGCAGCCATGACATTCTTGATCTTCCCACGCGTCTTTTCACCTCTATCTTACCCTGCAGAATCAATCTCAATAGTTCATAACGTTGTCCTCTCATTACCTGTCCAAAGTATTCCAATTTGCTCGTCTTTATGGTTAGTATTAGACTGCTTTGGGTAGATATTGAATGTAGCACCAATTTTTATTTGTGATTGTATCTACCCAAGATATTCGTAGTATTCTTCTGAATAGCCTCATTTCTAAAGCTTCAAGTATTTTGATCATTTATTTAATAAAGGTCGAAGCTTCCGTATCGCAAAGGGAAATCGAGTATATGTAGAAAGGAATCAGTCTGATTTTCAATTCATTTTCTGTTTATCTACAGTAGAAGAACAATTTAATCTTGTAAAATGTATTGCAAACAATTTATATGATTGTTTTTATTTCTTCTGTGTTATCATTTTCTAAATAAAACTCTTAAAGTTCCTAAATACTTGTACTAATCCAGTCGCTCAATATTAGTGTTGTTTAATCTTAACTGTGTGTTGTTATTGGACGATTTCGTGAGATATATGTATTTTGTTTTCTTTAGGTTCACGTTTAATCTGTAGAGTTTGCTGCTTTATCTTATTCTTCCCGTCATTCTTTGTAGGTCCTCTATATTTTTGGTCAATACCAAACCATACACCACTCACAATTAAATGATATTTTCCAACCGAAATTTACTTTTATTGTTTGTTTATTACAACTGCTGTAAAGTGTTACTAAAATGCTACCCAATATTCTAGAAAATGAGAAAGGTAACGCAAAGCCTTTTCGTGTCGTACAACAATACGACAATGTACCACCGGATTTAATTTTTACAAATTCGACATGTACGTTTCAAATAACACGGCTCATTTTTCAATTATTGACATTCGGGTTCCGGAGATAAAAATTAAAGTTGAACAAAATCAAATTAAAATTAATGAATCTTCCACAGAAAAAAAAACTAGTTCAAGGTCATTTAAGAAACCAGGTGTTAGCTACACGTGGACATCCTCATTAACCTTGGTTAAATCGAGATTTTAAAAAATGGAAAGGGATCCGAAAAGATTTTAAAGCTGTTTTAATATTTATATTTCGTCGCATCTCGAATTAAACAAAAACAGTCAATATTGTTATATAAAAAGTCGTTTATCAGGATTTTTTCTAAATTTAATTAAGGCTATAAATATCGTGACGGTTCTTACTTTTTAAGTGTTATTTAAATATAATTAAGATAAAAAAGAAATATGAAGATATATTTCCTGCAATATACGTATATGTGTTCAAAAATATTGAATTTGATGTTTTTATCGAAAAAAAATCTGCATTATAAGATATTTATAAGCCATACAAGGTGAATCGTGTATCTTAATACAAAGAGTAATTTTTTTGTCATCAACCAATGTTTTTCTTACAGTGCCATCTTCAAACGAAGGACCATCACGACTATTTTCACTTTGTTTACAGCTGCTCTAAATAACTTGTTTGATGTACAATTGAGCCATTGTCTTAAATTTCGTAGCAATGGTATCTTCCCACGCTTCTTCTTCCCTCTATTTTTGCCTACACAATCATTTTCCAGAGTTCGTAACGTTCACTTTTCATTACATGCCCGAATTATTCCAATTTATATATCTTTAAGATTATTATTGATACTTTTTCGATGGAAATTCTACGTAGGACCTCTTCATTTGTCACTTTCTCTACCCAAGATATTCGTAGTACTCTTCTGAATAGCCACATTTCAAAAGCTTCCAGTCTTTTGATGATATATTTATTAAGGTTTGAAGCTCCTATACTATAAAGGAGAATCAAGTATGCAACGAATCATTCGGACGATCAACTCATTTTCTATTTTTCTACAACATTTCAGTAGAATCATTCTTGTAAAATGTGTTGCAAGCTGTTTCCATTGTTGTTTTCATTTATTCGGTGTTATCATTCTTTGAATAAATTCAAATGCCTAAATGCTTGTATTAATCCACTCGCTCAATATTATTATTGTTTATTTTTAACTCTCGGTTGAGATTGGCAATCAAATCTATGAAATGTATGAAAAAAGTGAGTAGATTTAGATGGAAATATTGTATTTTTATCAAATTTTATTGAACTATTTCAAAACAAACGGTTAATCTTGAAAGTATTCATGAAAAACTAAAGAACATGCATCTCTTTGATGGATGTGAAACTTCGCTTCATTCTGTTCTAAAAGAAATTGGTTTCAAATGGAGTAAAGATAATCCACGAAGAGGCCTGGTGGAATTTCCAGGTATTGTCTGATATTGATATATTAAACGAATCCAATTTTTGAAGATGTTTCAAAATATCAAAGACGAGTCTCTGTTTGATTTTGTTTATTTGGATGAAATATGGATATTTCAAAATGGTACCTTGAGTCACTCATAGCAAGATGATAACAAGAGGAGTGTAAAGACTACAAAAGTTGATGGAAAAAGGTGAGTGCTATACATAATACTTAGGAGCCATTAAAGTCATGTCATAAATAATTGTTTTAAGATGTGTCAATAATAACATGTTATTGCAGATATATTGTTATTCATGCTGGGAACAAGAATGGCTTTATTCCAGAGGCTGAATTAATCTTCTCTTCTAAACCAAAAGGTCATTATCATGGAGAAATGAATAAAGATAAATTTCGGTTTTGGTTTGAAAACCAGCTTTTGAAAATCTTGGATGAGCCATCAGTTATTGTCATGGATAATGCATCATATCACAGTATACTAATGGATAAACCTGGAACTAGTGCATGGACAAAACCAAAAATTGCAGAATGGCTGACGGAACATAATCTTCCTTTTGAAAACACTATATTGAAAAGTGAACTGCTGCAAATCGTTATTCGGTAAGCAGTAATTAAAGGGAGAACAAGAACAAGCCTAAAAAAGAATATGTGGCAGATCATATGGCTGAAGAGTATAGCCACAAAGTATTACGTCTTTCCCCTTATCAATGCATATTCGATCCTATAGAATTGATATGGGGGGTGGCCAAAAATTATTACAATCGTAATATAGGTCGAGATGGAAGAACGATTAATAACTGTTTGGATATATGGAAAGAAGCTTTGTCAACAGTTACACCACAGATCTGGATGAACAGCATCAGACATACAGAAAAAGAGATTCAAAGATGGTCGAATCGCGAAAGAGTATTTGATAGACTAGAAGTTAATCCTTTAATAATTTACTTGAACAACGATTCAGATGCTGAAAGGTATTTTAATGACACTGAATAATTAAAGTTTGTGTGAACTAAATGAAAAGCTCCTATGTTGACAAGCAGAAGTTTCGAAACAGATTTTTCATTTGCAGTTTTATCGATCATACAAATGCCAAAGTCTGGGTATTTTGTTGTTGACGTGGCAACATTGTAACGTGTGTGCGTCATAGATTTTGATGACGTACAACCATTGTTTCCCTGAATGAGATGTATGTATGTATGTATATTCCCATTAATCTGTTTTTCCTTTGATACGACCTTAAACTTTATCTTATTAACGTTCATTGTGAGAACATTATTTTTGCCAACCGCAACCACCTGATTTGGTGGTTCAGATCTAGAGTTCCAAAAATTCTACCTGAAATGCTAGATGCTCCAAAATGAATCTGTCTATTCGGTATTAGATATTGTGTTTCTTGTAATTCTTTTCCTACAAATCTATATGTTTTTTATAGACGTTTACTGTCGATTACTCAATTCAAAAACTTTGTTTTTTTTTCATTGGTTGATTCGAAAGTCTTCCTGAACGAGGATCATCTTTGATTGCTTCTCTAACATCACTAAAGTCCTTGTGTTGCTTGAAAATGTATTCAAGCTATATATTTTATATATTTTAACGTAGCTTCTTAATATTTTTGATGCATAAACATAAAAAATTTCGTATCTTAGGCAAAATTTAATGCACGTTCTTTGCTCGATATATTTATCCGTTTTAAAAAATCACCGACAAAATGTTTTAATAATTACAATAGACGCCGTAAGTTCTGTCTTAACAAGTGAAATTATAGGAAAGTTCTGCCAGATATCAAAGACAGTGATACCAAATTATAAAACAAACGGATGTATCGATACGTAAAACGCACGAATTTTTAAAACAATTGTCACCTCATCCTTCGATCATAACAATTTATAACATTTGTGGTTAAAATAATTAGCTCGCATTTGAAAATTTTACAGTATTAATGTGTTCCATTATTTCTTATTTCAAGAAGCGCTTCCGGCGTTAATGTCATTAACCCTTGGAATAAAAAGTTACACCCCTCGTGCGTACGTTAGATATGTCGGGTAGCGGATATACGTAGCGTTGCACCCCCGAGGAAAAGATAAAATGCAATCTCCATTATTTCTAACTCTTTTTTCTGGTTGAAGCCGCATGCACAAAAACTCATCTACCTGGCCTGTATGGGCCCCATATCTCAGCAGGTAAAAAAATCATTATAAAAAACGCCGAAATATTCGATTTAAATTAGTGATATGTGAATAATTTAAATTTTAAGTAGTTCCTTAACCCTTTTTTTCTGGGTGTTCGCACGGGGGTCAAAAGTTTTTTAATGGCGTAGAAAATGCACCGTGATCGTTCACCAGGATGCATCGGGCCGCCTGTGAAACAATATGGGATTTATAATACTACCATCATCAAAAAGTATAGTGACTTTATAAAAATTACACAACGTAAGTCTTAGTTTTTTCAATTAAAATGAATTTCTTTCAAGTATCAGCTCCCTCAGTTCAATTCGTAAAGTCATTATTGATCCAAACTTATTTAGTCTTTTTCAAACTAATCTCATCTCACTGATTATATTTATTCCAACGATATGGATCCATTATCAAAAATGGTCAACGAAGTGAGAAATACATTGAAATAGTGTAAAAGCCTTATTTCTCCTTCTTTGAAAAACAAACTTCATATTTCTAACGATTCGAATCATAGCTTCCAAAGTAAGATGACTAGTTTAATTTTTTTGGTAAATAGATTAATCAATTTTCCTTTAAACAAAGATAATTATAACAAAGAATAAAAATTAAGTATGGAGGTATCCGAAATGAATGGTTCCGGTATCAACGATATGGATCCATTATCAAAAATGGTCAACGAAGTGAGAAATACATTGAAATAGTGTAAAAGCCTTATTTCTCCTTCTTTGAAAAACAAACTTCATATTTCTAACGATTCGAATCATAGCTTCCAAAGTAAGATGACTAGTTTAATTTTTTTGGTAAATAGATTAATCAATTTTCCTTTAAACAAAGATAATTATAACAAAGAATAAAAATTAAGTATGGAGGTATCCGAAATGAATGGTTCCGGTATCAACGATATGGATCCATTATCAAAAATGGTCAACGAAGTGAGAAATACATTGAAATAGTGTAAAAGCCTTATTTCTCCTTCTTTGAAAAACAAACTTCATATTTCTAACGATTCGAATCATAGCTTCCAAAGTAAGATGACTAGTTTAATTTTTTTGGTAAATAGATTAATCAATTTTCCTTTAAACAAAGATAATTATAACAAAGAATAAAAATTAAGTATGGAGGTATCCGAAATGAATGGTTCCGGTATCAACGATATGGATCCATTATCAAAAATGGTCAACGAAGTGAGAAATACATTGAAATAGTGTAAAAGCCTTATTTCTCCTTCTTTGAAAAACAAACTTCATATTTCTAACGATTCGAATCATAGCTTCCAAAGTAAGATGACTAGTTTAATTTTTTTGGTAAATAGATTAATCAATTTTCCTTTAAACAAAGATAATTATAACAAAGAATAAAAATTAAGTATGGAGGTATCCGAAATGAATGGTTCCGGTATCAACGATATGGATCCATTATCAAAAATGGTCAACGAAGTGAGAAATACATTGAAATAGTGTAAAAGCCTTATTTCTCCTTCTTTGAAAAACAAACTTCATATTTCTAACGATTCGAATCATAGCTTCCAAAGTAAGATGACTAGTTTAATTTTTTTGGTAAATAGATTAATCAATTTTCCTTTAAACAAAGATAATTATAACAAAGAATAAAAATTAAGTATGGAGGTATCCGAAATGAATGGTTCCGGTATCAACGATATGGATCCATTATCAAAAATGGTCAACGAAGTGAGAAATACATTGAAATAGTGTAAAAGCCTTATTTCTCCTTCTTTGAAAAACAAACTTCATATTTCTAACGATTCGAATCATAGCTTCCAAAGTAAGATGACTAGTTTAATTTTTTTGGTAAATAGATTAATCAATTTTCCTTTAAACAAAGATAATTATAACAAAGAATAAAAATTAAGTATGGAGGTATCCGAAATGAATGGTTCCGGTATCAACGATATGGATCCATTATCAAAAATGGTCAACGAAGTGAGAAATACATTGAAATAGTGTAAAAGCCTTATTTCTCCTTCTTTGAAAAACAAACTTCATATTTCTAACGATTCGAATCATAGCTTCCAAAGTAAGATGACTAGTTTAATTTTTTTGGTAAATAGATTAATCAATTTTCCTTTAAACAAAGATAATTATAACAAAGAATAAAAATTAAGTATGGAGGTATCCGAAATGAATGGTTCCGGTATCAACGATATGGATCCATTATCAAAAATGGTCAACGAAGTGAGAAATACATTGAAATAGTGTAAAAGCCTTATTTCTCCTTCTTTGAAAAACAAACTTCATATTTCTAACGATTCGAATCATAGCTTCCAAAGTAAGATGACTAGTTTAATTTTTTTGGTAAATAGATTAATCAATTTTCCTTTAAACAAAGATAATTATAACAAAGAATAAAAATTAAGTATGGAGGTATCCGAAATGAATGGTTCCGGTATCAACGATATGGATCCATTATCAAAAATGGTCAACGAAGTGAGAAATACATTGAAATAGTGTAAAAGCCTTATTTCTCCTTCTTTGAAAAACAAACTTCATATTTCTGATCCAAAAGTGACAAGACTGTATGTTCTACCAAAAATTCCATAAACGAGGAAAATCAATTCAACCAATTGTATCAGCCATTGATTCTCCAACATACAACTTAGCAAAATGGTTAGCAAATGAAAATCTACCAAACCAACCACGTCAACTGTGATCAATTCTTCTGTTGGAACCTTTGATGTGAAATACTAAACTTGAAGAGATTTACCACTACACACCAAAACGCTTTTTTGAACTGCTCGACGCACGTTTCGCTAACCATGTTAGTTCTAAAACTAAGCTATGTTCTATTTATATGAAAACCATACCTAACGAAGCGTGTAAAAATCATGAACCGTGAAGTGTACTAAGCCTTACATTAATAATTGAAAAAGTTGACTGAAAGGAATCGGTCTTTATCTCGGTTCATGGTTTTCTTACATTTTTCTATTTGAATGATTTCATATGCATCCAAAGCCCTATTATTATTAACACTTTTAATTAGTCTTAAATTACTAATATTTATACTGTAGTCATGTTCGATTGCATGTTGGGCAACACAAGATTTTTCATTCCTCCCATATCTAATGTAGGCAATATGTTCTTTATAATTCAATATGGATCTTTTTGTTTGCCCAATATACCTTCGATTACAGTCTTGACAGCTAATTTCGTAAATCTCCGACTTTTCATGTTGCTCTACTTTATCCTTTGGATTACCAAGAACTTCTCTTAATTTATTATATGGTTTGTACACAACCTTAATGTCCACTTTTTTAAAAATGTTGTCTAGTCCTCTTGTTAATTGGGCATCAAATGGTATTACCATGAATTTCTTTGTGTTCTGATCCTTTTGAAAAGTCGAAGATTCTTTCAATAATCTTCTGAACTTATGTTTTCTAATTAGTTTGTCTACAATGTTCTTATTATAACCATTCACTTCAGATACCTCCATAATTAATTTTAATTATTTGTTATAATTATCTTTATTTCAAGGAAAATTAATTAATCTATTTACCATAAAATTTAAACTAGCCATCTTATTTTGGAAGCTATGATTTGAATCATTAGGAATGTATCTCGAAGTGGTGGTGGTTTTTCTGAAAATATCAAAATCTAGCCTATTTTTATTGTTTCTACTGACTAACACATCCAGAAATAGTAAACTATCGTTGTTTTCGAGTTCATGCGTGAATATTATGGTTATAGGTTCTTAATAAAATCATCTACATTTTCATTTTTCGAATCGAAAATGGCAAAAATGTCATCCACATATCTTAACCATACCTTCGGAAAGTAACTGAATTCATCTTTTGCCTCGGTTTTAAATTTACTCATAAATAAGTTGGCTAAGAACGGTGATTCGGAAGGATTGCCCATTGCCATTCCTTCTTGTTGTTCATAAAACCTGTTATTGAGCTGAAAACAATTTTGCTTCATATATAATCTTGTTAAGGACATGTATTCAGAAACACTCTTGTTATTAAAACCGTTTAACTCCAGTAAATCCCTCAGGTATTTCAAGGTATGTGGAATCGGGACACTCGGAAGCAACGATGGAACGTCAAAGGAAACCAAAACCTCACCTTCCTGTAGATGTGTATTTTTAACTTTTTCTATGAATTTGGTTGATTTTATCACTGCCATTTTCGATTCGAAAAATGAAAATTTAGATGATTTTATTAAGAACCTAAATAGTAAATAAAATATAATATTCACGCATGAACTCGAAGACAACCACAGTTTATCATTTCTGGATGATTTAGTCAATAGAAACAATAAAAATAGGTTAGATATTGATATTTTTAGAAAAAACACCAACACTTCGAGATACATTCTTAACGATTCGAATCATAGCTTCCAAAATAAGATGACTAGTTTAAACTTTTTGGTAAATAGATTAATCAATTTTCCTTTAAACAAAGATAATTATAACAAAGAATAAAAATTAATTATGGAGGTATCCGAAATGAATGGTTTCGGTATCCGAATAGAACATTGTAGATAAATTAATTAGAAAACAAGTTTAGAAAATTATTGAAAGAATCTTCAACTTTTTAAAAGGATCAGAACAAAAAGAAATTCATGGTAATACCCTTTGATGCCCAATTAACAAAATGCCAAAAGGGCTAGACAACATTTTGAAAAAAGTGGACATTAAGGTTGTTTACGAACCACATAATAAATTAAGTAAAGTCCTGGGTAATTCAAAGGATAAAGTAGATTAATATGAAAGAAGGTATATTGGGCAAACAAAAAGATCCATATTGAATTATAAAGAACATATTGCCCACATTAGATATGGGAGAAATTAAAAATCTTATGTTGCCCAACATGCAATCGAACATGACCACATTATAGATATTAGTAATTTAAGACTAATTAAAAGTATTAATAATAATAGGGCTTTGGATGCATATGAAAGTATTCAAGTAGAAAAATGCATGAAAATCATGAACCGGCATAAGGGACTTATTCCGTCCAATCAACTTTTTCAATTATTAATATAAGGCTCAGTAAATTTCACGGATAATTTTTTTCTTTTGTTCTCTTTTTCCCCTTTTTTTTCTTGTATCGTTTTTTTTACACGCTTCATTAGATAGGTAGTATGCTTCCTAGTAGTAGGTTAGCAATTATGTTTCTCATATAAATAGAATATAATTTAGTTTTAGAATTATATTAAATCATATCCTGATGATACTAACATGGTTAGCGAAACGTGCGTTGACAATTTAAAATAAAGTGATTCTATGTTTAGTGGTCTTTGAGTTTAGTTTTTTGGTCTTTGCGATAGTTTTTATACTCCACTTCTCGTATATCCTTCAAAGCGTCCGGCAAACTCTCTTGTATAGCTTTTGTAGACGCAAAACGACCTTACGATGTGAGTTTTTCTATTGGGAAAACACACGGTGCAATATCTGGTAAATAGACTTGAGGATCGATATTTAGTTGACTTGTGCGAGGGTGCGTTATCGTGATGTAAAAACCATGAATTGTTTTGCCACAAATCTGAATGTTTTTGATTAATTTGATCTTTTTAAAAACTAACGGGCAAACATGTTTAACAATTTCAAAGGAAGCTATAATTTTATATAAATTTAACAAGCGAAATGATGGGAAAATTCTGGACAGTCAGGTCAATCCAGTGAACATAAACAGTCACACCAACTTAAAAAACAAATGATTGTATTGATACGTAAAGTGGGCGATTTAATGTAAATTAATTTTTTGATCATGGTAGAATGTTTACTTGAAAATTAAAAAATTTTAACAGGTGTTTCGGATAATAATATCGATTTTTTCGCAAAATTTGAGCATTTACTTGCGTAACAATATAAATTACCTTAATAATCAAGATATAGACATCGTTAGCTATTACTTTTTCCTGTTTTTCTGTCAATGAATGGATTCCGCACCAAACGAACTTTTGGTTGTTTTGGGGTTAACCATTCATCAAGCCAAATTTTCACAGTAAAAATGTAAGTGTTCTAAAAGTCCGTGCTGCATCGATCAAAATAAATAGTAATGCGAAGAGATGAAGTCCGGTGGATACAGCGGGTGGTGTAGAATGTCCCATTTAACGTTTACCAAATAGTTTTTACACATTTTGCAACATGGGGCCGTGCATTGTCAAATTGAAAAATGACATTATCGGGTCTTTGGACGTATCATTGTCATTTTTCTTTCAATGCTCGATTTAATTTTATAAATTGTTGTCAATATCGATCACCAGTAATCGTTTCACCAGGTTTAAGCAGTTCGTAATACACAGCTCTCCTACTATACCACCAAGTACACAGCAAAGCTTTCTTTACATCGATATTGCACACCGATTGTGATATCTACCCATGATTTTTTGCCCTTTAGGTTGTCAAAATAGATCCACTTTTCATCGCTTCTCACAACTCGAAGCAAAAACCTTTTCTTTTCTGTCCGGCAAGCAAAATTTCACAAGTGGTTTTTCGCCTTTCAATGTCTAGTCGCTTGAATTTAGATGGATCCCATTTTTCTACCTTCTAGATCCTTCCCAATGCGTGTAGGCATTCAGAAATAGAGGATTGGGCAACATTCAGTACATCTGCCAATTTTTTCAACATATAAGTTGAGTCTTCATCCAATAATGCGTGCTAATCTAAATATTGAAACTTTTTCAACTATCCTGGACGCTACTTGCCTTTTATATCAAAATCACTAGTTTTAGAGCATTTAAACCATCGTTCACTAGTTTTTTGGATTATAGCATGGTCACCATAAACTTCAACTAACAATCGATAACTTTCAGCTGCCCTTTCTTTTAAATAAAAGAAGATTATTAAACTTCTCCACAAAACGTATTTTTCTGGTACAAAATTCGACATATTCAAAGCAATGAAAAACTTTGTTTTTTGAACAAGAACAATCAATCTACTCTATTTATCATTTGCTTTTTGCCAATATGGCTTAGAAAAGTAAACAAAGAATTAATATGGTTAAACCAAAGTAAATCAAAAACTCAAATAAAGAACATATACCGTATGATTAAATTTGACTAATCTTGATGGGAACTACCGATTAAACTCAGTCAGTCGCACCCTTGGGCAATCCTTGACTAGTGCCTAACCTTAAATCTCTCAAGAAACCTACCGACTGACGAGTGACGGATGCACAATACCGCCCAAGGTATCCTGGAGTGACTGAGGGGCGATTTGAAGTTGAATTGTACACTCTTGCTTGTTGAAATACTGCACTCAAGCCTGGTTTCTCATTGGGACATCACCCATTCAAGTACTAACTGCAACAAACAACGCTGCATTTCAACCTCCGACTCCTCGGATCACATAACATTTTCGGTGTTTACTAACCTAGCGCATTTTTGGTCAAAGTTCTAATTACTAAACTTGAAGAAATTTACCACTAAACACCAAATCACTTTTTTTGAACTGCTCGACGCACGTTTCGCTATCCATGTTAGCATCATCAGGAGATGATTTAATCTCTTTAATTTAATCAGATTAAATCATCTCCTGATGATGCTAACATGGTTAGCGAAACGTGCGTCGAGCAGTTAAAAAAAAGTGATTTGGTGTTTAGTGGTAAATCTCTTCAAGTTTAGTGTTTCACACCAAAGGTTTCAATAGGAGAATTGATCAAAGTTCTAATGATTGAAGAATATTGGTAGAAATAAGCCTACAGAGAAGAATAAAAAACAAATCTTACTGGTGCAAGGAACAGCGAAAGATCTGCCTTTTGGATAGTGGGATGATGTGAATAGGAAAGAAATGTGAAATGAAAATTACAAGTGATAATCTGGAAATTTTTATTGTATTGTTCTGTACATTCTGAAGACCCAATCTTCGATTAGTTTTTCACACTTATTACGTGGTATATTTTCAATGCTGACTTGAATGTTTTATGTAAAGAGTTTTTCGGTCTATTTCTGTATTCAAGTATTCAAAATTGCTACTAGACGAAGCCAAGGAGACATTCGAACGATATTATTTTTAAAACGTAATGCCATCTTCATTCTTCAAAATAAAATAAAAATTATCAGATTATTACTTCATCATAAAATTCTGACACTCTCATTAGACGGACTTTTCTCTTTTGATTCGCTGTTTCTTAACTAAAAAATTAATGTAAAAACATTGTGAAAGCTCCGTACATGCCTAATATAGTCACATGTGAGATATACGTATCTTTAATATTTCAATTATAAATTCATTTTACGATTTGTTATTTAAAGGTAAAGTGTTAGGGTTAGAGGCGCATCAGCAACTAGGCTATTTACCGACTGGACCTACAGCTTAACGTGGGTTCCGAACCACGGTCATCAGCTTCCGACAAACCCAGGCCAGCACCCCCTCGGGCTATAAACCCTTGGTTATGTGCCTACCCATAAGTCTATCAGGAAACCTACCGACTGGCGAGTGACCAACGTAGAACACTTCTCAGAAGGCATCCGGCCTTACCCAGCCTTTAACTGGCGTGACTGAGGGGTAATTCATAGTCAGATTTTACACTCTTGCCTAGAAACATTCACAAACATTTAGGAAAGATAAACGGACAGAAGAAAGAAAAAATAATCATCCGAGCGCTGGAATCGAACCAGCTACCGCTCCAGCGTGGATTCGGCATAGAAGCGGCGGGCCGCTGCTTTTACCGCCGTACCAACGCGATCGGAATTTCTTATTTCTTAAGCTGGATCGACACCAATAAAATTTTACGTGTATGTCGAAATTGCTCTGCAGCAAAAATATTTACGACGCAAAATTACCACACACAGTTAATAAATATTTGTGTTATGCGCATTGTAAGCTCCGCTCCGTCTATGTGTGAAGTGAAATGTTGGTAAGTTATGTTTTATTAAAAGATTTCTACAAAAATCAAAATTAGTGTTTGTACAATTTTTTTTATGTTCAGTAGTTTATACTTTTCTGCTTTGGTACAAATGCTTCATCCATTAATGCCTTTTCTTGCAGAATGCAGACATAATAATATGCTAGCATGCCCTAGCATATTATAGCTACTCAATCAGTTACTCAAGAAATAATAAATGACTAAAAAATAATTTCAATATAACCACGTAGGTATGTTTTTGAAACTAAAAACATTAATTCATCCACACACAAATCCTGTGCGCCGCAAATTGCTTTGACGTTCGCGAGAAAACCAACAACAGATGGCTCATGTGCGTGCTATACGGCGAAAATATCTGTCTCTGAGCTTGTGTATCAGAGCGTCTACATTATTATGCACGCATATCACATACAATACATACAACCCGCACAGCGTGTTATTGATGTGGATCCAGATTTAGATTATTTCCGAAACTTCTTGATGTGAGTAGATTTTTTTTTCCTGCAAATCCAGAGTATTCAGCCGGATTTTAATTTAACCAATTTTCGAAACTTTGATGACTGTATTAACGATATTAATCCTACATATAATGTGAACCAAAAAAAAAATGCAAATTTGACTCAAACTTATTTTAAATAGGTCTTTAACCCTTTCGCTTATTGGTATTCGCACGGGGTTTAAAAGTTTTTAAAGGTGTAAAAAATACACCGAGGTTATATATACATCAGGATGCTTCGGATACTTGTGAAACAATATGAGATTTATATATCTCGTCGGGGGATTTACCTTTCGGAAATTACGAACGACTTACATTGTTATCGTTATCGGTGGTTGGCTAATACAGCTTAGACAAATGAACGGATTTGCTGAAAACGGTTTTAAGTAGATATAATTTGATTACAGTTGTCATATTGTTGTTTGAAAAGCATTAATTACTGCTAAAATATTACATACATTGAGAAATCGTCCTTTAGATCGTTTTTAATGCTGTTTTTCCTGTTATTATAATTTTGTGTTATTTATTTTATTTATTTATTATTGCTTATCTTGAAAACCGTGAACAGGAACTTTATAGAATGTTATTAACATGATTTGTCATATCCAATATCCAAAACCTATTAATAAATTTGTCCATGTTTGGTAGGGAACTGCAGCGTTATCGAAAATTGTAAGTATCTCAAAACCGTCCCTTCTACAAAAATGTAGTATAGATATTTTTTATTGACCAAAAAAAAACGAATATTACAGGGTGCTTCAAAAAATAGTGATTTGCGTTTTTTTATTCATAAAACTGTCACCACTATATGCCATACTGTCTATTATTTTTTTTTTAGCAATACTTCCAAATTTTATATCATAGTGAATTATACTGCATCTACAAGTTTTTATTTCAAATCGTTTCAGAATGATTAGAAAATTTTAAATTTTATTTCAGAACTTTAAAGACCTACCAAAATGTATTTAAAAAAAATTCATCTTTTTAATGCTTATTATCGTACTAGATTTTGAGACATACGATTGCAGATCACCCTATACGATGTGTAAGAGAAAGTACTTTCTTAAATTTAAGCAACAATTTTTTACATCATTTTAAACAAACAGTTTCCTTCAATCACGTATCCAAAATACAACTATTTCAGCGGAAAATAGGTTAGAACTTTATACAATTTTCTTAACAATTGGCAAGCTCGTGTAGGAAATATAAGAAAACCTTCTAAAGAAATAGCAAAATTCATCAGTAGACACAATTACGCACTAGCATTTAAGACAAACAATACTTTGGACAAATAAGTCAAGAGTCTATATCAATTCTTCTATTGGAACCTTTGGTGTGAAACACTAAACTTGAAGAGATTTAACACAAAACACCAAAACACTTTTTTTGAACTGCTCGACGCACGTTTCGCTAACCATGTTAGCATCATCAGGAGATGATTTAATCTGAATCATCGGTGAATCATAAATAATTAAATAATCTCCTGATGATGTTAACATGGTTAGCGAAACGTGCGTCGAGCAGTTCAAACAAGTGATTTAGTGTTTAGTGGTAAATCTCTTCAAGGTTAAAAATCTATATGTTAACTTGCTCTGACTGTTCAAAGGCTTATGTCGATCAAACTGGCAGAACGTTCAAAACACGAATATTAGACAATGTAAATTTTAATGTACTTGATAGGGTGCGGCATCCCGGCTAAAAACTGCCCAGAGCTTCGGATAAGTTTACATCGAAGCTTAGTCCCAAACACATACTTTGCATTGTTCCCAGAAAAATATCTCCGTTAGTTTATAAACTGGAAAGCGTGGGTGAATCACGTGCAGGGAAGTGACATGTGAAGGATTGTTACCTCTTGGTGGATCTTCCGACGTTTCGAAGGATAGCCGTCTTTAAATATCAAGGGCAGGATAATTTTAAAGAAAATGCGCGAGAATAACTGAAGATAATAACGAAGGGAGCTCATGGTCCAGTAGGACTG
Source organism: Cosmopolites sordidus (assembly GCA_031761425.1). Classification (NCBI taxonomy): domain Eukaryota; kingdom Metazoa; phylum Arthropoda; class Insecta; order Coleoptera; family Curculionidae; genus Cosmopolites; species Cosmopolites sordidus. Next base: position 293,933 of record JARFXV010000238.1, read on the forward strand.
TAAAGCCACTTTAAGAAGAAGAAACATTTAACCAGCTGGAAGGAACTTTTGTGTAAAATAGCACAGTAACAGAAAAAAACAGGTTAAATAACTGATTTTTTACCGGTTTTGAAGGGGTTTTTTGATTTTGTTTTATCTTCAGCACGATATTCGCTTGATCGTTGTACGATGAAGCGAATAGATCGTTGATATGTTTCTGGATCATAAGCACAGATTCATGTCTCATCAACAGAAATTATTTATTTTATAATGTCATCACATCTAATTTTTGAAATAAGTGAATAAATTTTCTTTTTTTAGAATGAGACGAGAAGACACACGAGCCAAGCCGAAACTGTTCTTCAAAATGAATTAAATTGATAAAAATTATTTCTAGTAATATCTGCATGTCTCCAATACTTAGTACATGTTTCTTAATCTTAGTACTGTTTTCTTCATTGGTTGATGTGAAAAGTCTTCCTGAATATTGTATATCTTCAACTCCTTCTTTATCAATCTTCACACTAAAGTCCTCGTACCGCTTTAATAGTCACAGAGGTGAGAATCTTGGATCTATGCGTATGAGCCCGAAAATAAATAGCAGTCGACTATTTGGGTCTTTCAAAATGAGCCAAACCCAAAAAAGTTCGCGGAAGAAAACTTCGAAGCAAATTGTCGCCTATGGTTTTTGATAAATGATAAATTTTAACAATGCCACTAGATAATCGTCAAATGGTCAATTCTGAATGGTGCACAAACATTTGTTTGCCAGAAGTTTTTGAAGAAATAAGAAAAAACAACCAGCAACGCAGAACCATTCTTCACCATGGCAACGCAAGCTCTCACACATCGGACTGAACAACTCAATATTTAACCAGTCAAAATAGCGAAATAATGGGTCAGTTGCCGTACAATCCTGATTTGGAACGCAATGATTTATTTTTGTTTCCGTCCGTGAAGAACTACATGGTTAATGATTTTCGAAGTTAGAAGAAGCAATTATTGCATGCAAAATGCATATTTTGGAGATGCCTTGGAGTGCTTAAAGAGGTTTTTTGATTTGGTTCATCTTTCGTACGATATTCGCTTCATTATTGTGATGTTTCTGGGTCATAAACATAGATTGATACCTCATCACCAGTAATTATAAATTTTAGAATATCATCCAAAGAAAGCGTCTCTTCAATAACTTTAATTAGATAATATTTTTCAAATGAGTGATTTTTTTTTGGAATTTGACGAGAAGACACCCGAGCCGAAATTGTTCTTTAAAATGAATTAAATTGATAAAATCAATTACAAAAGACGCAATAATTTTTAACCAAACAAGGGAAATAATCTTCTGTCAGATGTCAAGGACAGCCATACCAACTTAAAAAAATAATGGTTGTATCGATATGTAAATCAGTCGAATTTTTATAACAATTTTTATCTTTTGATTAAAATAATATTCTTGGAAAAATGTACATGTAATTGTTTGGTACCTCAAAATATATATATAATGATCTTAAAATTTCTAGAATTAGAACTTAAAATTGAGTATACATAAAATCAGAACAAAGACTAATTACAATTGTTCAATCGAAAAATTGATATGCCCAAAACATCCCGGAAATGGCGAGCGCCTTTAATATTTATCTATTCTAATGGAATATTATTCACGTAGCGAATACATTTTCTTTTGTTTTTGCCTCGGATTTACATCTTTGCGGGAAATAGATAAATCTCTAACTACACTTGACGGCTTTTCAAAAACGTGACGTGGCTTCTGGTGACACTCTACCGTTCGGATGGTATCTGGTTAGTGAAGCGAATTACATACAGGATGATCATAAAAGGCGTTTTAGCAGTGGAATCAGAATTTATTTATCCTAATGTATAAGTTATAAAACTCCTCGAAGCGATTGAATTACTCTAGACATGTGTGAATAGGAGGATAAAGTTTAATTGAGCATATGCATGGCTTGGTAAAAAAAAAATTGAGAAGAAAAAATACCGGAGAGAATAGTGGTATATACAGGATGTCCCATAACTTATCCGCCATAGAGCAACTGGTAACTAGTGATAGTAGAGAGATACATGGTGTTGAAAGTTAAACTAAATTTTCGAAAAATTAAGATAATTTAAAAACGGTTGAAGATATCAGGTTCAAAATCGGGGTAGTTGGGTTTTGAAAGGTGACAAACTCGAATTTGGTATTAGCTTGAGCCTAGAGGGCGCTTGCTATATAGTTTGTGAGGAATTAACTAACTCATATTTTTTCACCCTATAAAGCTGGAAAAATGTTTACTTTAAAATAGAAAAAAATAATAATTTCCACGTAAAAAACGTACCCTTGGTCAATATCGATATCTCACGCCATTTACGAGAAATTCGTATTCAAATATTCCATTACACATCTTGTCGATCGCTGACAAATGTGCAATTCACAAAGTATGCCTCGAATGTTGTATACAAATTATTAGGTCTCGATGACATGTTTTATATCTCTCCTATTAAACGTAGGTGGAAACAAGTTTCTCCAATCTTGAGTTGGTATTAAATAATTTGTAAAAACTTAATCAGTTTCCTAACCGTGATTTAAGGAATATGTTTTGCGTTTATGCACAAGTAAATTACAATAGTCGTGTTGCAGTTAGAAGGTATGATGAGCTCTACCCAACCAGAATCATTCTAGATCGATAATTTTTTCAAAGAATTTTCAATCAGTTAGGCGAAACAGGTTCGTTTTATTACAATAATTCTAGTGGACGACCGAGACGTATAAAGGTAGAACAAGATTTTGGTTAGTATCGCGAAAAATCCTGAACTAAGCACTATGCGTTTGGAGGCACTAGGTGTTTTATCTTTCTCCAGATAATCGATGAACAATATCCCATGCGCATACCAAAATACAGAAGCCTTAACCTTGCATATCGATGGCTGTGTGTTCGGTCGGTTTGGACTGCCGATTTGACTCCGAAGTGTAGTGATAAATCCATGTTTTATCCATTGTCGCATACTGCATGAAAAAATCCTTTTTCTTTTGCTTAAACAGCTCCAAACACTGCTCAGAATCAAGCTGTAAGCAAACGCGGTACCCATTTCGATAGCAATTTACCCATTCCCAAATGTTCGTGCAAAACAACAAGTCTAAACACTTCCTTTCGATATTTTCATAATATCAACTATCTCCTGCCTTTTTTTTACGGTTTTACAAGATAATTTTGTGAATTTTTCTGATATTGACTGGTATAACCACCTTATTTGGATGGCCAGAATGTTCAGAATACCAATGTCCAGAATATCAATTAATTATGGCTAAGTTTCCTGGGGCAAAGTTCAGATAATGTTTATCAAGCCATTATTTTGTTTCAACGGTATTTTTTTAACAAAAAACAATGGTTAATCAACACACTAAATGATGTGTTTTCTTTATTTTGAAAATATCGAATATCACCATCATCATCATCAGCCTGTATCGATCCACTGCAGGATGAAGGCCTCTTCAGCATGCTTCCAACTTTCACGGTCCCCGGCTTTCCTCTGCCACTCGGGTCCAATATATTTAACGATGTCATCAATCCATCGTGTTTTCGGTCTTCTTCGCGGACGTTTGCGATCAAACGGTATCCACTCCAGGATTGCCTTGGTCCATCTGTCGTCCCATCGCCTCGCTATAGGGCCTGCCCATCTCAATTTCAATTGCTTTACTCTTCCAATGATGTTACAGACTTTTGTTTGTTCCCTGATCTATGCGCAGGACTTTCTTTTTTCTGTCTCGTCTTGTAATGCCAAGCATTCTCCTCTGTGCCACCCGAAGTTTTTTTTTTGGTTGCGATGTAAGTGTCCAAGTTTCACTTCCGTATGTCATAACGGATAGAACGCACTGATCGAAGACTTTTCCTTTCAGGCAAAGAGGGAGTCTGCTCTTAAACACTATGTTGAGCCTACCAAATGCCTGCCAGCCACTATTAACACGCCGTTCCATCTCCTGGGCGGTATTCCCCTCCATTGAAATCCTCTGCCCTAGATATATAAAGCTGTCCACAATCTCTAAAGCCCTTCCTAGAACTTCCTAGATTCTTCTGTCCTGAGCGAAGTTATTGAACATAACCTGACTCTTTTTCAGGTTTATTTTCAAGCCAAATGATTTGCCAGCCCTTTGCAGTTCTTGTATGCGTTTTTGCAGCTCCTCTGGGTCTTGTGAAATGAGAATAATATCATCTGCAAATCTAAGATGGTTTAAGTTTGCACCATTGATCTTTACACCATCCTGTTCCCAATCCAGTTTACGGAATACTTCAAGGCCAGCCGAGAAAAGAATAGGCGATATTGCGTCACCCTGCCATACACCTCGTTCTATATTAATTCCCACTTCAAGATCATCAAGGTGAATTGTTGCTGTAGCTCCATCATATATCGATTCTAATAGGTTTACATAGGCTCTCTCTACACCTTGGCTAAGCAGTGCATCCATTATCGCATGCTGATTATCGCATTGAGATGGAATCAAATGCTTTTTCGTAGTCGATAAAAACCAAGCACATAGGCATGGTGTATTCGTTGTGCCTTTCTATGACCTGCTGTACAACCTGGATGTGATCCATTGTACTGAATCCACCTCTGAATCCTGCTTGTTCTCTTGGTTGTGCGTCATTCAGTTTTTTTTAATATTCTTTTAGAAATTATCTTAGTGAAAACTTTGTACATTACTGATAGGAGGCTTATTGGACCGTAGTTCTTTAAATCTTCCTGTGCTTTTTTTTATGTATAAGCATCACTTCTGCATTTTTCCATAAGTCAGGTACTTTTTTGTTCTTTGAGGCATTTTGAGTATAATTTTGCCAGTGTTTTATGTAACATCCGACCCCCAGCTTTTAACATCTCGACAGTTACACTGTCTTTTCCTGGAGCCTTGCCGTTTTTCATCGATTCTATAGCATTTGTTACTTCCTCCACTAGGATAACTGGCATTTGTTCTTCCGTGGGTATTGTTGTCCTTGATTGGTTCTGATCTTCATATAACTGGGAATAAAATTTTCTAACAATCTCTAACATTTGGGTACGCGCCCTGCACACTGTACCATCCTCACCCTTTCAAGCATATATTTGCGTTCTTTTGTTTCTCAGCTTCTGTTTAGCTTTGTTAATTCCTTTATTTTCTTCTAGGGTTTTTTGCACTAGCTGCTTATTGAATCGGCGCGTGTCCTCTCTGATACTTTTTCTTATTCTTATAGTTTTGCAGAGCTCAGTGTACTCGACCCTGCCAAAAGGACTACCTGCATTTCTCATTGCTCGCCATTTCTTCATTAAATCAATGGTCTCACTGGAGATTTTTGTTTGTTTGAGACATTTTTCTTCTGGTGCTATTGAAGCAGCCGTTTGAAGCATATTGTTGACGATTTCTTCATATTGAACTGATATTTCCACCTCCTCTGGATCTTGTAACGCAGCAAACCGGTTTGACAAAGCAATCTCCAAATCGCTTCCTCTCTCCAGCAGTTTTCCAGAATCCACCTTGCCCTTCTTTGATCTTACCATTCTTTCGCGCTCTTTTCGACAGTCAATCTCGTACTCGTACCATCGTACTCGTACCATTCGGTGGTCACTTCCAACATTAAAATTGTTAAGGACAGTACAATTGGTAAATATTGTTTTATCGTTTGTCATGATGTTGTCAATTTCGCTTGTGAGCCCAGATGGACTTTTCCATGTCCATTTTCTGCTGATATTTTTCTTATAGAATGAATTCATAATATATAGTTCTTGTCCTTCAGCAAAATCAACCAATCTGTCACCTCTATTGCCTCGCTCATCAGTTTCATATGGGCCAGTTGCATTTTCGTAAGATCTTGTTGTTCCAATTCTGGTATTAAAATCACCCATCAGGATGTTGTACCTACATTTCTCCTTGTATAAAAGCTGGGCCACATCATCATAAAATTCCTCAATTTCCTCATCCCTATGGCTTATAGTTGGTGCATAAGCTTGGACGATTTGAAGCCTAAACTTTTTATTCAGCTGAATGACGCATTGGGCTAGTCGGTCGGATGTACTTTCAAATTTTACTACACTGTCCTTCAGCTTTCGATTGATGAGAAATCGAATTCCGCCACATCGGCCATTTTCCGTACCTCGAGTGTATAGTACGTGTCCAGTTGGTTCCAGTTTGATTAACTCTCCACCCTTTCTTCGTGTTTCACAGAGCTCAATAATATCTCAATGTATATTGTCAAGTTCGATTAACAGTTCTTGCAATCGGGCCTCTGTTTTCATAGTCCGTATATTTAACCTTGCAATGTCAAAAGTCCAATGGCAGCCTGATCTAACCCGGTGATTCTTAACACCCTTTGCCTTGGTGCATTTCTTCCCGCTGCTGTAGGTAGTTGCCCCTTGGCCTCCGGTGAATGAGGGCCGTGTTTGAGGTTTTACTGCCATATTTCAACATATTGAAATACCATGTTGAAGGTATGGATCGTAATCTGCCACGCTGGTCCAATGCGGGTTGGCAGATTTTGTATCATGTTAGTCTGAGGCCTCTGCTTTGACCTGTCCGCCAGGGGTGACCCTCCCAGGAGCATAGACTCCAGACGGTATAGCTCAAAACTTCATTGCCCTACCCAAACCCCTTTACCACGTCAAGGTCTATATATATATATATATATATATATATATATATATATATATATATATATATATATATATATATATATATATATATATATATATCTACCAGGTGTCCCATTAAGGATGGATCGCGGCCGTATCTTGAAAACTATTTATCCCACAGCTTTGCGGAAAAAAATATTAAACTAAAACTGACTGTGAGAAATTCACCAAAAATATTTTTAAGCTTCTAAAACCACCGCAAGAGGGCGTGACGAGCTAAACATTTTTAAAAATCTTTTTTTTTTGTGTATTTTCAAGTGTTAACCGCGTAAGAAAAATTCTCAGTTATAACTAGCAAACTGTCTCCTACAACTTTGTTTTATGACATTTTGTCGTAACTTCGCGAATAAAGAAGTGGGCGGAGTTTTACCTATATAGATAAAAAGTCATCTAATGTCCGTTTGCCTAAACCGATTTTCCTCAATTTGGATTCATTTAAAAGGCAATTGCTGGGACAATCAGATAATCTGGGATATCAATTATTTAGTTTATAAATGAAACCGCGAGGTGGCGTTACATTCAACAATAGTTTTTTGAAGTTTTGTTCAGTTTTTTCAAATGGAATGGTACATCTTTTATTACATGGCTATAAAGGTAAATTAAAGGGGAATCATCCAGTGAAAACCCGAAATCGATATCTCTGACATGTCAAGAGATATTTCGATTTTTCTGAAAAAATCAGTTAGTTTTAATTTTTACCGTAACATTAAATTAAAAATTGGTCTTAATATGGTACAGCTTTTATTACATGGTTAGAAAGGTAATTTAAAGAGGAATCATCCAGTGAAAACCCGAAATCGATATCTCTGACATGTCAAGAGATATTTCGATTTTTCTGAAAAAAATCAGTTATTATTTCACTACTACCTGCATTAAATTAAAAAAATATTAATCTAATGTTTGCCTTCCTTCACACTTTACGAAAAATCGAAATATCTCTTGACATGTATATATATATATATATATATATATATATATATATATATATATATATATATATATATATATATATATATATATATTAATAAAATTTGTTTTAACGGGAATTTCTTGGTAGAAACCAAAAATACTAAGATCAATCGAGTAAGATTTTTAATTAAATATTGCAAACAATAAACAATTGCAACAGAAAAGTTCAAGTTAAGTAAAGCTTAAGCTATATTTATCAAGAATATAGATATTTTAACGTTGTTACATTGTAATGAATGTCTATTCTTGTTCAGTTACTGTATGATGTGTGTTTGGATGAGTCCCATTTGTCTCTGTTCATTTATTTGCTGTATACTAACGAATAATCCGTGGAAATGTATGTCTACAATTTTAAATAACACGCAGAACAATATTTAAATTTTAGAGGTTAATTTTGTTACTAGAGTGTTTGTAATAGCGACGATATGATATTAAAATAAAACAAAGTAAAAAACATTTTTCGGGTAAATAATTTTTTTTGTTGATTTTAAGGTATGGTCGATTATACAGAGGGTAAGGGAAAGCACTTTCATAAATTTAACAAATCATTCTACTTATAATTTTAAAGGAACAAATTCTTACAAGAGGAAAAAAGCTAAAGGTTCTTGAAAAAAAATGCAATGTTATTAAAGTAACGACAAACCCAGGCCAGCACCCCCCTCAGGCTATCAACCCTTGGTTATGTGCCTAGCCATAAATCTATCAGGAAGCCAACCGACTGGCGAGTGACCAACGTAGAACACTTCTCAGAAGGCATCCGGCCTTACCCAGCCTTTAACTGGCGTGAATGAGGGGTAATTCGTTGTCGGATTTTACACTCTTGCCTAGAAACAATCACAGACATTTAGGTGTGGATATGTGTGGGCGTGTGTGTGTATATAAGTGTATGTGTAGGGTAGGAAGTTAGACGGACAGAAGAATTAAAGAAAAACACCCATCGGAGCGCTGGTATCGAACCAGCTACCTTTGGATTGCCTGGCACGCGACTAACCCCTAACTATTTAAGCCTTTTAATATATTAATTTCTAAGGATTCCAACAACAGTTTTTTATTTTTGTTTTCTACATGCAATATTCTAAAATTATCATCAAACTTATGGTCATTGTATAGCAGATGTTTCGAATAAGCCGAATCAGTTCTTATATATATATATATATATATATATATATATATATATATATATATATATATATATATATATATATATATATGTATGTATATATATATATGTATATATATATATATATATATATATATATATATATATATATATATATATATATATATATATATATATATATATATATATATATATATATACAGATGTTTCGAATAAGCCGAATCAGGTCTTATATATATTGTTAAATCATATTTGAGAGATCGTTCTGAGAACAATGCAAAATATGTGTTTGGGACGAAGCTTCGACGCAAACTTATCTGAAGCTCTCGACAAATTTTCGCTGGGACGCCGCACCTTCTCACCTACATTAAAACTTACATCTCGTTTCCGGAGGTTATACGACTTTGAATTTCTTTCATATGCAGTGTAAAGCTTTCGACATACCTCTACAAATATTATACGAAACTCAGTTAACTTTTCAGCATAAGTGCTCCTGTTACCAGGTACGACTTTAATGGATTGATCAGAGAAAGGAGAACTATAATACTGGACAGACAGCGAGCTTAATTCTGCGGAACCATACAAAAGCAAAGATAATGTACTATACAAGAGCATTATCTTGCTCTTAGCCTGTTTTTTGGTCTGTATCCGATCACACCAAGCAGCGTTGTTGAAATGTATCCTTTCCACATGTCCAATCCATCCTAGTATCTGTATTCTAATGAAATCTACAATATTTCTTTCATCATGCATCTGATAAAGTTCGTGGTTCTGTAATATGTTATTCTACTTTCTCTTGTTAGATCAATTCTTCTATTGAAACTTTCGGTGTGAAACATTAAACTCGAAGAGATTTACCACTAAACACCAAATCACTTTTTGAAACTTCTCAACGCACGTTTCGCTAACCATGTTAGCATCATTAGGAGATGATTTAATCTAATTCTAAAACTAAACTATGTTCTATTTATATGATAAGCCTACCTAATGAAGCGTGTAAAAATCATGAACCGTGAAGTTGACTGAACCTTACATTAATAGTTAAAAAGTTGACTCATGATTTTCTTATATTTTTCTATTTGAATGATTTCATATGCATCGAAAGCCCTATTGTTAGAAATTTAAGACTAGTAAAAAGTGTAAATAACAACATAGATTACACTTCTGAAACGAGACTAAACCTAAGCAAATTCACATTTTCACACTCGAAAAAATATCCAGATTTAGGACAAAATAATTCATGGTTCTTAAATCAAAAACCGCCATCTTACGTCTCAATAATTAATTATTCCTCAATTTTCAATTTAAATCCCAACACCATATTCACCAGATATAGCATCCTGACTTTTTCCTGTTCCCCTCGATTCAAAAAACTACTTCGTGGAAGCCGTTTTAAAGAAAAATACTGAGCATCTTACCGAAAAATACCGAGTAAAAATTATAAGTCGAATATAAAAAATCTTCCTGCAAAAACGTTGGAATAAGTGTATTATAGTGGGAGACTTTAAAGGAAACAAAATACATTTGGATGAATAAATAAATATTTTTAGTATTATTTAGTAGCAGTAAATAAACAAACTCAATTCAGTAAATAAAAAACTAAATCATTTCAAAACATTATAGGTACGGCATGCTTTTTTTCCCAGCTAATCAGTAACCAAGCCATACATCCAAAAATAAAACAGCAGGTCGAAAAAGAACTGACAAAAATTGGACACCCACGAATGCAAACCAGATCCGAACGAGATAGAAAGCTGATCGCCGGCCCGATCTGATGCGGCTTTCTTCAAAAGGCAAGCGCACAGATATTATCCATTGCCGTAACTGGAGACACGCTACTTATCGCACTTTTTAACGCCTGCTTCACAACCGAGGCGATGAATCCATGTCAAAATAGGGATATTATTAGGCGAACAAAAAGATATTTTTTTATCTTTTATTATTTCGGTTGTACGGCTTGGATACCGATTTGATGAAGAGAACGCAAACCAGGTATTTATAAAGCTACCAGTTAGATTTAATACCGGGCCTTTATTTAATCCTGTAATCCACGTGCCTAGTAATTTATTTAAACTTGGGAACTTTCATTGTTTATGATGAATTTTTTAAAGGTGGTATCATCTTTCACTAAAAATATATTACTAAATTTTCCACTAGATCTGTCATCGAGATTTCTTCGCCGTGTCGTTTTAGAATTTCTAGGCTTCCTCAGCAACAAGACATATTTTAGAAAGCACGTCTTAAACACATTCGATTATTTAAAACAAATAATTGTCATTGTTTGCATTTCATATTGTTTCAAAAAAACAATATTTTCCATAAAAAAATTACGTTATGCCCTTCTCTTCTTCTTTTTACCTTCCATGGCATCTGGTCTGATGGAATTATTTTAACAATTTGTTACTTTAGGTTTAAAATAATGTAGAGCTAGTTTAATGGTATGTTTACATGCGTTATTGGTGCTAAACTGAATATGTAATTCAAAGAAAAATATTTTGAAAAAGAAAAATTATAAAAACTGAAAAAAAAACTACAAAATTACAGGAAAAAACATTTGATTATATAAGTGGGACCAGAATAGTAACTGCGTATTAGCGACTACTATTTATATAACATAAAATAAAAATAATAAAATAAAAACAAGAAACTGATGAAAATTTGCAGTTGTTTAAAACAATAAATTATTCTATAATTATAGTTAATGTATTAAATTAATGAAAAACTTACTAGACACGGTAGAGAATGTAAACTACTATATAATTCTCAATTTTGAATTTAAATAAAAATAGTTTTAGAAGAGGAGTAATATAATCAGCTGATATATATAATCATCGGTGTTGATTTCTGTCCTGCCAATATATAAAAATTTAAATTAATTTTTTAAAAATCTATTTCTTCAAAAAGTAAAGTGTCTTTTATGCGTCCAATACGACAAATAATTATTAATAAATTGGAAACACTTGTCATAAAATCATATAATTTCCAAACATTAGTTAGGTAATCAGTTCCATCTTACATCGAGTTGATGTTCATATCTAAATTAGGTATACATATTCGTAAATGAAATAAAAAATCATAGTCACTAAATTATTTATTATTAAAATACATATATCTTTTCTAAAGTAACATATATGAAGTAAATATATGAAGTAAAAACATATTATGTACTTAATATATCAATTATACTATTTTTTGTAATTAAATGATTAAAAAATATGAATAAAATAGGAAAAAATCAGTAAATAAACTAAAATGGGAGATAAACTTGAGTATAAACTCATTTTCCACAAGAACTAAAGAAAGCTAACCTTCAAGAGTAAATAACATATATGTAACAATTACATATTTTAAAAGGTTCACTTCAATTGTTGGAACAGCATCTCGTAGTAGTCGCACTTTTACCTTAGATGTTCGATTAAAACAATCCTTAGCTAAATGATGAGAACGTCAAAAACTACAGCTTTTTGGAATAAAGTCTAGTTTTTTAATAAAATTAATCCGTGTTCTTCTATTTGGATCTTTGGGGAACTTTGAAAAAAGATAAACTAATTTAATAACATGAAATCCAAATCAAATGGAAGTAATTTTTATATTTATTAGTACAATAATTTCTGAAAAAAATAGGAATGAAAAAAAAGTTAACACTCAACAACTATATTATTAGTTATATTTTATAGGTTCCTCATATGAGTCAATTAACATATTTTATATGTATCAAACCGAAACTAAAAATAATCTGAATTGTTAAGGCCCATTATCTCAGAAGACTAAACATTTTAGAAGATACGTTAAAAATTTATGTTCTAAACAAAATAATCACTACCTTTAATAACATTATAATTATAAAAAAATTAGATTATAATTATTCTACCTAATATCAATTTGACTACGCCTATGCATACCATGCGATTTGTTGGCTTCATAACCTTAAATTTTAATTTAAACAAAAGACGTTTTTATTTCTAAATAATTAACAAATTTAGTATTAAAAACACTTACCTACGTAATGCTAGTATTGAATTTTTATTTTTCAGGTCAGGGAATAACCACAAAAGGCACAACTAACCATATTTTTGTGTGTTTGCCTTACTTCCGATATATTCGTTTTTATTGTCGATCTAGTAAGTATTAATATGTATCTACACTAGAACACACAAAAAGATTATTCCTGTATACTTATTCGGCACTTATTATTGATTAAAGCAAACTAAAACTGCTCAAATCTATTATTAAACTTCTAAGTTGTTGACACCAACTACCAAAAGTCCAAAGCAATGATCTTTGATGCTTCAATATGGCCGTTTTCGTCCCCATTTGTATGTACATAAAGATGCTTAGGCTCGTTCATATTAGTTTTATATTCAAAGAAAAATACGATAAACGTATGTCGTAGAACAATCCACAATCGATTCATTAACTGCTACTAACTGCTAAATCAAACAATTAAATTATTCGAGTCAATGGTGAGATGGAGTCACGTTTATGCCTAAATGTTATCCAAAATTTTGACAAAAGAGTGCACGTCTGTGGAACTGCAAGTGATGGTGTTTAAATGTCATACACTATGCTTCAATTATTAATAAAAAGATGTGTGTGTTTTATTCAAGAATTAAAAAATCCGCTCATTTGAAAAACCCTTTATTACAGATAGTATTAAATCTTAGCGTACGCAGACGATATTGGCATGATATGTAGAAAAAAGGAAAAATTGGAACAGATCTTTAGACAGTTCGAATAGGCAGCGTCAAGAATGGATCTAAGAATGACTCAATAAAAATTAAATCCATGATATTAACAAAACAAAGATATAACATATTGTATATTGATCTAGTAATAAACGGAAGACCATATGAAAAAGTTAATAATTGAAGTATCTAGACTTTAACAATCACGACTCACACTAAAGTATCAGAGGACGTTGCAGTAAAAATAACGACTGCAAATAAAAGTTTTTTCCTATACAGAACATCTTGAAATGTAAATCAATATCGAGGGACGTAAAAATAAAAATATACTCAATAATAATTAGAACTATACTACGAGAGTCTTTCAATAAGTCCTTAGAAAATCCAAGAGATAGCTCTCGTAGCATCGGAAGTGGTTTGTTCTCAGTAAGCATCATTATTCGCCAGATAGCTGTCAAAGTCTCAGTTATATTCATCACATGATTTCATTTTTATTGTTGATTGCAGTAAGAAACTTTAGTTTATTTAGAAAAATGGAAAAAAGTTAGTTTCGAGTGGTGATTAAACACATATATTTAAAAGGCTTAACACCGAAAGAGATGAAAGCTAAGTTGGGTGGAGTTCATGGCACGTCTGCTCCCGTGTTTGCAACTGTTTATAATTACAACATCCACCGAATTCACCGGATTTGACCCCCAGTGACTTTTGTTATTTCCGATTTTAAAAATATGGCCCTACGGACAACAGTTCACATCGCCCAAATACATGCCTATTTTGAGGATCTTCCGAAATCTAGACGGCTTAAAAAAGTTGGAGAAACGCTTGGAAAAGAACTATTCAGAATCTTTAATAGTCCAGATATAGTGCAGGAAATTAGGAGCAAATGACTGAGTTGGTGGGGCTATATTGAAAAAATGGACAGCAGAAAACTTGACAAGACAAGTGCATAGAACGATAAAGACCGAAGTCATAGAGGAGAAAAAATAATAATAGTAGTACACCTTTAACTTATCGATAAACACAGGGCAGCTCTCTTTTTTATACTGATGTTGCTTGTTATGGTTGCATACATAAAACACTTGTCTGTGCATTTTATTGTTAGTTACACTATTTTTGTTAATAAAAAATATCTTTAAAGTATTGCATATTTTATATATCTTCGGACATTTCGCTTCTATAACTCTTTTCGTGTTGTCTTTGTCCTGCTTTGTTTTCATTTATTTTATTTGGCCCACATCATAATTATTAGACTACCTTTGTTTAACCAATGATTCTTACAATTTTTTTGAACAAAACGTTTCTTTAAAATATATATCCAAAATGCCATTTTTATTATTTGAAAATAAAATGTAAAATTTTTAGTGCCATTTATTCCATAGATTTGGTTTGCTTTGTTACAGAAAAGAGAAAAACTTACACATTATTGTCTTTTAATGCCAAAGTTATAATTATTACCACTAATTTTTTACACTATAACATTTCAAACGTTTCACATCACATTAAGAAAAACACGATTAATTGTTTTATTAAGTTAACTGTTCATAATTCCCACCACCCCAATATTGGTGAAAGAAGCTTCGTCGGTTAAAATATTGGTCAAAACAGTTGAGTTTCTTTGGTTTTGGCCGCTCATAAAGGTAGAATAATTGCTGTTTTAGTGTTCCATGTAGAATCCAATAGTAAACTCTAACTTGTCGCGCAACACTTCAAATACCTCTGGTACTTCTGGTAAAATTGGCCTTGGACTTCAGAGTCAATTTCTCGTTGCCAGGAGATATTCAAAAGTTTTTGAAAGACCTGAATAAATTTTTGGAGGGCTAGAAGCGCTTTTCCTGGATATCATTGCCCATATATACGCTTACCCCCTTCGGAATTTTGTAGAACTTCTCCGTAAATATGAAGCATATCATTATATTCGCGTACATAACATACAGGATTTCAATACAGAGTATTTTTTCCATTCCAATTGAGGTAACTCCAAAACATGCATTTTAAACGCATTGACCGCTTCTTCTGAGAGCCCGCGTTGTAATGGTGAAGAATCACAGATTGCTTTTTCTTATTTCCTAAAAAACTTCTGGCAAACAAATGGTTATGTATTATTCAGAACTGACCGTTCTACGATTCGATAGTACAACACAGCACGATTGTATTTTTGAGCATTCTTTTGCACCAATCGACACGAGTCTTTTTTTGAGCGATTGTCAAATTATGCGGAATCCAACGCGCACAAATCTTTTTCACGGCTAAATGTTTATGTAAAATCTTGTGTATGCTTGTCTTACTAATGCCCAGGAATGACTCAGTCATGTGGTATGTCACATGACGATTTTGCCTTATCAGTTCGCGCACAGTATCGATGTTTTAGCACAGAGGAAAATAGAAAGATGTATGCTTGGCATTACAAGACGAGACAGAAAGTCCTGTGCATGGATCAAGGAAGAAACGAAAGTCTGTGGCATCATTGGAAGAGTAAAGCAATTGAAATGGATATGGGCAGGCCATATAGCGAGAATGATAGATGGACCAAGGCAATCCTGGATTGGATAGTGCTTGTTCGCAAACGTTCGCGAAGAAGACCGAAAGCACGATAGATTGATGACATCGTTAAGTATATTGGACCAGAGTGGCAGAGGAAAGCCCCCAGGACCGTGAAAGTTGGAAGCATGCTGAAGAGGCCTTCATCCTGCAATGGATCGACACGGGCTGATGATAATATATATATATATATATATATATATATATATATATATATATATATATATATATATATATATATATATATATATATATATATATATAATATATATATATATATATATATATATATATATATATATATATATATTATATATATATATATATATATATATATATATATATATATATATATATATATATATATATATATAT
Source organism: Cosmopolites sordidus (assembly GCA_031761425.1). Classification (NCBI taxonomy): domain Eukaryota; kingdom Metazoa; phylum Arthropoda; class Insecta; order Coleoptera; family Curculionidae; genus Cosmopolites; species Cosmopolites sordidus. Next base: position 310,250 of record JARFXV010000238.1, read on the forward strand.
ATATATATATATATATATATATATATATATATATATATATATATATATATATATATATATATATATCTTAATATATATATATATATATATATATATATATATATATATATATATATATATATATATATATATATTTATATATGAAAAACATTTTTGTTGGTTGCTTGACCGGGAAGGAGCCCTACCCATCCCTTCAACTGGATGTCATATGTTTCGTCTCTCGAGATTCAGACTCATCAGGGCGCCGACATATACCATACCAGCAAGAATAGGGAGACTCTATCCACAGCCAACAACCCATGTTTTCGCCGACTTCCCGTCGGATGGGGTATATATGTATTATTAGACAATGAGACAGCGTCCTTCCCGGTCAAGCAACCAACAAAAATGTTCATTTTTGGCGGAGACGCAGGTTGTTGTGTGTTCCACATGAGATTGTGGAACCCAACGGTTGGGTGTGTGATGACACTCATCTACTGCTGTCTCATTGAATGCAGTCCAAGAAAATCTAATACTATATATATATATATATATATATATATATATATATATATATATATATATATATATATATATATATATATATATATATTAATTTTTTACTGCCAAGTATTAAAATTATCCATATATGTACATGCAAGCGATATTTTTAGCATTGTTTAAAGTAATAATATATATAGTACTACCTAGTATGGTGTTCATGTGTCAAGTCGAATTAACCAACGAACGTGTGATCACGTTCCGAAACACGCCCAATTTTCTATTGGCCCACTGACCACCGAGCGGTCCTTTTCTACCTTTAATAATATGTTTTCGAGTGTATTTTAAGCGATCGCGAGATTTCGAAAGGCTCTTCTTATCCGATTCAGCAACGTAACCGGACCTTTGTTTTGCCGAAATCATAAATCGAAACTGCCATCGTTTGGCAAATCAGTTTTTTTGCTCGTAGTTGTTGTCGAACTGAATTTAATGAATTTAGGTTATAAAAAGAAAAAAATGTATCAGTCATGAATCAAAGTTTTGTTTTGGTTACGGAAAAAAACATTCTTCTTTGGTATAGGGTGATTTTTTAGTACCTGCGAACTTTGAATTCAAATAAAACAACAACCTTATTAAATGCCTGAAAAATATCTATTTTATGTGAAATATTATTCAATGGCATCAATGTTTGAAAACAATTTCGGACAAATTTCGGACCGCGGCTAATTCTGAACACATTTTCAAGCAATTGGGGTCTTATATTCGAAATTATTCGAGCTATGTTAGCTTCAAGGCGTCAATAGTTGCTGGTTCATCGGCATAGAGCAAAAATTTAACATAAAAGTAAAGAAAATAATCTATAGGCGTTAAATCATATGACCTTGGTGGTTAATTAACAGGTCCGTTCCCCGAAATAATTTTCTCCCTAATTGGGCTTTTGAACAAATTATTTCTTTGTCATAAATGGAACATCATCACTGATGTTCCTGGGCTACATCAAACTGAAAATACATTTTTAAACCTAGTACCGATGAGGCGCCGACAGTTCCCGAAAAAAACACGAACGTTTGTGACCTCACAACAATAGTAACGAAGGCCAATATCGGGTCGCCTCGGAACTTTTCGGAGTCTCGGATAAATAGAACAATTTATCGATCTTAATCATTGTTTTATAGGTTTAACCTATATTTTTGACTGCATTTGTTGGTTTGCTAGCGATTTGAAAATATAATTGCTTTTAATTGTTATTTAAGCTTTCGGTGGTGTTTTCGATGTTATACTCATATATGTTTACATTAGATATAGAGGTTCAAAGGTAAGTTCAAAATGAAATATTGAAATTAGATTAGGGTTCCTTTTGTTTTTTGCATTAGTTGTTATAACTTTTATTTATATTATTTAATTCGTGTAGGAAAAACAAATTAACGTGCCAAATTTATAAGAAGGAATATTCCTGCCTGCCCGCAAAGAATCTACATGTAGCAACACAACCGATGGTAGTAACAATGAGAAAGCCCTACAGGATCGGCATTTTGTAGGATACGAATAATAATAATATTCAAGAAAGCGCGAATAGACAAGAACAAAATTCGACTACCAATTTGGAAGGTAATCGTATATGAAAAGTCTTATACTTATGAAAGTTTTAGATGATAATCTAATTTGTAGATGGTCGAAGAGTACAGAAATTTGTGTGATGAGTTGAATGAACATCAACTAGTTAAATTAAGGACTGGCAAAGCAGTTTTCCATGGAACGTTCTCGTGACACACTACAAATAATTTAATTATATCTAATAGAAATATTTTGTTTTTTATTTACATTTACATTATTATTATTTTTTTAAAAACTCACATTGATGCTTTAGCATGTTGAACTTCAGCTGAATTGAACCGAGTGTCATTTTTGAGAAAATCTGTGACCATAAAAATATCCACAGCGGGTATATTATCAGAATTATATTTTATGAACATTTTGTCACACATTACTGATCTAAATTAGTAACAAAAAATATTTTATTTTGCAGTTAACCAAAGTGACAGTATATATATATATATATATATATATATATATATATATATATATATATATATATATATATATATATATATATATATATATATATATATACAGGTAGAAGCAGTACGTTGACAGTACTGACATGAAAAAACTTTACTATTATGATGTCATCAAATGGCAGCCAATCGCAGCGCGTTCATAGCCATATGATTTTTTTTTATTTTATGAATTTTCATTCATTTATAATTAAGTGTAACAAATTTTAAATTTTTTTTGCATCGATTATCAATATTATTTATGATAAAGTTTGAAAATAAAGTAAAAAAAATCGATAATTTTTTTAATTTTGTTTCCTCGGTGAATCGATTGTTGCTTGGGCTGTATGACATGTAGAATCATCCAGTGGGAACCACATCCCCTCCAGATGAATACCATTCAAATTCGAAATTAAATAATCATTGTTCATAGCCCTGTAATCATCATCAACACTGCGTGGATATTTTCTTCGGAGCGCACAGTTTTTTGTTTTGTTTTTGTTTTAACATCGAGCAGCATGAAATCCATTTGGAATTTGTCAATAATTCAGCGAATACATCGCATGGCTGGGCGTTTATGTGCACCATAAAATTCACAAACTATAAGTGTGGCACACAGAATACTGATTTTGATAATAATGAAGTATTGCCTTCAGATCTTTCAACGAATGATCTTTTATGGCCTCAATTGACTAAAATCGCCTTCCTCAAAAAGGTAATTTTAACTAGGGAAGCAGGCGATATCAGGCGAGTACGATGCTTGGTCGATGACATTCGGCTCTTTCTTGAGCTCTTTAAAAACCAATCATGCGCGTTTGATGCCAAAATATCAGTTTCAATGATATGAACGGATTTTTGGAACGATTTTCGAGCACTATTTTCTAGATTTTGTCGGTGCTTTCGCTGTTCGTAGACGTTTAAGGTCGACCAGAACGACGCAAATCAATTACTACTTCTCGACCCATTTTAAACATTTTTTGCCATTTCTATACCTATGTTTTTCATATGCCCGATTCACCGTAGGTCTTCCGCAACATTTTCAGAGATTCGGCATATGACATTTCGTTTGACATACAAAATTTAGGGCAAACGCTTTGCTCAATATTTGTATTCATAATTAAATAGCAACACGAACTTGACGTCGACTAGCAAAACTAACTGATGTAAACAGACTAGTTGATCTACAGCGCTCAAATTGGACATCGTAACTACACATAGTTTCGCCATCTTACAAAAGAAAAAAAAAATAAAAAACATTTTACGCGGGCTTTGTAAATGAGAAATTCCAGGTACTTTTTATTCAGAATATATATATATATATATATATATATATATATATATATATATATATATATATATATATATATATATATATATATATATATATATATATATATATATATACAGGGTGTTTGGAAATAACATCGATATATTTTGGGAGGTAACTCTAGGGATTAAAACATAAAAGTAATTCTTGTAAATATACCCCAAAAATTGCTTCTTAAATGGGCTAGAGCCCCTTAAAGGGGGAACTCTGAAGTTGGTTTTTTCGCAATGGTTTCGAAACGGCTTATATAAGTCGTGAAATTCGGTATATTTCAATAAGTTGGAATGGAAAAACATTTTTTTGTGTTAATAATTGAATATTTTAGTCAGGTGCGTCACATACAGGGACGTCTTCTTGGTAAATGCTGCCATAACTTTTTTGTTTGTAATGTTCTTTTAATTTTTTAAATCAAATTGTTGAATCGCAATAATTTTTAAGTAAAAAAGGTCCTCTTATTTGATCTCGTTAAAATAGACCGTTTTCCAGAAAACTGACTTTTTCTAAATCGATGCACGATTACATGGACATCGAAATGCATCTTATTAATTAAGTAGGCGGGTGTCACTGTTAATCTTTGTCTTTGAAGTTCCGTAAAACAGGACAATTTTCGCAATATGGTCTAGTTTTTTAATTTTTAAACTGCAAAATGGCGAATATGCCTTTTATGTGCGGTAAGGCGAATGGGAACGAGAAATTAGATTGTATGAAGAGGCTTTTCCCGGAAGAGGACTTCCTTGTACAGAAACATTTACAAACCTGCATAGAAAATTATGCAAAAAGGGATCTTTCATGTCTTCCAAATTTGACTGTGGAAAAAGCCGGAGCACCAGAACTGTAGAAAATGAAGAGAGAGTTTTAAAAAATGTAGCATAAAACCCAGGAATAAATTACAGACGAATTGTTGTTCAAGAGGGTAGAAATTGTTAGAGAGCAAGGGCTCTATCCATATCATTTGCAGAAAGTTCAAGCCTTAAATCCTCATAGTATGCCACAAAGTATCCAGTTTAGCCAATAGTTAAGGAAACAATTGCGTTTAAATGAAAATTTTGCACAGAATATTCTCTTTGCAGACGAAGCTATGTTCACACGCAATGGAATTTTTAATTCTCAGTATACTCATGTGTTGAAGGAAGAAAATCCACATGAATTTTTCGAATCGGAGCATCAGGGCAAGTTTTCTATCAATATCTGGGCAGGGATACTACGGAATTTTCTGATTGGACCATTTGTACTTCCCAACCGTTTAAATGGACAAAAGTATTTAAACATCTTGGAAAACCATCTACTGGACTTAATGGACGATGTAGCATATCAGTGCAGATATGGCATGTTTTTTTTTTAAGGACGTTGGGTCTCCGCGTAATTTATCCGCAAATCACAATGCAAATGTTGTTTGTTTGCTTTCATTGAAGTTTGCAATATTTTTAAAACGATGGCGATTATCGCCTTACATGTTTTACAAACCACCACATTAAACTTTTAATAATATTTGCAAATATAAATAAATCTGGCTGCCAACTAACTCTAATACATGACCAGTCATAGATTTCCCAAATAAGGCACCTTTTTGAGTGGAAAACTGTTATCGTCGAAGTGTGGAACTCTCCTGTTAAGATCGGTCTAACCATCAATTCTTCTATTGGAACCTTCGGTGTTAAACACTAAACTCGAAGATATTTACCACTAAACACCAAATCACTTTTTGAAAGCTTCTCGACGCACGTTTCTTTAACCATGTTAGCATCATCAGGAGATGATTTAATCTAATTCTAAAAACTAAACTATGGTATATTTATATGATAACCCTACCTAACGAAGCGTGTAAAAATCATGAACCGTGAAGTTTACTGAGCCTTACATTAATAATTGAAAACGTTGATTGTACGGAATAGGTCCCTTACCCCGGTTCATGATTTTCTTACATTTTTCTATTTGAATACTTTTGATATAATTTTTTAATTATGAGGAATAAATAAAAATAGTTTTGTTATAAAACTTATATATGATATTTCCATTTATGACAAAAAAGTCCAATTGGCAGCAAAGATCTTACGATTTAACAACTATGGATTTTTTGGGGAGTATTGTGATGTCACAGGTTCACGCTAACAAGCCCACGACCGCCCAAGCACAGAAAGCCTAAATTGAACGCTGTATCAACGAAATACCGCTACATGTATGCTAAACTGTTATTCAAAACTTTGCGAGAAGAATACGCGTATGCCACCAAAGCCGTAGCGGCTATTTACTGGATGTGTCGTTCCATTATAAATCAATAAACACTTCAATATTTTGCTACAGAAAACTATATTTTATCTAAAATTCACATCTTGGGCTCTTATTGTAACACCCTTTATAAATAATAGTTTGAAAATGATTTTATATCACCAAAATATTTTATTGTCTATTACAAAAATTGTAATCGCTTTACAAAAATTCGAAAAAACATATTAACCAACCTAGTATATAAAACAATTCATCTTGGATTTTAAAAAAAATAGCACATAAAATATGTCGATTCATATATTAACATGTATAAAATATTCGAACTTTTTTAAAAAAATCTCAAAGAGGTCATGATGTAAATATTTACATTAAAAAAAATTCTTTGGCTTAAAATAACCTTCTTTGTTTCTATGCAGCCTCGTGCCGTTCGCATTACCAAAAAATCGCAGATTTATATTCCGCATTACGATTACGACACTTATATAAATTTCTATCTCGCTGACCACCGCATACTTGATAAATTTCCAAGCGTCGAAATTATGTTAAAAAAGGCCCCTTCCTGATTCGCTAATTTATCAAATCTTTTGCCAGTTTAAATGAACGTCTTGGGTCATTGGAAGTAAATTGAAAGTGTTTCCTTTCTATCAAATCTTGAAGCTATACAGGGGTTGTTCAAGAAGTTTTTAGAGTGACATCTCTGTGCAAGTGAAACAGTTTCCCAATAAGAGTGTCAGAACTTTGATACGTAATAGAGACAACACTGTTTGACATGTATATGTCCCTTTTCAGTACATTGTGCCAATACGACGTGGAAAGATACATACAAGATTCAGCAGCGCATTGAAATTTGAAGAATTGGACGACCTCAACTTTGGGACAAAATATTCTTTCCCGACGAAGCGCACTTCTGGCTTGAGGGGTTTGTGGTCAAACATAACTCCTAGAGTTATATCTAGAAGTTGTGAACTAAGAAAGGCAGTGGATTATGGAAATCGTGTTATTGTTAATGGTGAACGCTATAGGAATACGTTAACAGAATATTTTTGTCCTGAATTGATAAATGTGGATATAAACAATGTTTTGATGCAACAAGACTTCTAACACATTTCGCCAGATAATCGATTTATTCCAAGAACAGTTTTCTGAACGCGTCATTTCGCGAAATTATCAACGGTCCTCTAAGATCTTTCGATCTCATGTCCTTTGATTATTTCTTGTGGGATTATGTTAAATCTCTGGTTTACGGATCATAACAATACCAACTCTCAGATTTGCAATATGCCGGAAAAATAATGGAACTTTTTAAATTCGAACAAAAATAAAAGCTCCATCTATTAAAACAATAGAGTAACATTACCTTTTGTCATCTCGTTACAAAAACGCGATGGAACAAAGAGCTAATATTAAATTTTGTATCAACCTCGATAAAACTTCTACAGGAACATTTGAATTGGCCAAAAAAAGTACATGATGATAATTGCTTATTCCGTGCAGGCGTGTTCGAGGGGTATAAGCGATTCCAGGACGGTCGCGATACTTTGGAAGTCGACCCAAAGCCATGGAGGTAAAAAAAAAGAAATTGAGCTGGTGGAAAAAGTTGACAGGATCAGAATGTCACAGGTTGATAGAAGAAAATCGTTCGAGTAAGGACCGAATATCGAGCGCCGAGAAGATAATATTTGTTACACGATATAGCACCATATCACAGGATCATCCCTGTTTGTGAATTATGAAAAATCAAGGTTGTGTGCTTCAACATCCTCCGTATGTAAGTATCATTGACATACACAAAATATATTTACTTTCTATCTTTGCATTATATATAAAAATTAATATAATTTATTTTTAGATTCGTTTTGATAACGACGGGAGAAGACCTCCCGAAACGTTAACGTTCAAAAGTTTGTATTTATTTTAGAAAATGTTTATATTTTTTAAAATTTGGTTTGTTAGGTAAATTTATTACAGGAAATCCTCCGTATTTCCTTGTATTATCTTTCTGTGACTATATCCTGGTTTCGAAACTAAAAATGGCCATAACAGGAACATTTTATAACTGTTATACTAGTCCAAGAAGCCGGGACGATGGTCATTGAGGCTATTCTAAAAAACGCCTTAAAAAATGTATTTTAGTAGATTGGAGATTTATTTTTATTCTCAAATATCAAAATCAATCGTTGAAGAATATGTAACTGAAATATCAGTTGTCACCATTTCTGAATAGTATCACTGTTTTGAAAACTGATTCAAGTGCAAAAGTGTATTGATGCCAAAGACGAACCGAAATAGAAGCAGTAGTAAAAAAAAGAAATAAGTAGAAGTAGTAGAATTTTGTATCAGTGGAAAAAATAAACACAAATAATAGCTTCAGGTTTATGAAAACAAACTTTCTCGATAAGCAATCGAGTTATGGAATACCACAGAGAATAACTAGAGCGAGTCGAAGTGGACCTTCACCGAAAAATAAACGTACCCTATTTACCAAACGGAAAAGAAAATATTACTATACCAAAAGTAAGGTGATTTTAAATAAAAAAACAAAGTATTTATTTATCATACAAATTTGTTTTAACTTCTTCAAAGTGATTCTCTCTCACTGGACTATAATTATTTCAACACCTATTTCTGCAATTCAAGGAAATGAAAAGAATAGACAAGATCAGGTATAGCGCAACTAGAGACCACCTGGAAATACCACCACTTATGTTAAACATAGAAGAGAATGGACCAAATCAGAGTCAAAAAAGAGTATAAGTCGTATAAGACATGGAATACAGACATCATAGGAACAAGTCAATGGAGAAGAAGGTAGTTGACCTAGCCAAGGACCGTAAATTATAGAGAAAGTTCGTTAACACATAAAATATAATTTCATCTCGACACCTGCGGGTATTAAAAGGAAGAATTAAATAAGTATAATTTCTAACTTAACTAATGAAATAACATTAAATTTCTGTCATATTTTAAGGACAGTTTCACCAACTTAAAAAACAAATTAGTCTTGAGTTCTTTAGTGTTTCTTTTGGACAATAGTGTAGTTATGAGGTGGGAAACTAGTAAAGCACTGGCAAACCCAGCCAAACTAATACTACCCAACTACTAAACTAATACAAACAAAAGTGCAATAACTTGTGCAATAACTAATAGTAGTGATTAATCAGTGAGTAGTAACTAATCTAAGTGCAATAACTTGACAATCCATTGATAGATTCGAACGATGGAGATTATATATTGTTTTAATAGATGGAGCTTTTATTTTTGTTCGAATTTAAAAAGTTCCATTATTTTTCCGGCATATTGCAAATCTGAGAGTTGGTATTGTTATGATCCGTAAACCAGAGATTTAACATAATCCCACAAGAAATAATCAAAAGACATGAGATCGAAAGATCTTAGAGGACCGTTGATAATTTCGCGAAATGACGCGTTCAGAAAACTGTTCTTGGAATAAATCGATTATCTGGCGAAATGTGTGAGAAGTCTTGTTGCATCAAAACATTGTTTATATCCACATTTATCAATTCAGGACAAAAATATTCTCTTAACGTATTCCTATAGCGTTCACCATTAACAATAACACGATTTCCATAATCCACTGCCTTTCTTAGTTCACAACTTCTAGATATAACTCTAGGAGTTATCTTTGACTACAAACCCCTCAAGCCAGAAGTGCGCTTCGTCGGGAAAGAATATTTTTTCCCAAAGTTGAGGTCGTCCAATTCTTCCAATTTCAATACGCTGCTGAATCTTGTATGTATCTTTCCACGTCGAATTGGCACAATGTACAGAAAAGGGACATATACATGTCAAACAGTGTTGTCTCTATTACGTATCAAAGTTCTGACACTCTTATTGGAAAACTGTTTCACTTGCACAGAGATGTCACTCTAAAAACTTCTTGAACAACCCCTGTATAGCTTCAAGATTTGATAGAAAGGAAACAATTTCAATTTACTTCCAATGGCCCAATTAAAAGGAAGAATTAAATAAGTATAATTTCTAACTTAACTAACAAAATAACATTAAATTTCTGTCATATTTTAAGGACAGTTTCACCTACTTAAAAAACAAATTAATCTTTTGTTTGTATTAGTTTAGTAGTTGGTTAGTATTAGTTTGGCTGGGTTTGCCAGTGCTTTACTAATTTCCCACCTCATAACTACACTATTGTCCAAAAGAAACACTAAAGAACTCAAGACTCATCTTTATTTTCAACTAAGATGTAATTGTACATGATATACATTTGACACCCCTATAGACATGTTGAGACCCATGTCTCCATCTTCCCACTGCCGAAAATTGCCGCTCAAAACCAAGGTCTGCTTCTGCTTGGCTTGGTGTCTACTATATGCATTGGTGTGGTAGCTAACGCCGGTAATTGTAGGCGCTAAGCCGCCATGGGGCTCCCCCCTTACTGAGTTCGCTGTTGCGAAGAAACGATCTTGTGGTCCATTTGATGGTGGTGGTAGTTTCTTTGATGATAGTGGCGCTTTTGATTTTCTCAGCGATGGTGGAGGTGCTGATTTTCTTGATTTTACATCGATTGACGGCCGTGCGACATTGTTAAACTTTGACCACTTATTATCGTATTGTTAGGTGTGTTGATGGATACGTTGGAAACTCTGATGGAACCACAATGAAACCGGTGATGGATCCGCTGCTGATCGCATCGGGACTGTTGATGGATCCGTTGTTGGTCACGATGGAACTGTTGATGAATCCTTTGCTGTCACGATGCGACTGTTGATGGATATTTTGCTGTCACGATAGGACTGTTGAAGGATTCGTTGCCGACTACATTGGGTTATTGATGGATCCGTTGCTACTTGATCGATTGTTGGTCGCATTGGTGCCTCTGGTTGATCTACTGCTGGATCCGATAATGGTTGGTGGGTTGCTCATCGCATTCGGACGATGGACGATGGCGTGGTAGCTTGGTTTGGCTGGGTTAGCCAGTGTTGTGCTAGTTTCCCACCCCATAACTACACTATTGCCCAACTGAAGAACTCGATACTCATCTTTATTTACAACTAAGATGAAATTTTACATAATTACGTTTGACACACCTGTAGACATGTTGAGACCCATGTCACCATTTTCCCACTGCCCAAAATTGCCGCCCAAACCCAAGATCTGCCTGTGCTTCAGGGAAATAATGGTGGAACATTATCGACCCAGAGAAATCTATTGCCAATTTAAATCCATAAGAAAGAAAAAATCATTTAAAGTTCGAAGCACTCTCTTTCCTTCTTCCTCTAATCCTATTAGAATAGGATAAAAATAGGATAGATCACATTCTGTGAATTCGCTGTCAAGATAACATTTAGGTTTGTGGCTCTGGACAGTATTACCGGCCTAACAAAACTTTCTTCGTCGAATCTGTCATTTTCATGTTCTGATCCTTTTTGAGTTGTGCCTTCAAAAGTTTTGGATTATTTTTACTGTATTTTTTGCTGTTTTAGCTATTTTCTGGTTTAGTTTTTGTTTTATGAGTTCTGTAGTCAAAAGTCTGCTATTATAATTACAAAAAAATGCCAAAACCGTTAAGCAGTCGGTGTAAGCAACTTGTCACAAATCAGTTATTTTGAACAGGAACGAAAAAATGGGGCTCCTCTTTCCACTAAACGCTGTGGTATGTAGAGGTATGTATTAATAACTTAATAGGTCTCATGGTTACTTGGAGTTCTTTTTAACGAGTTTCAGCTGCACTAAATATTAGTATTGGCACCGTAAGTGTAATTTCGAAAAAGTTGAAGGATAACGAAATCTTAAGTAACGCGTAACTAATCTAGATCATCTTGATGTAGGCTCAATTCAATCAAATCAACGAAATGTCTGAAAAACGTGAGTAGATTTACATGGAAATATTGTATTTTTATGAAATTTTAATGAACTACTTCAAAACAAACGGTTAATCTTGAAAGTATTCATGAAAACTAAAAAACATGCAACTCTTTAATGGATAAAAAAGAAAAAATAAATTGTTTTCAAATGGAGTAACGATAATCCACGTAGGGGCCTGATGTAACTTCCAGATATTGCCTTTAAACGAATCCAATTTTTGAAAATGTGTCAAAAGATCAAAGACAGATGAAACATGAATATTTCAAAATGGAACCTTGAGTTGATAACTCCTTGAGATGATAACAAGAGGAGTGTAAAGACTACAAAAGTTGATGGAAAAGGGTGAGTGCTATACTTAATACTTAACCATTAAAGACATGTCATAAATAGTTGTTTTAACACGTATCAATAGTAACATGTTATTGCAGATATATGTTCTTCATGCTGGGAACAAGAATGGCTTTATTCAAGAGGCCAAATTAGACTTCTCTTCTAAAACAAAAGGTGATTATCGTGGAGAAATACATCAATATAACGTCCTGTTTTGGTTTGAAAACCAGCTGTTGAAAATCTTGGAGGAACCATCAGTTATTGTCATGGATAATACTCCATATCACCGTATACTGATGGATAAACCTCCAATTAGTGCATGGACAAAACCAGAAATTGCAGAATGGCTGACGAAACATAATCTTCGTTTTGAAACCACTATGTTAAAAAGTGAACCGCTGCAAATCGTTATTCGGTAAGGGACAGATTTGTATTTCATAATGTTCTTTTCTAGGAACAAGCCTAAAATAGAATATGTGGCAGATCATATGACTGAAGAGTAAGGCCGCAAAGTGTTACGTCCTCCCCGTTATCATTATATATTCAATCCTATACAACTAATATGGGTGGTGGCCAAAAATTGTTACAATCGTCATATAGGTCGAGATGGAAGAACAACTGATAACTGTTTGGATATGTGGAAAGAAGCTTTATCAACAGTTACATAAAGATCTGAATGAACAGCATACAGAAGAGGAGATTGAAAGATGGTGGAATCGCGGAAGAGTATTTGATAGACTAGAAGCTAATCCCGTAATAAGTTACTTGAACAGCAATTCATATACTGAAAGTTGTTTTAGTGATATTGCATAGAACAGAAGTTTCAAAACAGATTTTTTATTAAAATTTTAAAGGCAAAATTTTTCATGTTACTTTTTCATTTACAGTTTTATCGATCATACAAAAGCCAAACTCTGGGTATTTTGAGGTTGATGTGGCAACATTGTAACGTGAGCGAGTCATAGGTTTTGATGACGTACAACCATTATTTAACTGAATGAGCTATAAGCTATATATTGCGAACTATTGAAACCTAGTGAAACGATTACTGGCTATCAATACCGCCAACAATTGGTAAAATTAACCCATATACCAAAGAAAAAACGAACAGAACACGCCCAATAACGCTATAAAATACGACAATGCTCGGCCTCATGTTACAAAATATGTAAAAAACTATTTGGAAAACATTAAATAGAACGTCCTACCCCACCCGCCGTATTCATTGGACTTAGCCCCTTCGGACTACCACTTATTTCAATCGATGCAGCACGGACTTTCAGAACAACACTTGCATTCTTACGAAGAAGTGAAAATTTAGCTTGATGAATGATTGGCGTCAAAAAACCAAAAGTTCTTTTGGCCCGGAATCCATTCTTCGACAGAAAAATGAGAAAAAATAGTGGCTAACGATGGCCAATACTTTAATTATTAGGATAATTTATTTTGTTGCGCTGAAATTTTGCAAAAAAATCGACATTATTTACCGAAACATCTGTTAGCTTTTTAATAATTTTAGACCTCCCCCGGTATTATAGAAATTGTGTCATTAGCCCTGTTCTCACGCGAAATTAGATCAATTACTCTGATCATTCGGCCGTTTCATTCTGAATTAACGTAGCCTGACCGGTCCGCGCCGATATCGAATTTGGAATAATTCTGTTAGAAAATTTGAAATATTTTATCATATCTTTGAATCTTCTTCGATGGTGTTTTGTAGGTCAATAACCAAAAAAACGAATTGTCGAGTTGCCGGTCACGACACGCGTACACCGATATCAAATTGCAAAGCACAACTCATAAATTTTTCACATCGCAGTTTCCGCCAGTTGCAAAATATGATGTTTGATGCATGCATGGTTCGATCTGATGTTTATGGATATTTGCGGCTAGTTTGAAAGGCAGATTTTTCATTACCGAGATGTTTTGTATAAAGGTGCAGTTGAACTTTTATGCAGAGATTTTTTTATGCAGTTCCGAACGATTTGTTTGAAATTGTGGTTCACTATTTGACGTGTTTATGTACAACAATATCCTGTGGATTGTCTAATGATATTCTCTTCCATTAAATGATTTCCGGTGAATATAACATTTGATTTTTAAATAAAAATATTATTTAAATATTGTTTATTACATACACATTTATCAGATTTTTCAATTGGAACCTTCTGTGTGAAACACTAAACTCAAAGAGATTTACCACTAAACACCTAATCACTTTTCGTAAAGTTCTCGGCGCACGTTCCGCTAACCATGTTAGCATCATCAGGAGATGATTTAATCTAATCCTGAAGCTAAACTATGTTTTATTTATTTGAGAAACCTAATTGTTAACCTACTACCTAGGAAGCGTACTACCTACCTAAAGGACTACCTACCTAAAGTACTACCTACCTAAAGTACTACCTACCTAAAGTACTACCTACCTGCGTACTACCTACCTAAAGGTACTACCTACCGAAAAAGGACACAAGAAAAAAGAAAAAAATAAAAAAAGGGAAAAAGAGAAAAAAGAAAGAAAAAAATAAATCGTGAAGTTTACTGATCCTTACACTATTAATTGAAAAAGTTAACTGAACGGAATAGGTCCTTTATCCCCGTTCATAATTTAGATATGGGAGAAATGAAAAATCTTGTGTTTATCAACATGCTATCAAATATGACCACAATATAGACATTAGTAATTTAAGACTGGTTAAAAATGTAAATAACAATCAGGCTTTGGATGCATATGAAAGCATTCAAATAAAAAAATACAAGAAAATTGTAGCGTTCACAAAATCTTGATCGCTACAGGTAGCATTCGTAAATTGTTGATCACCACGGGTAGGTTTATTTCGGACAAATTCTTAACTGAAAGAGCTCCGGTATCGTTTGAATAAGGCAAGACAGTCTAACCCCAAATCTCCAGGTGAGTGGAT
The DNA here is from genome assembly GCA_031761425.1 of Cosmopolites sordidus. NCBI lineage: Eukaryota > Metazoa > Arthropoda > Insecta > Coleoptera > Curculionidae > Cosmopolites > Cosmopolites sordidus. Next base: position 325,432 of record JARFXV010000238.1, read on the forward strand.
GTTTTCGCGCCTTACCCTTCCGACCGAGGTACGTAGGTTTGCTGGCCAAGTCACGCTTGGGTTGATTTTTCTGATATTCTTATAGAGGGTTTTACAACCCGGCAGCAGAGAATCCGATCAACAGACATCAGGCCATTGAACGACCACCTATTACAGAGCTCGAGGATCGTGGAAACCTTACACCTTTTTGGGGCCACATGGCACAGTAACCGGTTGGTCAGATCGAGATTATTTCGGGACCCCCGCATAGGGATACCGGACTGCCCGCAGTCGTACTCAGTGTTTTTGGACACCCAGTACCTTGACAGGCAAGGATAGACAACATCAGGAAATAAGGCCAGATAAACACTTTTTTTATTATATCTTCATGTACCGTTAAGGATTGCAGTTACCATTTATTTCTCACAAATACATTTTTACCATAATTTCTTATACTGATAATGGTCACGTTATCACCTTATATTTTGTATCTATTTGCCGTCTGACCATTCTTGGTTACCCTAGCGTTATATATTTATCTTTTTACTATTGTCAGAATAGAGGAAATAACCTCTAATTTGTAAGTATAGGGACATAGAGACCAGCTGGTGTAATTCAGAGCTGTGTATTTGATTTTTGATTTCTTTTACGGTAAGGTTTGGAGAACCACCTTCCCTAAACCTTCCCGTATCTTTTGTTTGATAGTTTTAGTTATTCCTTTTTTTTGTGTGCTTTGTGTCGTTCTTTTTTTTGAGCGTGCTTTTATAATATATATGTATAAAATTCTAGTAAACCGTTTTATTTAAGATAGACCCCTTCCCGGTTCCAGGGTATTTTCCGATATATGAAGTAACCGGGTGGCGCTCAACTTTTGTCGTGGCTTCATTCTGTCCTGGACCTTCTTCCCGGTATACCCGGCGAACAGCTGCCGTCGCTGTGATCTATATATTTTTTATTTTGTTTCAAAAGAGAAAATAATAGGTCACAAAATCATGAACCGGGATAAAGGACCTATTCCGTTCAGTCAACTTTTTGAATTATTAATGTAAATCAGTAAACTTCACGGTTAATTGTTTTCTTTCTTTTGTTCCTTTTTCCCCCTTTTTTTTCTTGTATCCCGTTTTTGCACGCTTCATTAGATATGTAGTACGCTTCCTACTTAGTAAGTTAGTAATTAGGGTTCTCATTTAAATAGAAGATAGTTTAGTTTTAGAATTGGATTAATTCTTCTCCTGATGATAGCGAAACGTGCGTCAAAAGCTTAAAAAAAAGTCGTTCGGTGTTTAGTGGTAAATATCTTTGAGTTTAATACACATTCATGCTAACACATATCTGTTGTATATAAGTCAGAGATTATTAAAAATATTAATTACAGCTCTCTACTTCTAATGAGTTTCGCTTGGCCTCACCTTCCTATACTTCTATGATCAAAAAGGAAGGTGAATTATTACATAAAAAACAAAATACAAGGTGCAGCACCAAGATCCGGACAAAATTCAATTCAAGTTCCCCGCCATTATATACCACTTGAAGAGGTCGCGATTGGCGTCCAAATGACTTGACGCATGTACTAAATAGTCATAACCTCGAAACAGTCGCAATGTTGAAACCAAGTGCGGAGTATAACCGAAGAGCCGCGATTATCGAAAGTGTTCGCGCCAAGCGCTCTGCGGCAGAAATCATTCGGTTCTTCGAGTATTCGAGAACCACTATGTAGGATGTCCTAACAAAGGTTTTGCAACACCAAGAAGGAACACTCACTCGAAGACATCATTCAACGGGCTCAGGACCTGATTTTTGAGAATCCAGGGCAGTCGATCCGAAAATTGCCATTGGTTGTCGGTGTGAGTGAAAAAACTATACATCGAATCCTCGAGGAGGACCTCCGCTTTAAATCTTACACAATTAAAGCGAGACAGATGCTTTCTGAAGCTGCCAGGACAAAGCGAGTTGAACCATTTAACCTGCTTTTGTGTTCCTGATGAAACAATGCTGCCGGACGCCTCAGGTTTTTTTTTGACGAGAAAAATTTTACTGTCGAGGCAAAAATCTATGAAAGATATTCCCATTATTTCCAGCACAAAATTTCCGACGAATATTCACGTACTAAGTGTTGTGTCCAGTGAGAGTAATTTTAACAAAGGGGAAAATGTCACAAAAGTTTATTTGCGTGTTCTGACAAATATAGTGAAGCCGTGGATAGAAACTATGTCGTCTGGAAAGCAGTATGTTTTCCAGCAAAATGGTGCGCCCGCCCACACAAGTCATTTGGTTCAAAATTGGTTGTCGAACAAAGTCGAAATGTCTTGATCCAGAGAATTGTAACCCCCCAATAGCCCAGATTTCAATCCTTTGGACTTCTATGTATGGAGCGTGGTTGAAAGGGTCACCAAGAATTTCAGGCATCCAAACGTCGCATTATTGAGAGCCGTGGCGCATTAAAACGAGTCTGAGAGCGCTTCAGATCAAGAATGCAGGCGGTCATTCAAGCAGGGGGGGGGGGGGAGGTATATTGAGTAAATATGTTCTTTATGATCTTACAAAAAATTTAAAGAACGGAATCTTTGAACGTCCTTTTCACCCACTTCAAAACGTCAGAATAAATTGAAACTTTGCACACTTATCAAGGACCGATGACAATTCAATAATTTAATAAGTTCTTCCCATTATCCTGAACAAGATCGCCAGGATCAAGGATTTGCTTTCGGAGAGGGAGCTTGAGACACGGTCACAAAGCCCAAGGAAGGCATTAGGCGCCCAAATTACCCACTCCCGTCACGAGTAGGTAGTGACGAAAAATAAATAATAGTTTAAAAAACTAAAAAAACACGCTTTTATAGCAGATCGAATTTAAAAAAATTAAAATAAATGATAGTTAATAAAACTAAAAAAACACGTTTTAATGGTAAACCGAACTAAAAAGTAAAAAATAATTTTTATTATAAAGTGATGAACGAGAAAATTATTGTGGCATTGTAAAAAAGCGTGGGGCGTTTTGTACTATATTTTTATACTAACTCTACTTACACAAACGGTACTGATGGAATATTTATAACCCCACGCTCTTTTCACAATGACACATTCATCACTTTTCTCATTCATCACTTTATTCTTATACGAAAAATAATATTTTCCTTTTTAGTTCGGTTTAGGGCAGAGCGGGGCTAGTTGATCATAGGGGCAAGTTGTGCAATCAAAATATCTCGAAAACTTAGCAACCTACAACAAAAGTGTAAATGACGAAAAGAACAGGTTATCATAATTTTTCTACTATACTCGTACAAAAACACTTAACAGGGACCACGTAAGTATTTAAAGATTACTTAATTATTGTTCTTTCAATTATAGATGATTATTTATTTTAAATTCTTATGTTTTTTTATAACCTAATTTTTATTTTGTTGCCTCAACTGGGGCTAGTTGAGCAACGCGCGTTCAGTACTTGCTCAACTAACCCCACTAGATGTTCGTTGTAGAAAATCAATTTTTTCTTTAATAAATTAATAACCATCAATTCATTTGTGCATGTGATGATTCTACACAAAGTTTACTAATTAAAATTACTTATATTGATAATTGTATTAATGATTATTATTACATTTTAGGATGGAAATGTTTCAATTAAATTCAGAAGAGAACGAGTACGCTTGTCTGGTTTGTAATGAGCAATTTTCTGAGAGCATACCTGGAGGAAACTGGATTCAGAGTCAGATTTGCAAACAATGGTCCCATGTTAAATATGAGCCGAAGGTTGATCTAACCTATGTTTGTAATAATTGTAATAGAGACAAAGCTGATTAATAATTTGAGATTATTTATCATCTAGTAATATTCTTGATCTCATAATTAGTTACTACTTTAATTTATTATTTATTGGCGTTATAATTATAAAAAATGTAATAATAATACAAAGATTGGAAAGTTTTAATTTTGTTTGATTTTCATTTTATTTTTCTAGATATATAATAACAATATGATGGTTGATTACAATTATTTTGTATTCAGATCATTCTATACAGTCAAGTCCATTTTAGCCATTGCTCAACTAGCCCCATATTCATGTTCAACTAGCCCCACTAGTGGGGCACGTTGAGCAACTTGGAGCGCTTTCGCATTTTCGACAATAACTTTTAAACTTGCACTCGGATCGTTTTTACCCCGCTAGACGTTTTGGAGAAGAGTAAATTACGAACTTAACAGAGTAAGAATCAACTAAATCCGATGCATATTCTTAAAGTTATGCGAGATCAAGCGAAGAGTTACTCAACTAGCCCCCCTCTACCTTACCATTAAAGCGTGTTTTTAGTTTTTTTTTAACTATAATTTATTTTAGAATAAAAATTGTATTCGAAAAAAATGTTTAATTTGTCCGGATTTTGGCGCCACACCCTGTATTTATTTATTCGTCCAAATTTACTTTATCTTCTTTGAAGTAATCCCCTCTCATTACAATATACAGGGTGTAAGGTAACTTTCGTAAATTTAACGATTCTTATTTTGAACAAAAAAATTCTTAAAACGTATCTAAAATGCAACCGTGGTGGTAATACCGTCAATTGTTAAGAAAATTCAGTTTTTTGTTTTATTGTATTATTTGAAAATAAAATCTAATATTTTTATAACCATTTATTCCATATCTTTGAATTTGGTTTGTTCTTAACAAGAACAAAAAACTTACATGCTAATATCGTTTAATATTAAAGTTGAAATTACTAGCACAAATTGTCACACCCTAACATTCTTTGAGGTAGATCCAGCCTGAAATCCCCTTTCGACAGATTTTGCCCATTTTTTTTGTCGCAGATTAAGAATAATGTTTACTAATCAATCCTGAAGTTTAAGATTTTTTGACCGTTTAGAACGCAAGATATTTAATAAAAAAGTGTGCAATTTTCAGGGTCACTCTCCATTTAAAGCATGTCAAACTTACTTTGTACCCAACTATTTTTTGTTGTATTAAAAAAATCTCTCAACAGAATTAAAGAAAAAATGGGAGAGTAAAGAGAAATGTTTTTGAAATAAATTTAAAAAAAAAGTAGGACTTTGCCGTTTTGTTTACGAGATATGACAATTTAAAAAATTAGTTATTTTACAATTTCAACGCGTATTTTTATGGTTAAAACTGATCTGGCAACGCTGTGCTTACAGCTGTTTCGAGTAGTGTAGAGTAAAGAGATTAAGTTAATTAAGAGATTAGAGTAAAGAGAAATTTATATTAATACGAACTTACCGAGAACAGCTTTAGAATTTGCATCAGAAAACTGTGATTTGTTATCTCCTTCATATACTTTACCTGTCATAATTTGAGTAACACAAGAACAATTTTTACCTTTAACCCACAGTTTGGAATTGAGGCCAAATTTTTTTTTTTCTAAAGTTTCTAAGCATAAAACTTGTTTACATTTAAAACATTTTAATTTTTTTCCAAGTTCTAATAACTCAATGATACGCCTTCCTTCTCCAAGGTTAGAATTGACACTTTCATTTTTTTCTATTAATTTAGCTTTTTTCTTTTGCTTTTGAATTTTTTAGATAATTTTTTTTCTTTTATAAATTGGCCTTTATTGCGTAATTGCTTTGGCATTTTTTAAATTAACATTAACAATTTTTATAAATAACGCGATCGCTTGAGTATACTACTAGTGATACATATTTGTTCAGAGCAACGTTGCCAGATCATCATAACCAAAAATATTTGTTAGTATGCGTGAACATCTGGTTGCCGAAGCTTCGCATTTCTGACAATAGTAAATGCTCCGATGGAATTACCTTAAACGATTCGCGTTACATTAAGACATTATTAATTATTTTATTAAATTAAATGTTCAAAATGTCCACCATTTAAATCTCTGCAAGCCTGACACCGTATTAACCTATATTTCCGAACACGTTGAAACAATCCGGGTGTATTTCTAATTTGATTGGCAGCAGTTTCTCCGTGAATAAGATATTCGAACTTTGGTTTTAAATGGAATTTAAATACATACTGAAATAATTTTTGCCATTTTTCTAAATACACTGTTCTTGCATTCTTCTGATATTAGTAGTTTAGCTAGTACTTGACAAATTGACAAACGCGAATGCGTTGCGTGCAGAAATCATAAATTGAAATTACAAATCTGAACGTTTGCTGAACGACTCAGCTGCAGCAAATTAAGCAGCTCGGTATAAGATGCTTAATTTTGGTAATGCCTTCTTTATTGGTTGAACGGAGAGGGTCTTCCTGAATGACGACGGAGTTACTACCACCGCTAAATTATTTTTTTCAACATAGCGCCATGGCCAAAACACTTTCTTAATATTTTAAATGCATTAACACAAGAAATTAATTTTAATCCAAATTCATTTTAAAAAACCGCCAAAAAAAATGTTTAACAATTACAGAAGACACTGTAACTTCTAATTTAACAACAACAAGATACAAAACTTCTATTCGATGTTAAGTATGATTAGTTGTATTTGGACATAAAGCACGCGAATTTTTAAATCAAATCATCTTACTTTTTAATCATAGTAACATATAAACAAAGTGTAGTTAACATGTGTCTTATTCAATTCTTCTATGGAAACCTTTGGTGTGAAACACTAAACAGAGATTTATCACTAAACACCAAATCACTTTTTTAAACTTCCCGACGCGCGTTTCGCTAATCATGTTAGCCTCATCAGGAAATTATTTAATCTCAAATAATTTAATCGTTTCCTGATGATGCTAAGATAGTTAAACAAATCGAAAAATTTTAAAAAGTAATTTAAGGTAAATGTATTCGAGTTTAATGTATTTTATTGAATTTTTTTACCATCCTCAGCAAGTTCACTTCACTTTTTAGAGTTTTTTCTTCCGTAAATTCCAAAAACCAATAATATATTATTTATTTTTGATATCTGCAAATTACTATATCGTATAGAAAGGACGAACAAAAAGACAATTCCATATTGGAAAAGAAAAATTCGAATAGAATTATTTGAATGACTTTCTATATTGTTATCCAGTGGCTTCTTGGCAAGAAACAAGTCTGAACAGGAAACAGACCTTAAATTATCTAAAAGATAAATCTCCAGAATGAACTATTTACTCAGATGACTTCCTCTATTGGGCTATATGTACTCCAATATTTTCCTTTATATTGTCGCTTATATATTTTTGGAATATTTCGAATTTAAACTCGCTTCGACTATATCGAATATAAAAATGTAGATTGGTAGGACTGTCTCTGGTATCTATGGAAAATTGCCCATTATTACGTTGGACATTTTATAAATAAACGATTTTTCGTATAGATGGAAAAGTTCATCTTGGAATTTTTTAAATGTCATTGTCATTATATTTATATTTTTGGAACGAAGTCTCATATGCTGAGAGTGGTAAAAATTAAGTAATAACGGAATGCTTTATCTAGATAATTACAAAGATAAATAAAATCGTGGAATGAAATTAAATGTTTCCACTAGACCAATCATTATAATGTTTTTGCAATTTTTGATACAAAAAATAAAAGTTTGGAAAAAGTAAAAAAAGAAAACAATGATAGATTTAAATATGTTGGATCTTGATATTTTTAGAACAAATATCACCACTTTGAGATACAATCCTAATCGAATCTGATTCAATTTGTGAATGGTCGGGCTCAAAAAACACATGATAAATTAATTCTGAGTTTGGATGAACTTATACCGCCAGAAGGCATATAGCTGAGAGATTAATGTTAATATTTTAGTCCACAACTGTCCGACATTGTATTGACTTGAACAATGTCAGGGTGGGCCATCATGTACATAAATAAACAATTAGAAATCTCTACAGTTTACATCTTTTCTTCAATCTCGTCCCATGTGAAACAATGAACATCTGCATTACCTAAATTATAAATGGTTAGGTTGTACGAAGTGTGACGGTTTATAATTCTTATTATTATTTTATTTTAAGATGACGCTGGAAACGATGGTCGGTTCTCAGTCTAATCTCTTAAGTCGTTTTGTTGCTACAATACCTTTCAAAACGTCCTTAATGTTTTAACGATTTCGAGGTAGCGTCACATTTTTTCGTGTAGTAAAAATGTCGAGTTTCGCACCAAATAAAAAGCATTTGCGACAAAACTGCTTGTCTTCAATCAAAAGAAAAACACGAGTGAACGTCGTCGCATACTCACGGAACTCTAGAATGACAATGTCTCAACGTAAGACGCTTGTGGGCATTGGTTTAGATCAAAGGTCTCCAAACTACGGTCTGCGGGTCAAATCCGGCCCACCAGTGTCATCAATCCGGCCCGCGACTAACGAATTTAGCAAGCGATGCTCGTTTAGGGCGCGTACTCGGCGACTAGTTAAGAAATTATAGATAATGGCAGGAAAATTAAAACGGTTTTGGCCCTTGAAACTTACTGGAGTAATCAGAATGGCCCTAAGGCTAGAAAGCTTGGAGACCTCTGGTTTACACGATTCAAAAGCGGTAATTTCGACTTCAAAGACAAAGAACATCCAGGTCTTGTTGGAAGAAGACGATATGCAAACTCAACAACAAATGGCAGAGAGATTCGTCGCCAAACCATTTATGATCGTCAGCATGCCACGGGAGAGCAAAAAAAAATCAGTTGAACGACACACAGATGGAAAACAGGGTGCGAAATGTTGCTTTCTCAGCATGAAAGAAATACTTTTTTACATCGGATCGTGACTGGAGACAAAAACTTAATATATTTCGAGAACTCAAAACGCAGAAAATCATGGGAGAACCCAGGACAACTATCAACATCGACCGCAAAAGCGAGTCGCAACAAATGATCGATTTGAACCATGCATTGACCGAAGAGAGACCAAAATAAGCTACAAGATACGAAAAAGTGATTTTTCATCACTCACAAAATCACAGAGAAAGCGGTCAGAGACACCATTTCTGCACTTGACTGGAAACTCTTGTCTCACCGGCCGTACTCACCAGACTTGGCCCCTTCCGACTACCACTTGCTTTTCCATGACACAGTTCAACAATTATGTAGATGTCGAAAAATGGCTTGATGACTGAACCATCTCAAAAGATGTACGGTTTTTCTGGGTGGGCATCCTCAAATAGCCAGAAAGATGACATAAAAATACCAATATTTTATCTTGTTCTAATGCCGCCTTTTTCTTCATCTTTTCTATTTCTTCCTAATTACTTTTTTTTAATTCATGCATTTTGTTATTATTTCATGTATTAAATAAATGAAATTATTATTTTATGTATTAAATAAATAAATTATTATTTTATGCATTTTGAATTATTTTTCCTTTGAAAAATTTTAATCATCGACAAGCCTTCATACGCTGTGCATACTTTGCAAATATCATTTTTAGGTTTGTGAAAAGTTAATTTGAAGGTTCTGAATATTTTTCTATAACATTCGTAGCTATAATGTGCAAATGAAGAGTCCTTGGACTTTTCTAAATATAACTTTTACCTAATAACTTTATATAGGGTTATCAAATAAGAACTATATATTTATAATTTGGAATAAAAACAAAACTGTATATGTTAAAAAGTCTAATGGCGCCATATCGCATGATCTTGATGGCCAGGTAACATTGGCATTGCTATATTTTTTGCTTTAACACGACGGCTTTACTCCAACCTATGAACCAAGGAATAATTCAGGCCTTTAAACTCTATTACATTTGGCAAACATTTAAAATCATACTGGACACCATGGAATGTGATCCTGACTTGAATGCTATGCAATGCTGGAAAATATGGGCCTAACAAAGTGCATTTTTAACATAAAAAATCATTGTCACCAGCTAACTTCTCACAGATTTGAACAATATGGGAAGGGGAAGTACGGTCGACCTCATGCTTCTAAACATTCTAAACAATGCAATACTGGGTGCTCTGAATGTCCTAATAAAAAATTGGTTTGCATAAATTGTTTTTTTAACACTCTGAAGATTGAAGCTGAAGATTCAAGCTATCCTCCTTTGTACTTTTCGTGGTTTTGAAACCCTATACAGTAGATGAAGCAGGAAAATGAATTAAATGAAAGAAACTGAACAGAAATAAAATATAGTGTTTTGCTCTGAAAAATTATTTACTGTGATAAATGCTGGAGGGGCGGCACCCCAAGGCCTTCCCTCACGAGCCGCCACTGGTGTATCCAAATTAAACATGTTTGAATGACAACTGAAACCTCAAAAAATATCTAATTTTTTCTTAGTTTTTCTGTAAAGAAATTTAAAAACAACTTGTCTTAAAAATGGTTCCAGTTTGGTTATATCTGTTTTCGATATAGGTTCAGGGGTTAAAGTGTGAATCAATATAATTTTTTTATTTCAGCAAAAATATCGAACTTATCTGCATTCTAAAACTGTCAAAATAAAACTACATGATATATCGGCTTGAAATTCTCGAAGCGTTACTAGAAATAAAGCTACTTTGGTAAAATGCAATCACATTTGCGGAAGCATCGAGAAAGTATGTCACTGTTCACCCTATATTAAACAAACTAAAATAAAAATCTAAAATTTCAAAATAAAACTAATTTTTAAAAAACGAATAATATATTTTTTATGAAACACCTTGTATATGTATTTTGTTGGATTATCCGTACGATTTAAATAAACAAAATCCAATCAGTTGTATATAATTTTACAATAAGCTCCATGGCAAAAACGAAAATAAACTAGAAAATATCAAAATGTAAATTTCCTATCAATTAAATCCAAAAATAGACTTGAACGCTCCGCGCCAATTATATTAGAATTCGATTTGTTTACATAAGAAATTAGCGAACGAGCAATATCTGTCAAATTTCGAATAAAACACTCGAATTCTTTATTAATCCCTAATTAATCTCATTATTCACTTGACTCTGGAATCAGCTGGCGGGTCGATGCAAAGTCCTACCGAGTCGACGGAGTCGCAGTCTCCATATTTTATTTGTTTCCCAAGATATAACAAAAGTTACTCTGGAAAAATTATATTTATATATGTCAAAACAACTCTCCATTCACAACTAACTACCTCAATGAATTGTTTCCGAAAAAACTCAAATCACTTAAATATAGGGTTCGTACAAAAAGGATTTTTTTTTCTTTTTTTTTTTTTAAGATGCCACTTTTAAAATGTAAAAAACATTTACACTTTGTTTAAGTTTAGTTTTAAATTAGAAAAAAATCCAACGCCCATCTTTCATAATAGATAATTATACCAAATATTAAAATATTGTTGCACATTATCTATACCTATTTTATTTGTCTATCGAGGAGTCACATTAGCTGTGGTGTCTAAGGCGACAGCCTTACGATACGGCAGTTAATGTGGAGCGGGTTCGATTCCCGTTCTAGGCAAAAAAGTTTTTCTAAAAACAAAAAATTCTTGTGAATGTTTCTAGGTAAGAGTGTAAAATCTGACAAGGAATCACCCCTCAGTCACACCAGTTCGAGGCTGGGTAAGGCTGGATGCCTTCTGAGAGGTGTGTGTTCTACGTTGGTCACTCGCCAGTCGGTAGGCTTCTCGAGATACTTTCGGTTAAGCACAAAACCAAGGGTTGATAGCCCGAGGGGGGGTGCTGACCGGGGTTTTCTTTCAGTAGCTGATGACCGTGGTTCGGAACCCACGTTAAGCTGTAGGTCCAGTCGCTAAATAGCCTTTTCAGTTGCTGATGCGCCTCTAACCCCAAAACTTTGTCTATCAATCTATTAAAAATCACAAAATATAAATTAATTAAAAATGCCATCAGATATAGTAAAAAATTATTTATTAAAGATTTAAAAATAAACACAAAATCAATAAGAAATAAAAAGAAATTCATGATATGCTTGAGCCTGGTAGAGTTTTAACAATTTGTTAATACCGGGTTCCAATTTCGTTAAGATCAGTCGCCATGCTGAGTGATATGTAGTCTGTTCCTTTTCTTAGGCAGTAAATTCGCTACTGCTATATTGAATCCAAGCTCAGCCAAAGACGATAAAGAAAACACAATTAAACATTTCTGTACTATTGCCCACTATCCAGAGCGGAGGACGCGTATTGATTTTTGAAGCCGGAACTCTTGGTATTCATTTATGAATTTTACTTTTAGTTCTTCGTTAGTTGTGAGCTCTACGAGTTCCTCTTCTAAATTTGATGATTCTGCTGTATCTGTATTTGCGAAAGGATCTAAAATCCAACTCGGTACATTCATGTTTAAAGTACCCTGGAATCGGGATGTTGGCAGTAAGTAAGTAAATCTTCCAGTTTTACAGAGACGGCTGATAATGTAGAAACGTGGCTTTATTCACCTCTACCTATTTCGTTTGAACAGACGAAGATTTCCCACAAAAGCAGCTATAACGTTTGTTGTTATTAATTTTGGAATTAAATTCAACTCATCACCTTGTAATTGCAAATTGACTTCATTTAATATTTTAAACAGGTCGGCCAAATAAGAGATGTCATTTTTGAATTTAATTAGGTTTTAATAAGTTAATAAGGTTTTCGCGCAGTTTTTCGTCTCTATTTTCAAGGAAGTCCAGAACTAAGTCAAATATATTGAAAAAATGATTAAGACAATTGTACCAACTTCTGTGCAAATAATCTATCGTTCAATGAATTGCTTCTAATCTTATTGACTGCTCTAATAACATAATGGAGCGGCGTATGCAGGCCGAGTTTTTACAACCAACTTTTAACGATGAATAATATAATGTACAGCGAGCACAGTTGGTAGTGCTTGTTTCAAATACACTCAATAACGACTGACAAAATATTACGAATAGGAATTTCTTTCTCTTGAAAAAACTTGTTTATGGTAGTAAATATTGTTTCGGATTATAATGGACAGTTAAAAACTCTCACTCCGGTCCTGTATGGTGTACCACTAGAAAACATCAAAGAACATCGACAGTATTACAAAAATTTTTAAGGGAACAGTTCGGTTTTTTATTTATTATAATATACAGTCCACTTTTTCAGTAATAAACGACTAACTGTTTTAAATTACTCATCGTATCTTCGCTTCACCAACCCCAGAACATGTCGATACGATTCAAATATCGGTTCTCCCTTTGTCTCGGTTTCCAATTTTTTAGCAAATAATAACTTTTGACAGTTCTTTTTTTCTCTAACGTATTATAATAGTAGTGCTTCGTTATATGGTAGATTTGATTCATCAAGTTGAATAAAAAATTTGCAAGTCTTTAAGTAATCGCATAATGATATTTCAGCGTCTTTACCCAATTCATTTTTTTTACAGTGAGTTATTACTCATAGGAATTCTCCTGATGATATCTGACGGTCCCTTACGACGAAGAATAATTTTTATTGTTTGTCTTTTTGACTGCCTACTGAAACTGCCTCTTTGACTGACCTGGGCTGGGACATTTTATCGCATCCGTCGTATTCTCCAGACTTGGCCTCTTCGGATTTTCTCACTCTTCCAATCCCTGCAGCATCACCTGATTGATAGCCGTTTCACATATTTTCAGGAAGTCGAAAAAAGCCTCAATAAGTTGAAATATTTGGATTAGCGGCTTTAATGAACCCAAAACTTCTTTCCGAAGCGATAACTTTAGTTTAGGAAACGGAAAAAAGTCACACTGGGCTATATTTATTGAAAGCGGCCTTTGATCGATGACATACGTTGAGTTTTTTTGTCAGAAACTCGCATCTAGGGATCGTGCGTAGAACGGTGCATTATCCAAGAATTGTTTTTCGAAAAATCTGGCCTTTTCCGATAAAAATAAACTTACCTCTCAAACCCCCATGCACAGAGAATTCTGTTTGTTCATTTCTGAAAATGGATAATTTTAACATGAAGGAGCGAAAAATACAGTGTCTACAAATTTTAATGCCGATAACTTCAGATTATATGATTTTATTCTCCGTCTTTCTCATGACACCATAGCTCTTGGTGGGTCTTGATTGTCTCAATTAGATACTTTCATTCTTTCCCATTCATGCCCATAAATATATACATAAATATATAAATATATATATATATATATGTATATATATATATATATATATATATATATATATATATATATATATATATATATATATATATATATATATATATACGTATACGAAGAGCATACGCTTGTAACATACGAGGGGATGATTATAAGTAGATATGGAAATGTAGTTCATAGGAAAAAGTACTTGTTTTCGAAATTATGTTTTTTAAACGATAATTTTTCAACTTTATACATTTCATAATCCTTTAAGCAATTCAAGATAGCGTAGAGGGGCGAGAGGTATATATATATATATATATATATATATATATATATATATATATATATATATATATATATATTATATATATATATATATATATATAATATATATAATATATATATATATATATATATATATATATATATATATATATATATATATATATATATATATATATATATATATATATATATATATATAATAATATATATATATATATATATATATATATATATATATATATATATATATATATATATTCGTATGGGCCCTAGTGGACCACGCGAAGTACAGTTAGAGGCGTTTGCTGTTATTAGCCTTCCCTTTACGCCTTTGCGCCCATACTGAATTCATTCTTTAACTATGAGCTTTTTTTCTTCCGTCAGACCAAGTTGTTCCAGTCTTCCTATATTTTTCTCTCCGGCTAACCTCCCAAACGTTAACCTTGTGTTTGAAACAGCCTCTATCCTGAATTTCACTTTGTGTAATATTTCCTGATCTTAGGTCCTCTTTAATTGCAGCAATCCATTTAATTATTTCTGCTTTAGCTCTACTCCTATTTTCATAAAATTCTACTAGTTTTCTAGTTCTCAGATTCATCCGTTTTATATGTCCGTAAAACGTAAGTCTTATGTTCCTCATATCACTATGTATATATGTGTATGGTATGATTTCTTGGTTTTCTCCAAGTCGATATGTTGTGCTATTTATTTGTTTGGACCTTAAGATTTTTCTTATGATTTTTCTTTCCTTCTTTTCAATCTCTCTTCTTATTCAAAATAAGCGTTTCTGTCCCATATAGACATTCTGGTTTAATAACTGTATTGTAATGTCTCAGTTTTGTGTTTTTAGATATGCATTTTTTGTCGTAAATATTTCGTGTAAGTCTCAATGCAGTTACTATTTTTTGACATCTACCCTTATTGGCCGCTTTTTTCAACCCGTTTTCCATGATTATTTCACCCAAATATTTGAATTGAGGAACTCGTCTGATGCTACCATATTTTGTTTTTAGAAATGGTGTTCTTAGTCTGTTGCTGGTCATGTATTGTGTTTTTTTTAAAGGAAATTTAGAGTCCTACCTTTCCTGCTGTTTCTTTTAAGATTCCAATCTGTTTTTGGGCCGTTAATACAACTTAAGCCAAAATTGCTAGATAATCAGCAAACGCCAGACAATCAATTTTGATGTTTGTTCTCGCCAGTTTAACGAGCTGGTCAATATTTCAAGGCAACTTTTTTTCACGCCACTCCTGTATTATTTTTTCTAGAACACTGTTAAATAAAAATGGCGAGAGTCCATCCTCTTGTCCCGCTCCAGTTTTAATTTCGAAAGACTCTGATATGTCACTCATAAATTTAACTTTTGACCTTGTGTTAAGATCTAGTCCTTGTTCTTTCAAGATTTGGAATAAAGATTCGCGGTCAATAGAATCATATGCTTTTTTGAAATCCACAAATGTACAGACGAGATTTTTATTGTACAGTTTTTGATGTCTTAGAATCAACTTTAGATTCAGGATCTGTTCAGGGCAGGATCTGCCCGGTCGAAAACCTGCTTGATATTCACCAATGTTCGGTTCTAACTGTCCCTGTGCTCTATCTAGTAGACATTGAGATAGAATCTTGTAACAAACTCGGAGAAGAGATATTCCTCTATAGTTGTTTACATTCGTTCTATCTCCTTTCTTATATAGTGGATGGATTAGAGCATCTTTCCAGTCTTCCGGAATCCGTTCGGTTCGCCAAACTTCTTGTAGAATTTTGGTTATTTCCTTGATTGTACCTGGACCAGCGGATTTCAAAAGTTCAGCAGTGATTCCATCTTCACCAGAAGTTTTGTTATTTTTAAGCCGCTTGATTTACCTAATTATTTCCTCTTCATTCGGTGGTAATGAATCTGGGTTTGTTTGTTTAGGGTTTAATGTTGGTAATTTGTTTAAGGGCTCAGGACAGTTTAGTATTTGTTCAAAATATTTCGCAAGTTCTTTGCAATTGTCTTGGTTATTTAGAGCTAATTGTCGGTTTTCCTTTTGAAAGCATAGGCTCTGCGGTTGATAGCCTGTTAATTTAGTTTTAAATATTTTGTAAAAGTTTCGGGTGTTATTTTTTTGGAAATCTTTTTCTATTTCATTAAGTTGTTTGTTTTCATATTTTCTTTTAGTTTGTCTAATTAGCTTCGATGTTTCTTTTCTTGCTTCCAAAAAGATGTTATAGTTTATTGCTGTTTTTTGACTGTTCCAATCTTTGAATTTTCTTCTTCGGCTTCTTTACTTCGGCTTAATACTGCTTGCTGGCAAACTTCATCCCACCACGGATGTTTTCTACGTTTTTGTAAAGGGACCAACTTTAAGGCTGTTTTAATAATTTTTTGTTTTAATTCTTGCCAGTTCTGTGCAGGTTGTTTATCAAGCTCTTCTGTTAGGGCTGGTTTTATTTTCGTTGGGTCAAACTTTGGTATTACCAGCCCCTTTTGAATAAGTTTTCGAGGTTTTAAGCTAAGTTTGATTCTAGTCAAGTAGTTATCCGTGTCTATATTTGCTCCTTTCCTGACTTGAACATTCAAAATCTCTTTATAATTGGGGTACGAAATAGCAACATGGTCAATTTGAAATTCACCCATGTACTTGTTTGGGCACCTCCAGGTCTTTTGTGCTGTTATTTTCTTCTTAAAATGGGTTGACATTATTTTTAGATTAAACTGCGAACATAGTTTAACCAATCTTCTACCATTATGGTTAGTCCATTTGTGAGCGGGAAAACTGCCGACTGTTTTCCTGTACTTTTTTTCTTTCCCTAGTTGGGCGTTGAAATCACCCAATAGGATTTTTACATGGTGAGAGGGAATTTTAGAGATAGTCTTTTCCAGAATTTCCCATGACTTATTTACTTTTTCAGGATTAGATTTATTTTCTTCGTTAACTGGGAGGTGTGCATTGATAATGTATAGTTTTTGTTAGCACACTTAAGGGATAGTGTCATAAGTCGATTATTTACTGGCTGGACATTTGTTATAGAACCAAGAATGTTTCTTGAGACAGCGAAAGCAACACCGACATGTGGTGTATTTTTGAGTATTCTTTTGTCCGTTTTACTTTTAAAAAGTCTATATTTGCCGAATTCCAAGGTGTTATCATCTATCAATCTGGTTTCTTGCAAAGCTAAAATTTGGATTTTTTGCTGATTTAATGTTCGCCCCAATTCGTGTAGTTTTCCTGGACGCAGGAGAGAATTGATATTTACCGTTCCAAAAAAAGTTTTTATTTTCGGTTTCAGACGTTGGCCAGAGGTCTCCGACTCCCTCTGAAAGATTTTGCGTTTAAGCCCGGCCGCCCCAGAATCCGAAAGTCCGGTTGTACCAGCAAAGCTGGCAGAGGATTGTCTACCTCCTGGGGTAATTTTGTAATTACTAGAACGCTTTATCTTGTACTTTGAATTAAAGGTTTGAACCATGACGGTTCAGAGGTTAAGACTGGAGGGGTTAGTTCCAGAATTTAAATATCAGCCGCACCACTGGTGAAAAGACGTTGACCACTCAGCCGCTTGATACAAGTCAGACGCTAAGTGGATTTAGTTTTCTTTTTGCCTTGGTTCGAGGCTGCTTATTTTGGGATATTCGCAGCTGTCCATTAATATCTAATGGAACTTTCACTATCCACCACCTGTGACCCGTCCAGTACCTGGCGAGTCCTAGGCGAGGTATACTGGATATATATATATACATATATATATATATATATATATATATATATATATATATATATATATATATATATATATATATATATATATATATATATATATATATATACTGATCCTATTAGCCGGCTAGACACATTGATAGGCGGTTAATTTTCACGGATTTAGCTATGGTAGTGTCTTCGTATTGCTGTATTTTGTAAATCCATTTTGTAAATCGCTTTTCGAGATATTCGAGGTTATGTTATGTTTCAAGATTTTATGCATTTGTGCAATCTAATTTCATATGGGTAGGAAGGCGAGTCCTACCGCTTATCGCCATCCACCTGGGAAAGTTCGCAATAAATCTGAGAACCTTGCCTTGGTCCCGAATGAGGGACAAACTTGAGAGGTGTAGTTAGATTCATGGTGATAAATATTTGACAAGACCCGTACTACAGATACCCAGATCTTGTTGATGTTCAGAAAGGCTTCCGCGGTCGGTAATGTTTAGGAATTATTAGGAACTCTTGCCCCACCAGACTTAGCCCCTTCGGACTATCACTTGTTTTCATCGATCTATCACGCACGTTCATTGAAACACTTCAAAAATTACGGAGAAATCGAAAAATGGCTTGATGACTGGACCACCTCAAAAGATATACGGTTTTTCTGGGAAGACGTTCACAAATTTACAGAGAGATGGAAAAAATGTACAACTAGCGATGGCGCATGTTTTGAATATACCATTTTTAACTTTCTCCCAAATTAATCGTGTTTTTTTACGAAGAAATTAAGAATTATTAACCGCCACACCTGATATATATATATATATATATATATATATATATATATATATATATATATATATATATATATATATATATATATATATATATATATATATATATATATCAAAAGGAATCTATAAATAAATTCTTCAGTAAATTTACAGTTCTTCACGTAATTAACACAGTTCTCAAACAACCTCGAAACCATTTCATGTTAATATCGATAATAAAAAAAGCCAACGATCCTCTGGTAAATCTAAAACGCTAAAACTGATAAATGAGAGTAAAACTCCGACCACGGTCATTAATTCCAATACAAACTCTAATAAATTTATTGCATCAAATGCATTTTTCTTTGAATGCAATTTATTGCAACCTGTCATTATCTTTTCGGGAATTAGGTCGGGTTGTCTGGACGCTAAATAAAAATTTAGTCGCATTCATTAGGTGGTCCTTCTGCAGTGTTTTGCAACGGATATGGGCAGGGGCGTACCCAAAAAAAGTGCAGATGGTTTGTATAGTCTCGTTCCATTCTGAAAATATTAACTAATTTGATAAGAACTATTTACTTTTACTTGCAAAGAATGTTTAAATATATTTGACACATATTTTTAATATTTTGACTCTCGGATATTTATTGGGTTGCATAATCACTCAAAATGTTTATCAATTTTCTTATTAAAAAGAATGTTTTAAAAGTTCTGTCGATCATAGTATAAATATGACATATCATTTCGAATTCATTTGTAAATGAAACCTATCCTGTTTTGGAATTTTTGTTATATAAAATATTGATTAAATCAATAAATTATAAAAAAAAACAATTCCTTTGTCATTTCCGTCGTTTCACTAAAAAATGCCTTATCGACATAAATTAGATCTAAACAACATCACACGTAATGTATTCATGGCGCCAATACAACATATCTCTATAAAAGAATTATAATTAACCCTTATTTGAAAGAAAAATCGACTAGGAAAAAATTTAATATAATTTACATAAAATCACTCCTGCAATTTTTTCAAATTAGACCATTAAACCATATAGAACAGCACGGTATTCTAATATTCCAAGTAGAAATGTTCATGGTTTTCATCCTGTGCCACTTTTCCATAAAAAAAACATACATTTTTACGCATGCATTGGAATTGCATCTACAGTTTATTTAACGAGTGGTTTTATTACTAAATTTTGATTAAAAAGTAGTAGTAAACACAAACAATAAACTTTTTTTACTTACTTTAATCTCTCTGGCTACTGTACTATGGGATATGTTTTTGTTAAAATCCTGTGACAGCAATCAGTGAACAGTGATGGAATGCATATATTTTCATTTAAATTCACAAAATGACGATGTCAGTTGATAAATAGTACACAGTTCACAAACATGTAGTGAAATCGACGACTTCGTGTCTTCTGCGACATCCAATACACAAAAATGTCCTTAAAGAGCAAGAAAAAAATATATCCACAACAATACAAGAAGGCACAAAAAGGGAGACTGAATTTGTTGTAACACATAACACATTTGTGAACCAAAACTTGAAGAAAATAGTGTAACATTATATTTAAATCTAATATACGCTGTTTTCTTCAAATGTCCAAACTAGGGAAAGCCAAGGCAGAAGGCAGTGCGGCATCCTGGTAAATCGAACTTGGTCTTTATGAATTTATTGTAGGCAAGGAATATAACTTTCCATCAAAATAATACCATTTTTCATAGAGCTGAAGTAGTTTTAAACTAGGAAAATGATATCGAAGTAATCAGAGGACCACCATACTGACCCGATCCCACAATATACAACTTCTGCTCATTTTTGATGTCCAAATTAAGGTGATATGGAAAAATAATTCCAAAAATAATTTTTTAAACCTAGAATAAAATTAATATTGAGAATCATAAATAATATTAAGATATGCAACTAGATAATCAGGTGATAATAGGAAACTATTAGCTCTAACCTAATAATTTAATTATTATTTATGTTATGTTTAGTCTTGATAAATTATAAAATGAAACTACTTGGCTTGTTTTTGGTCTGTCCAAGCTATTTACTATTCAAAAAATGCTAAATGTTGTGGCGATAATGGTGACATTATCTAAACGCCAGAACGTTTACACTTTCCCACGTATTTCATTTCAGAAAAACATAATGACGTGAGCCTTCCGTCTATAGAAAATACATTTTAATTAATGTTGATGTTTTCCTGTATTACAAAAATGTCAGAATGACGCTGGATTAATATATATTTATTAATATCTAGTGTAGTAAAACCGCAAGCTTACATAAAAAAGCATAGTTAAAATGACTTACTTTAAATAAAGTTAATAACACCAATTAAGTTATTAAAGTAAACTTTACTCCATTTTATTTATTGTTATAAATAATGCTACGATTAAAAAATTATGCAAAATATAGTTGTCTTAATAGCTCTTAAATATTACTTTTGCTTCATAAAATTTACATTTTTAAATTGCCAATGAATACCGCTATTTTTCTTTGTCGTAAAATGAAATTATTCTACCCCGTTATTTATAATAACCACCCAAAAAGAATTATGCAAGAGAGATTTCACCAAAACTTATTTATATTTGAATATTCATCAAATAAAATGTCATAAAAATTCTACCAAAAATACCCCATAAAACATCTCTTCTATAATATTATATATTCATAAATCAGTATAATGTTGGGAAGTATGTATATATTATATAGTCATTTGATATGTTATTATACTTAATATTACTAAATTAAATATTTTATCTCAATTTATTTGCCCTCTATGTACCAATAGCGTACTTACTATAAATATATTATGAAACAGAAACCATTTCATTGCCTCGTATTCGCCATCCATCGGTAATAATGCAAACCTCAATTTTATAATTTATGAGTGTCAACCAAATGGCAATCGGCTTTTTTGAGGTTATTTGGTTTTAAGAAATTTTCCAAAAATTTAAATGCTAAAGAACAACAAAAATGGCAAGATATATAGCCCAGTTAATAATAGCCGGTGCTCAAGTGTTCGGTAGGGCTTTTGCTAGAGCCATCAAACAAGAAATAGAAGCGTCTCAACAAGCAGCTCAAAGATTAAATAATGCACAAACTAGAAGTGAAAGAGTTGCAAATCAAAAATTAGGACTTTCCGTAGAGGAGGCTAAACAAATATTAAACATTAGTAAATTATCTAAGGAGGAAATTGATGAAAGGTATAATATAAATTAATTCTCTTGTAAATTTACAATACATGTTTTTTCCAGATTTCAAGGACTTTTTAAAGCAAATGAAAAGACTTCTTTTTATTTACAGTCAAAAATTGTTAGGGCAAAGGAACGATTAGATCATGAAGTTTTGGCTGAAACACAAAAATCACAACAAAAAAAAAGTAAAGAAGATATAAGTAGTGGGAATACTACGTAGTGTAATAAATATTTATTTAGTAGAAATTCTATTTTTCCTTTCAATATGTATATATTATAAATACAGTTTAATTACTACATAAAACAATATATGTAATAAATATTACATTAAATTGACTTTATTAAATGATGTAATATATATTACAGCATAAGGAAGCAAAATATTTCTGTTAGATCCTTTTTACATCAAAATTATGTTCCCTTTGAAGTGGATTTTTTATATGCAACTAAGTTATCCTTAACTTGAACCTAAGCTGCACTAGGACTTATCGGACTATAGATGTTCCTTCTTGTACCAATGGTAATTTATGAGTACCATCACAAAATGGCCTACTGCTAGTTTGCTTACAGTTACATAGCCAATAGTCTTTTGTTTCTTCAACGGAAAAACGTATAGGCCTATTGTTAAAAGACATAATTAAAAAGATATATATAAAATTAAAAAGCAAAATTCTTACTTTTGTTTAATTTTTAACTGCTCTGTTTTGTGTGTACCATCACAGAATGGTTGTTTGTGGCTTCTTCCACATAAACACCATGAATATCGCTTACCTGAAATATAAATTAAAAAATTATATTTTAATGGTAAAGCTACAAAATCTGACCTGCTTCTAATGTTATCCTAAATGGTTTCTTGTCATATATAACTCCATTTTCAGGCTGATTATCAGCAGAAATAAAGCCTTCTAATGTATTTTTGGGTATTTCAGAAGAATTTTTAGAGCTGTAGACCTAAAAATATTATTTAAATAATTTTCAGAAATTGATCTTGGAGATTAAACAGCTTACTCTGCAAAATAAACAACTTCTATAAATAGAACGATATTTAAAAACCATCGACATGCTTAGAGACATTTATATATTATCAGTAAGCTGTATAAATAACAATTAAACTTATTTTATTTTTAAGAAAAAAATGGCACAAATAAGAACAAAACTCTTAGGTTAAAATTACACCCGATTATAGACTGTTTGCCTAGTTATCTAGCTTAAAATAAGGTTATGATGTTTTCAAATTATTTTTCCAAACTCTAAGTCTATTTACATTTAACATGTTTAAAGACATTTTTGTACTATTATTTATCCGTATAGGTAAAAACTAGATTAATACAAGTAAAGTAAAACTTATTTTATTATTTACGTAAAAATTGCAGAATACTACTAATTAAAGCTGTTTATCTAGTTGCCTATTTTAAAATAGAAGTATAAATATTATTCTGGAAAATTTTAAAACGTAACTTTGAAGTTATTTTTCCAAATTACATGTCAGTCAATTTATCCACTTCCGGTAAAATGCGACATCAATAAATGACGGACATTTTATATTTTATTGTAAATTAGAAAAAAAATGACTAGTCGCTCGATCTCTCGATCTTGCAAGTTTTCGAAAATTATCAAAAAGCGCGATTATCTTTTGTTCAAACTATTGCTGATTTAGCACTGAGGACGCAAAATGTCGAAGTCATGAAGAAAGCTAATATATTAGGAAAGTTTTAACATTACTAAATCAAAAAAAAAACTGACAGCCAATGTTAATTGCAGATTTATTAAAACCTCTTATAAATGATGTTATACCTTCAATAAGACAATGTGCTTCAATTGCTTTGGGTCGCTTAGTTCACAATGATTTGGAAATAGCTATGGAACTTGTGGAAATCGGTTTGGTACCCACTTTATTGCAAAATGCTACTTCCGGAAACGTATGAGCATTGGGTTCTTGGATCAATCTAGTAATTTTAACATATTGCATTTTAGAAATATCAAAAAACCGCTGTATTGTTCGTTCTACGGTCAATATGTAAACATAACGAAAATATGGCAGAACTGGTTATTAAAAATGGTGGTCTTCAGACATTTGTCTTTTGTTTGGAAGATTTTGAAGCAAGCGTATGTAGCAATTTTGTTCTTAGAGTATTTTGAGTATTTAATTGTGAAAATAATTTAATGAAGGTTGCTACATTATAAATTTATTTTAAAATAACGAACAAACTTAAACATTGCCAAAAATGTTAAGCAATTTTGAGGGTCCCAGATTATTTATTATCTTATTATTTAATGTATCAGTTTTGTGTTTTTAGATATGCAGTTTTGTTGTAAATATTTTGTATAAGTCTCAATGCAGTTTCCATTTCTTGACATCTATCCTTATTGGCCGCTTTTTCAAACCCGTTTACCATGATTATTTCACCCAAATATTTAAATTGAGAGACTCCTCTGATGTTATCATATTTTGTTTTTTGAAATGGTGTTCTTAGTCTGTTGCAGGTCATGTATTGTGTCTTTTCAAAGGAAATTTGGAGTCCTAACTTTTCTGCTGTTTCTTTTAGGATTTCATTCTGTTTTTGCGCCATTAATATATCTTTAATTAAAATTGTTAGATCATCAGCAACCCACCAGATAATCTATTTTTATGTTGATTCTCCCCAGTTTAATAGGCTGGTCAATATTTAGAGCCGATTTTTTTACACGCCACTCCTCATTACTTTGTCTAGGACACAGTTAAATAAGAGTGGCAGAAGTCCATCCTTTTGTCTCACTCTAGTTTTAATTTTGAAGGGCTCTGAGATGTCACCCATGAATTTAACTTTTGACCCTGTGTTAGTTAGTGTTGCTTTAATAATTGCCAGCGTTTTTAGATTTAGTCTTTCAAGATTTGGAATAAAGATTCACGGTCAATAGAATCATATGCTTTTTTGAAATCCACAAATGTACAGACGAGATTTTTATTGTATAGTTTTTGATGTCTTAGGATCAACTTTAGATTCAGGATCTGTTCCAGGCAGGATCCGCCCGGTCGAAAACCTGCTTGATATTCACCAATTTTAGGTTCTAACTGTTCCTGTGGTCTGTCTAGTAGACATTAAGATAGAATTTTGTAACAAACTGGAAGAAGACATATCCTTCTGTAGTTCTTTACATCCGTTCGATCTCCTTTCTTATGCAGTGGATGGATTAGAGCATCCTTCCAATCTTCCGAAATCCGTTGGGTTCGCCAAACTTCTTGTAGAATTTATTTCTCATCAGAAACTTTGTTATTTTAAAGTCGTTTCATTTGCCTAATTATTTCATCCTCATTCGGTTGTAATGAATCTGGGTTTGTTTGTTTAGGTTTTAGTGTTGGTAATCCGTTTAATGGCTCAGGACAGTTTAGTAGTTCTTTGTAGAATATTTCGCAAGTTCTTTGCAATTGTCTTGGTTTGGTTTTCTTTTGGAGATAATCGTCCGTTTTCCTTTCGGAAGCAAAGGCTTTGGGGTTAATAGCCTATTAATTTAGTTTTAAATGTTTTGTAAAAATTTCGTGTGTTATTTTTTAGAAATCTTTTTCTATTTCATTAAGTTGATTGTTTTCATATTTTCATTTAGTTTGTCTAATTAGCTTCTATGTTTCTTTTCTTGCTTCTACTACACCACTGATGTTTTCTACGTTTTTGTAAACTTTAGGGCTGTTTTAATAATTTTTCGTTTCAGTTCCTGCCAGTTCTGTGCTGGTTGTTTATCAAGCTCTTTGTTAGAGTTGGTTTTATTTTCGTAGGGTCGAACTTTGGGATTAGTAGTCTCTTTTGAATAAGATTTCGAGGTTTTAAGCTAAGTTTGATTCTAGTCGAGTAGTGATCCGTATCTATGTTAGCTCCTTTCCTGACTTGAACATTCAAAATCTCTTTATAATTAGGGTACGAAATGGCCATATATATATATATATATATATATATATATATATATATATATATATATATATATATATATATATATATATATATATATATATATATATATGTATATATATATATATATATATATATATATATATATATATATATATATATATATATATATATACATTGACAATGAGGAAAAATTAATACAATACACTGTAGGCAGAGACCTTAGGATAATGATTACAAAGTTCCAACGCAAAAACATCCATGACGGAACATGAGCCTCACCTAATAGACATATAGTAAGCCAAATCATGTCATCATAGATTGCACATCATATTCAACGTGTGTTCTTAACGTGAGAAGCAATAGAGGAGCATTATCAAAGTCGGACTACTACTTGATGGTAACAAAACTACGACAACGGATCTGTTACCACAAAGAAACAGATCAGATGCAATTTCGAACACCAGCACCGAAAAATAGATCTGGATAGTGTGGACTATATGAAGATTGAGCAAGTTTGGTATTCAAAAGTCGAATACCATGATGAATCATGGAGAAACGAGTAGGGGATGATCGAATGAAAGGTAGATATATAATACAATATAAGAAGGGATGTTGAAGTGTAAGGGGCTTGGAAGGGGCCTACTGGAGAGTCATCTGAATTGGAGGCCAAGGTAGAGGAGGTAAAGACCCACTGACAGACTGTAGCACCACAAGAAGAATAACGTAGCATAGCAAGAAGAAGCAGGCATATTAGAATATTTTGATTATTTTTTAATTAACCAATTTAAACCAATTTAAACCAATTATTTGGTTTAAACACACTTTTTGCAGAAAGACCCTGTTTCAACATACACACAGTAAAAAATTACAGAATATGCTTTTTTTTCAGGTAAAGGAGTCGGCTGCTTGGGGAATAGGATACATTTCTCGACACAGCAGGAAATTAGCTCAAGAATGCGTCAACAACGGCATTTTGCCATTGCTGATGCTCTGTTTGCAGGAACCCGAACTTAATTTGAAACAAATAGCAACCAGTGCAATTTGCGATATCGCCAAACACTGCGAGGACCTGGCCATGTGCGTTGTGGATGCGGGCATCGTGCCTCATTTGGTGAAGAATTTGCATAACAGTGATGAAAAATTAAAGAGACAATGTTTAGCTGCACTAAGTAAGTCCCAAGTATAATTTTTGATTTGTAAGGTTAGTTAAACTGAGTATGTCGCTACTACACCAAATAACTTAAAATGTAAAGGTTATAAACCTCTTTTACTTAGTTGTTTTTTTTTAATTATTACTTTGGCTTTTTTAAATTCCGTTTTATATATTTTTTAAATTAGAATGAAATGTATACGAAGCACTTCATTATATATATATATATATATATATATATATATATATATATATATATATATATATATATATATATATATATATATATATATATATATATGAGCATTATGTTGAGTGCTTGACTGCTCATTTAGGCGGAGACGCAGGTTGTTGTGTGTTACACATGAGATTGCGGAACCCAGCAGTTGGGTGTCTGATGACACTCAGTACTGTTGTCTCAGTGGACGCAGTCCAAATAATTCTTATACTGCTTATATACGCCATCCGACGGGAAGTCGGCGAAAAGTATGGGTTGTTGACTGTGGATGGGGTCTACCTATTCTTGGCGGGAGAGCACATGTCGGAACCCTGAAGAGTCTAATCATCAAGAGACACATCAAGAGACGAAACATGTGCCCTCCAATGGGAGGGATGGGTGTCAAGCCAACACAAAATGTTTATTTAGGCGGAGACGCAGGTTGTTGTGTGTTCCTCATGAGATTGTGGAAGCAGTTGGGTGTCTGATGACACTCAGTACTGTTGTCTCATTGGACGCAGTCCAAAGAATTATATATTATATATATATATATATATATATATATATATATATATATATATAGTTGGCTTTTATCGATTATGAAAAAGCATTTTGATTTAATCTCAAAGCGGGCCATAATAGATGCATTGCTTAATCAAGGTGTAGAGAAAGCCTATGTAAACCTACTAGGATAGATATATGATGAAGCTACAGCGACAGTCCACCTTGACGATCTTGAGGGTGGAATAAATGTAGAGCGGGAGTACAGCAGGGTGATATGCAGGTCAGGGCAATATGACGCAATATCGCAGATATCGTTCTTCTTTCACAAGACTCAGAGGAGCTGCAAAGACACGTACAAGAGCTACAAAGGGCTGGGGAACCATTTGGCTTGAAAATAAACCCGAAGAAGAGTCAGGTCATATTCAATAAATTTGCTGAGGACAAAAGCATTTCTATTTGAGGAACGGATTTGGAAGTTGTGGATTACTATATATATATATATATATATATATATATATATATATATATATATATATATATATATATATATATATATATATATATATATATATATATATATATATATATAGTAAAGATATATATATATATATATATATATATATATATATATATATATATATATATATATATATATATATATATATATATATATCTGGGGCAGAGGGTTTCAATGGAAGGAAAAGTCTTTGATCAGTGTGTCATGCCCGTTATGACATACGGAAGTGAGATCTGGACACTCACATCAGTCAGTTAAAAACTTTGAGTAGCACAGAGGGGAATGGAAAGAGGTATGCTGAGAGGTATGACGGGATAGAAAGACCTGCACATGGATCAGAGAACAATCGAAAGTGAGTGACATCATTGGAAGAATAAAGCAATTGAAATCAAGGTCATGTAGCGAGGCGATGGGACGAAATGTATGATGTACCAGGGCGGTCCTGGACTGGATACCGCTTGATCGCAAACGTCCGTCAAAAATGAGTTGGAAGCATGCTGAAAAGGCCTTCGTCCCTCAGTGTGTGTCTGTGTGTGTGTGTGTGTGTGTGTGTGTGTGTGGTTGTGGTCACAGGGAATAAGTTGGAAAGTCGAAATATGGACAAAATGAGCTCCCATGTATAATACTATGTGCTCTAATATATTATACTCACTGTGAAAAAGTTGGTAACCGAGTTATGTAGGTGGGGGTTTCTTGGTAAGTGGTAAAATTGTGCTTATTCTCACTTAAATTGACTTAACTACATTTTTTCCGAGTCATCATTTTGGGGAACAACGAGATAAGTCGAATTCCCTTATTTTTCTCAATGAACCTGTGTTGTCAACTGCACTTATCCATTTATTCACAGTGATAGACCAGTCAAAATCAAGCGTGTTGTTTGTTAAGTTGTTCAATTTTAGAAGGACGTAATTCACGGGAAGTAGCCAGATAAGTTGAATTATCATAGATTGTCTCACATTGATTGTGTATACAATTGTATTTACTTTGGTTACTCACAAAGGCAGACCATGACCATGACTTTTCCAAGAATACTTCACGACCCTATTCATTTTAGGAATTAAATTACCCTTTTTTCCAGAGAATTTTTTTCTTTTACATTTCACGGAATACTTTGGACTACGTCCAAAATTTTAACACTGCATATATACGCCATCCGACGGGAGGTCGGCGAAAGTATGGGTTGTTGCCTGTGGATAGATACTCCCTATTCTTGACGAGGGAGCATATGTCGGTACCCTGAAGCGTCTTGATCATCAACAGACAAAACATATGTCCTCCAATTGCAGGGATAGGTGGGGCCCGTTTCCGGTCAAGCAATCAGAAAAATACTCATATATATATATATATATATATATATATATATATATATATATATATATATATATATATATATATATATATATATATATATATATATATATATATATTTAAATTGTTAACAATACGTCAAATTATCGAAATTTAACACTATCTGAATATCACGTATATCGCGTTTTTATCCCTTTCCGAAATTCAGAAATTTTCTTTGATATATCAAGATAACATATCGGACTTACATATTTTAGGTGCGGTCGCTAGACACTCCACCGAACTTGCAGAAGTAGTGGTTGAAGCAGAAATTTTTCCTGCTGTCTTACAACATTTATCCCATCCTTGCCATATCGTGCGACGCAACTCGGCGGCCGTTATTCGGGATATTGCTAAACAGTCGCAAGAATTGACACAATTGGTAGTGAACAGCGGAGGAATCGGTGAGATTTAGAAAAATACAGTATACATACGAATAAAATTTTAAAGTGCTTTAAAAAATTATTGATGATAATGGCCCAACTGATGTTAGATATTTAATAATTTTCTTTTTTTAATAATTTATACTAGGTCGTAACAAATTTGCGTTTGCGTTTTCAAGGCATTTAGTTGTTCACTGTTAAAAAAAATTATACCTGATGACCTCCATTCATCTTTGAGCCAGTAACTCTTCCTTATCGGTACCACGTTGAGTCTTTAGAGGCGATAAACTGAACGCAGTCAGTTTTTACCTCTTCTCCAGTCATTAATTTTTGTCGTTCCAAAAATTGATCCATGGGCTGGAAGAAACGGTAATCAGACGGAGCGTGATCTATTAAGTATGCTGGGTAAGGGAGAAGTTCAATGTCCAATTCGTTAATATCTGAGGTGATCAAATGTGCTTGCAGCAGGATTTTTTTACGGTTAATTAAAGCCGGAGAATTTTCGACCAGGACAGCATGCTGAGTTGAACAGAATTCTGAATTTATCGTTCTGCCATCCAAAGTCAATTTATCCCTTTGACTATTAAACATTTTTTTGACTCAAATATGAAAACAAACTAATTTGCTTAATTAATCAAGCCCAAAATGTAGCTGACATTTTTTTTTATAAATATTCTATTACCCCGGGAAACTCAGGTAAAGTGGGAAATGTAATGGGACACATTGTCCCAATTGTATTTATAAGTACAAAATATAATATAGAAGTAAGAAAAGTAATTTATTTTCGAGGTAAACAAAACTTAAAATAAAATAATTAATTATATTACACTATATCATACTTGTAATATGAATTACAATTCACTATGATATGGTGAATTACATGTTGAACATATGTACTTGGTCCTCTCATATTTTTGTCCAGGGGGCATTTGGTGCATCTTCACCGGCCAGAAGTTGATACTGGCATAATATCTCCATAATATTCAGTAGTACTGTGAGCATTTTTGATCGAGAATCGCTTGATTCACTGAGCTTTTATATCATTTTAGCACTCTGATGCCCAGTCAGAACGAGCTGTTCTGCCAGATTCACGAGAAAACTTAGAAATTTTCCCTTTTTTATCACCTTTTGATGTACAATATGGGCATTTACACCTACTGCCAGATTTATAAAAAAAATTCTTCCACCACTTCTGTAGTGGCAGAATTAGATCTTTTGCCGAACTCGTAGACTTGAACTCTGTGATCTGCCAAATCTACCCATCTCATTGTTTGGTTATATGTTATAATAGGGATAGGGCACATGATTTGTTTTTTTTACCATCTTTTTGTTTTCTTTTTATAACTTCAGTTTCTGAGTTACTACAATTACTGATCTCCCATACCGCTTTAGAATCCAACCATCTAACTGCAAGTAGATCATCCTCAGTTGCTGAAAACTCCGAATCCCATTTTTTCTTTACTTTTAGTTACAAAAGTCGGCATATTTTTTCTGTTTTTCATACAAGTTCCAACTGCTGCGCACGGTAATTCACTTAAAAGTTTTAGACAAAAATCGGCCAAATGCTATTAGTACATTATGATTTTGTGGACTTTCGCTTAGTTTATATGCAACTCGTCCCCCAATATGTAGTTATTGTTGTTATTTGTCATGTATTTACCTAAATATATATCTAAATCGTAAGATTTAGAGAATCGCACCGCTGTTAAACGTTTATTCCCCGTTTTACGGGTTTCAGCGGCACATTTTGTTTCAGTACAGATCTACCTTTAAATTTTGTCATTGACTCATCAATAGATTGATAATTACGATCTCTAACAGCATTCTAAAAAGTATATTTAAATAATTTATCAACTCTTCATCAAAATTTGAAACCAATTTCTGGACATGTATTTCTTGATGAATGGATTTCCAATTGACTCATTTTTTAATCAATAGTCGCTTTGACTGGGAGCATGATTATAGAACATAACCAACATCAGGCCAATCAACACCATTATTTCGCCTTCATCTGTCAGTGGAATATTTTCGTTTTTCACCCTGTTATAAATCATCAGTTTTTCGTTCGTGCACTCAGCGATAAAATAAAGAAGCCCTTGGGAAACATCAATTTGAATGACTGTAACTCGGTTTGCGATTAATTGAATGGTATTCGTGCTTCTAATTTAGTATGCTCAGGAATCGTATGTTTTGAAATATTCAAAATCTTCAGAAGGCCTCCTCCAAATAATTGGGTTTCTAATTGACATACTTTGATTCACCTAGTTCTTCATTTTCGACACCATCAACATCACTTTCTTCATTTAAACTTTCACTTATCTCGTTATTGGATGGCACATATTTCGATTCTGTTGTTAATCTTCCTCATTAGTCTCATTAGTCAACTCTTCTAGCGCTTCCAACATTTTATGTTACTCACTGAACTCTACTCACTACTCATCCTGAAATAATACATAACATCGCACTGAAAATTGTTTTATTACCAGTGGGTATAAAGTCCCAGTAAAAAAATACCATTCGTACATAATATCCCAGAAACTTACCTAAGTCAATTTAAGACATAAAAATACAGAAAAAAACACTTTGTAAAAAATGCACAACCTGTTCAAAGTACAGGAATCTCACAACTAAAATGTTAAATGATAAAACAATAATGGCGGATCAATGTCAACAGCTGATTTTACGTCATTGAATATTCTTCAAACTCCCACTGGGACGAACAGAACCGCAGTTTGAATGGATCTTTGTCCCACCGGTGCCTAAATATATTTTCTCTGGTATGCATTGACCCATTGGTAGTCAAATGGTTGAAGAGCTTTTTTTTTAAATTTATTTGGAGGTGGAAAAAATCTTTGAAACGATACCCAGTCTGAACTAGGGCGATCAGGATGCAGCTCATTTTGAGGCTGCCTACTCCCAAAAAAGCACCCCCATTCGTAGTGAGTCCTACCAGAAACAAAATTAATGTCTGAATGATTGTGGCGTGTTCATATATTTGTTCTTATGTAAATAAAGAATCACTGGATAAAAACAAAAAATCAAACGGAGACAAATCTCTTAGTGATTCTTTTTTGTAATAAATTTGCCTAACGAACAAAATTTTAAAAATATAAACATGTTCTAAAAAAATGTACAAACTTTTAACTTTTAAAATGTGATTTTTTAAATGTGATTAAAATCTACTTCAGTTACTTTTTCGTATATTTGTTGTAATGTATTATCAATGTCAGTCTTTAATTTAGTAACTTATTTCATTCATTTTAATGTTTTTGTTAAAAACCCTGGACTGAATAGATCTCAGTGCAATCGCTTTAATGTTGAAGAAGGAATGCTTATGTGTTAGAACAAAATGTTAATAAACAAAGTATTGATACGCCAAACAAATGTTTAATTTTTTTAGACAAAATCACTTTAAAAATTTATTTGTGATATTTCACAGATTGTGTTTGTAAAATATTTTATGGTATTTTTTTACATTCTATTTCTCCTATAGCGGCCTTACTGGAGATAATTTTACAACATCCATCAAGAGAACCGGAACCACAATATGATGCACGATTACCGTGTGTCACAGCCTTAGGTTTCATTGCAGGTACTACTAATTGCTATTTTCTGCATTATACTTTAAAATATTATACTTAAATAATGGGTATTACTTTAGGCCATTCTCCACAGCTTGCTATGACAGTGATAGGTTGTCGCACAGTTCAGTCATTGATAGGGATCCTGAACACATCAAACGATGACAGCTTATTGACTGGGACAGCTTGGGCTATTGGTCAAATAGGGAAGCATAGCCCAGAACACGCAAAAGCAGTAGCCAGCACAAACATCTTTCAAAGGTAATTTTGAAAGCACTCTCGTTACTTTTTGAAGTGAAAAAATTACGTTCAAGGATTGAATAGTTGAATACTATAGGAAATTTCGGTGTGAAACTTAAAAATATCTACCGCTAAACACCAAATAACTTCATTTAACTTCTCGATGCGCATTTTATTAAACATGTTATCATCATCAAGGGATGATTTGACCTTCTTTCACAAATTGAATACTCTTCGAGTTTAGTTAAAAAATTGTTCATATAACATGCTTTGGGGGAAGGTGGGGTAAGATAGGGCTTTTAAGGTTTATCGGTTAGAAAAACGACATAAAGCAATTCTAGAAATTATAAACTTTTATTTAAATAATCAACAGTCTTTACTCTTCCATAATCTAATAAAAAGAACACAAAAAAACGCACAATCCACCGTCAGTGAAAATATTAGCGTAATAAGGTCAGATCCCAGCAGCTTTAAATGCGTTCAAAGTTGTTGTCATTGTTGCTGATCGATTAAAAGCTTCACCAAAGAGCTCTGCTATTTGAAATTGTGTGAAACTTTGCATTCTAGAGTAGTTTGAGGGACGCCGTAAAACTTGGTAGTTTTTTTTGCATCTAACACTATTTACACAATGTTATTTGAAACTGTGTGAAACTCCACTTTTCGTTTTAAAGTAGTTTGAGGAGCTAGCTAATTTATAACCTTTTTTCCATCTAACACATCTTGAATTGCCTCTGCCATTCGCCTCTATTTGTTTTTCTTTTATAATGTCTAACCATTTTCTGAAAATAAAACAACACGATACTGTAAAAGATGCGAAAAGTAGATAAAATATTGTGTGGATGAAGATAAGGACCCCTTACCCCACCATTTCCCTATCGAAATGTTTGAATATTTTAATTCCTTACCCCACCATTTCCCTATCGAAATGTTTGAATATTTTAATTTTTTTGAGGATAAAAAGATCGCTACCGACACATCACTACAGTTATATGTTAGAAAATAGAAAGTTTGCGGTAAATTTATGACACACTACTAGTACAACATATTTTACGAACAGAAGCGCAACCAATATATCTAAAAAATTAGATAAAATAGTAAACAACAATATTTTTGCTTACCTCAATAGTAAAGTGCACCTCTCGGTTCTCAGTAATTGACACACTGAATACCTTTGTGAAGAGACGAATAGATGGCTTAGTAGTACCATCAAAGCTCAATTAGGCTTTCAAAATAACGTGGATCACTACCCTGTCTTACCCCCCTTTCCCCTATTTGTAGATTGGTGGAACTTTATGAAAGTCCTGAATCTTCTACCGACTTGAAAACGAAATGCCAGAACGCTTTGAAGCTGTGCCTCCAGAACTGCCTCTTGGTATCCGCTTTAGAACCACTGCTGTTCCAGGCTCCTTCAGAGATATTGAAGTATGTTCTCGGCCAGTATAGTAAGGTAAGTCACATTTTAGTATAGTATATCAAGTTCAAATATGTATGCACTACGGAAAAAAGTATATATCCCAATAAAACTGCATATTTTAAACGAAATATTGTAAATATGTTTAAAACAAGTAAAAATTGTTATAGAAATGTACATATATATATATATATATATATATATATATATATATATATATATATATATATATATATATATATATATATACAATAATATACAATATATATATATATATATATATATATATATATATATATATATATATATATATATATATATATATATATAAATAAAAAAATAAAACAATATATTTTTTGGGTATTAACATCACGTATCATAAGGATGGCAATATCAAAACAAATTGGTATACCAAACCAGTATGGTCTGGAAGATATCTCAATTTTAAATCTCATACACCAAATAAATATAAAAAAGTGTTATTAATCCAAACAATAGGCCAACATATATAAATAAAATCAAGATAATAATTATCCAAAAAAATTTTACGAACCGCTAATTAAAAATAGAATACATAGAATATATAACAATAATAACATAACAAATAAAACTAAAAATGAAAATTACATACCTTTACCATACATACCAGAAATAAATAATAAAATAAAAAAAGTTCTTAAACCATATAATATAAATATA
Source organism: Cosmopolites sordidus (assembly GCA_031761425.1). NCBI lineage: Eukaryota > Metazoa > Arthropoda > Insecta > Coleoptera > Curculionidae > Cosmopolites > Cosmopolites sordidus. The sequence goes on from JARFXV010000238.1 coordinate 361,204, forward strand.
GCAGAAATACCCAGTAATAACAGTAAAGAAATATCTACAAAATTAAAACCACAAATACCCAAAATGGAATAAACAAATTTAATTTACAAAATTGATTGCTTAAACTGCCCAAGCTCATATATTGGGCAAACTAAACAATACTTAAAAAACACAATAAATGAACATAAAAAAAGCATTAAAAACTTTGAACCAAACGTAACTGCCCTTTCAAGGCATGCTATAGTTAATGAACACAACTTTAATTTTAAAGACATAAAAATCCTAGATTTTGAAAAACAATATAAAAAAAGAAATATAAAAGAAATGATTTATATAAAAAAGACGCATAATACCATTAATTTCAGAAATGATACAGATAATTTAAGTTGTATATATAATAACATTATTAAATAATAAATTTTCATAATTTTTTATTTTTATTAATATTCCACATAACAAATTCAAAACAATTAGGTTTTAATAAAATACAAAAATTTAAAGGTGAAAGAATTGTTAATTATGTCAAAGTCAAACATGTCATTTAAAATTTTTTTTAAAAAATGATCACATATTATTTACAACATATTATTTACAAAAATTTAAAAATTAATTGTTTATTTTAATATTGGTATGTTTATAAATGTAAGTTTGTGTTTTTTATAAAAGTTATATGTATTGTAGAATTATTCTGAAGATGGTTCTTTGTTTGAACCGAAACGTTAATAAAAAAATAAAAAATTAAAAATTAATTACTGACCGAAAAACCCAATAAATAAAAAAAATACTAATAATAATAAACGGTTAAGAGAATATATGTAATAAAAAAAAAAAAAATATATATATATATATATATATATATATATATATATATATATATATATATATATATATATATATATATACCCGTTTCGGGCTTTAAAAAAGTACCCTTAAAAAAATGCAATATGTTTTAATACGATAGATATTACACAGGGCTAATTAATGCACAGAAAACAGAATCATGAGATCTCAGGCAACAAAAGAAAATATTGCTCGGTACTTAGACGTTTATTGTCATCTCATCATGTAAAACAGTATCGTAAAAGACAAAAGAACATGAGGGAATTCGGTTACAACATCAAATTAACTAGGTTAGTAATATACAGGCAATGTAGTACTGACGTTTTGTAGACAATAAACAGTAATGAACTTAATCTAATATGACTAGTAGGATGATAACTTATCTTTGGTCAGTCAATCCACGAAACTCCGCGATGAGTGTCGCACATGCCACGTAAGGCGGAACGTTGGTCTGTCTACCCCTTACGGTTTCAGATATTCCGTGGATCTGTTCCTGTGGGTCGTGAAGACTTCGAGGACACCCAAAGACTTGCATGGAAAGAAGCCAAAGGTATACCCGAATTAACCACGTATACAGGAAAAAAAATATGAGAAGATGGAAACAATCCCCTACCAAAAAAACTAGAGAGAGATTTTATTAATATTGTGAGATTAATATTGTGAGAAATTGTGTAAAAAGAATTATTCGCCGGACGACAACTAATTGTGCGGCCACGAGGGTTCTCTAACTAAGATGGTCCAAAAGTATACCTTGATAGGCTTCGGACTACCTCGCAGTGTGTTAGCAATAATAATCCAGCAAAGCTGATAAATAAACTCGGCACTATTCCCAAAATATCCCGGACTCCAAAACTCTAATCAGCGGAAATTTTGCACTGGGTCAAGACCTATGGCTGCACAGCGACTGCTCTCGAAAGTGATCGAAAAGGGAATCTGAAGGGAGGAGACCAAAAATGGTTCCTTCGAAAAAATCAAGCCCGCGAAGTAATTCAGTAGTTCTCCGTTAAAGTACTGCCAATCAACCAAGGTACCAGTACCGGACTGAGATGAATGAAAAGTGACGAATTAAAATGGATGAGTTCATTCTAGGACTAAAATAAATATAAACTATAGAAACATCGTACCGACCCTCTCTTAAGGCCTATTCAAATATGAGCAAAATATTGATTAAGAAAACACGTAATCACAAATCCACAAATTCTCGTATGTATCTCACAAATTCTCGATACTGTCGCAACAAAGTACGGCCCGGTATCCTGACTCACCAAGCAGTACTGGATACACAAAATAACCACAGACATGCGTTAATTACCTCTTCCAGACGCAAAATGTTCTCCATTTTTATTTCAGTACCTGCGCCAAAATGCCAAAATATGGAAAGTCTGAATAACTTAAATTTTAATATAATATAACTAAATTTGGTAAATAAACATAACCGTAACAATATATGAATATATATATATATATATATATATATATATATATATATATATATATATATATATATATATATATATATTTATATTATATATAAGATACTTACTTGCTTCTTTCTCTACTTAAATTCTTCTCTCATCGAACCATCTGGATTTCTAATACTTGACGGTACTTCAGTGACGCACCTTTTACTTCTCGGTTTCGAATTTTTCTAGAACTTCTCTTCACCATCACCAACAACCTCGTTTTCATTGTTCTGTTGTTCTTTAGTCGAATCGAATTATATATATATAATATAATATATATATATATATATATATATATATATATATATATATATATATATATATATATATATATATATATATATATATATATATATATATATATATATAATATATATTTATTTATTGGGACTTTTGGTCGGTAAATAAGTGTTAATTTTTTTTTGTTTTATTAACGTTTCGGTTCAACAACGAATCATCCTCAGAATACTTCTACAATAAACATTACTTTTATAAAAAACACAACCTTACATTTAAAAACCTACCAATATCAAATTAAACTATTCTGAAATTAATGATATTATTTATTTTTGTAAAAAAAAAACAAATAATACCATTATTTTCAGAAATGATACAGATAATTTAAGTTAAGTATATATAATAACATTATTTAGTAATAAATTTTCATAATTTTTTATTTTTGCATCTAATATTATTCCACATAAAAAATTAAAAACAATTAGATTATAATAAAAAACAAAAATTTAAAGGTGGACGAATTGTTAAATATGTCAGAGTCAAATATGCCATTTAAAAATTTTATAAAAAATTGTCACATAGTAGTTAAAAAAGTTTTAAAATTAATTGTTTAATTTGATATTGGTAGGTTTTTAAATGTAAGTTTGAGTTTTTTATAAAAGTAATGTTTATTGTAGAAGTATTCTGAGGATGGTTCGTTGTTGAACCGAAACGTTAATAAAACAATAAAAAATTAAAACTTATTTACTGACCGAAAGTCCCAATAACGGTCACGAAAATATATGTAATAATATATATATATATATATATATATATATATATATATATATATATATATATATATATATATATATATATATATATATATATAATATATATATATATATATATATATACGAGGGTTGATCCAAAAGTAAGTTTCCCAAAGAGCTGCAGCAGCGTTGGAAGCTGCTAGGCGAAATTCGACAACACCGCTGTGCACGGCAGATCCCCCACTCCCTTTTCCGCCCGCGAGCGCTGCGCTACGCCGCTCAGTCTTGGCTCAGCAGCCGTTCGCGATGGAGCCTCTTATTGTTGATCCCGCCAGGTGCGAAATTCGATCGGTTATTCGGTTTTTGCATGCGACAGGAATTCCACCTGTGGAAATTCATCGAAAGTTGACACAAGTTTACGGCGACAAGTGTATGTCCGTTCAAATGGTCCGACATTGGTGCAGGGAATTTAGTGACGGACGGAAGGAGGTTCACGACGAAGAGCGGAGTGGAAGACCTGCAGTTTCGGAGTCGATTGTCGAGAAGATCGAACGCGAAATGCTTCAAAACCGGAGAATCACCATCCGTGAACTCGTTGATAGGATTCCTGGGAGTTCTTACGGTACAGTGGAAAGAATTTTGACTGAAAAGTTGGGGTATCACAAGTGTTGCGCTCGATGGGTACCGCGCATGCTGACAGCAGAACACAAGGAGAAACGCCTCGATTGTGCTCGACAGTTTCTTCAAAAGTGTCAAGACGATAAGGAAGAATTTTTGGACTCCATCGTGACCGGTGACGAAACGTGGGTTTTTCATTTCACCCCCGAAACCAAAGAAAAGTCTAAACAGTGGCGTCACTCAGGGTCACCAGTCACAAAGAAGTTCAAGCAAACTCCTTCTGCTGGCAAAATCATGGCCACTGTCTTTTGGGATCGCAAGGGGATACTGCTGATCGAGTTCCTGACACCCGGGACAACAATAAACTCGGACAGGTATTGTGAGACACTCACTAAACTCAGGCGTGCTATCCAGAACCGCAGGAGAGGACGCCTGACAACAGGTGTAACGCTGCTTCACGATAACGCCCGACCTCACACTTCCCGCAAAACCCAGGAACTTTTGGAGCAGTTTGGATGGACTGTCATGCCCCACCCACCTTACAGTCCGGACCTCGCGCCCAGCGACTATCACTTGTTCCCCAAGTTAAAAGAACACCTGAGTGGCAAACGCTTCCGGAACGACGAGGAAGTGAAACAAGAGGTGCAGCGCTTTCTTAAGGGTTTGGCGGCGGAGGTGTACGACATGGGCATACAAAAGTTGGAGCACCGTCTACAAAAATGTGTTGATCGAAATGGCGATTATGTCGAAAAATAGAGGAAAGTTTCATCTTTCCGACGATGTAAATTTTAATGAAAATAAACATAGTTGTCTATTTGAAAAAATGAAGGGAAACTTACTTTTGGATCGACCCTCGTATATATATATATATATATATATATATATAAACTTAAGCCAAATATGAAAAGTCTGAATAACTTAAATTTAAATATAAGTAAATTTGGTAAATAAATATAAAGTTACGTTGTTACGTTGTTATATATAAACATTTTTATTTGAAGTAAGAGACTAGTATTTCCATATGCAAAGCTGTAGAAAATAACTTGACTAAGAAAAATTTACAAATAATATTTTCCGGTGTTGTCAGGTTTCTTCAGTAGTTACAAAAACAATATTTTTTTAAATTCAATACCATATTTTCTTAACATAATTTGTAAAATCCTAAAATTTAAAATAAAAAATGTTGTCACATTTCTTTATTGGAGTAGCCGTTTTAAAACAATTATCAAAAACAACTAAAGTAATATGCAGTCTGCAGGAATTAAAAGAAGGTAACAAAGCAATAATAGGCCTTGGAAATTAAACAAAAATTGTGTTGTTTGAAAGGAGCCATCATTATTGTGCTGTCATTGGGTTATTTGACAGCTATTCTATTTGAATGTGTATAAAAATAACGTTTTACTTCAGTTGCTAACTTGAATAAGTTATTTAATCAAAAAGAGAAAGTTGAATTCATTTTTATTCATGTTGGTGGCTTAAGTGTACGCGTTTAATTATTAATTAATATTAACTGTATTAATTATCAATTCTTCTACTGGAACCTTTGGTGTGAAACACTAAACTTAAAGACATTTACCACTAAACACGAAATCACTTTTTTTGAACTTCTCGACGCACGTTTCACTAACCATGTTAGCATCATCAGGAGATGATTTAATCAGATTAAATCTCTTTAAGTTTGGTGTATTAATTATATATTATATTATTATTAATGTTTTTTTTTTCACCCATTCAGGGGTTGAAATGCCTGGTTTCGAACCAGGACTCAGTCAGGTAGACTCAGGGAATGATATATATATATATATATATATATATATATATATATATATATATATATATATATATATATATATATATATATATATATATATATATATATATATATATATATATATATATATATATATATATATATATATATATATATATATATATATATATATATATATATATATACCTTTCGCCCCTCTACGCTATCTTGAATTGCTTAAAGGTTTATGAAATGTATAAAGTTGAAAAATTATCGTTTAAAAAACATAATTTCGAAAACAAGTACTTTTTCCTATGAACTACATTTCCATATCTACTTATAATCACCCCCTGGTATGTTACAAGCGTATGCTCTTCGTATTCAGATGGTATTGTTAATTGTGTTTACCAAAAATAAGTCAATAATGGCGATCCATTATATAAGTGAACAATAATAATGGAAGTGAGGTAAATTTAGGCTTGGTCTCATTATACCCGTCAATTTGAGGCAATATATGCAGCCAATATTTATAGAAGGTTAATTTAATATAATTTCTATCAAAATATAATGTTTTGTTTCATTTATTATATCAATTTCTTAAATTAAAAATATATCTGGTTTGTATTGATAATGAGAGTTTTAGTTTTTCTTTTGGGTGCCCCGGTTACGGTTTGGAGAGTTTTTTCGTGCTGTTAAAAGAGCATGAGGACGTAAACATTTACTTTGCAGACGGTCCGTTATTTTCTTTATAATTCAAAGACTTTTTCTTTTTGAAACTTTTTTCAAGTTCAACAATCAACAAATCTTGTACAGTGTTTTTAATTTTTCAAGAAATTCACGATACCAAAGCATGTATAGAATGTAATAGAAATATATTAAATAATTTAATTTTTTTGAAGAATTAGTTTTAATTAATTAATTAATTAAGTCAATACATGTCATAAAGAGCAACTACAGGTTGTTCCTACATTAGAACTCATAAATTATCCCTTCTTCAAGTTGGATTAATATCACGTAATTTTCTAAAAACATTTTTCACAGAACGATCATTTTCAAAAAACAATTCAACAATTTTAACGCATCGTTGTATTGTGTGCGATTCCATTTTTATAAATATCATAGAGAAGGTGTCAACTCACTTCTGAAATGAGACTAAACCTAGACAAATTCACAAGGCCATCTGTGTTTTATTCAAGAATTAAAAAACCGCTCATTTTGAAAGACCCGTTACCTCCTGTTTCAGTATTGTTTTTTTTTTTAATTTTTACAGGTTGGAGTGAGATAGCTTTATATTTTTTTAATTTTGCGAGGTCTCTTCCTTTTAATAGTGGTATTATCAAGCTTTTCATTTCCTCTCTACATATTTTCTCCATCATCTTGAATATTTTCTCATGTAATCCTAGTTTTCCCCCTTTTATTAAATCTGCCCTCGTTTTCCTACATTCAACAATTTTCCACTCGATTATAAATAGCGTCTTCTACTTCTATCTTTTTATCTTCCTCTTCTTTCATCTCTTTTTCAGTCTTTCTCAATTTGAGTATGAAATGAGATGCTTCATAATTTTTTTAATTATGCGATGTCTCTTCCTTTTGGTTGTGGTATTATCAAGCTTTTCATTTCCTCTCTACATATTTTCTCCATGATCTTGAATATTTTCTCATGTAATCCTAGTTTTCCCCCTTTTATTAAACCTGCCCTCGTTTTCTTACATTCAACAATTTTTTCCTTTTTTACTTATCTTATTACGTTCTCCACTCGATTATAAGTAGCGTCTTCTACTTCTATCTTTTTCTCTTCCTCTTCTTTCATCTCTTTTTCAGTATTGTTTTTCTCAATTTGAGTATGAAGTGAGATGCTTTATAATTTTTTAATTATGCGATGTCTTTTCTTTTTGGTTGTGGTATTATCAAGTTTTTCATTTCCTCTCTACATATTTTCTCCATCATCTTGAATATTTTCTCATGTAATCCTAGTTTTCCTCCTTTTATTAAACCTGCCCTCGTTTTCTTACATTCAACAATTTTTTCCTTTTTTAATTATCTTATAACGTTCTCCACTCGATTATAAGTAGCGTCTTTTACTTCTAGCTTTTTCTCATCCTCCTCTTTCATCTCTTTTTCAGTATTGTTTTTGTCAATTTGAGTATGAAGTGAGATAGCTTTATAATTTTTTAATTATGCGACATCTCTTCCTTTTGGTAGTGGTATTATCAAGCTTTTCATTTCCTCTCTACATATTTTCTCCATGATCTTGAATATTTTCTCATGTAATCCTAGTTTTCCCCCTTTTATCAAACGTACCTACTTTATCTTACATTCAACAATTTTTTTCTTCTTTAATTATCTTATACGTTCTTTACTTTATTATAAGTAGCGTCTTCTATCTTTCCCTCTTTCGTCTATCATTCCCTTTCATAGTTCTTCAAAATGTTCCTCATTGTGATGTTCAATCATAATATAAGAAAATGAATTATGTTTCTATATTATGATTTATCTACCTATTGTGATAAATCTCAAATCGCCATCTATAAAACATTTAAATTTATAAATCCATTATTATTACTCAAGCACCTGTAACTATTTCTGTCCTAAACAAGAACTAGTGACATGACGCATTTGTGTCGCGAATGAGAATTATTACAAGGCGCACTTGGCTTAGTGAACAGCGTTAATATGGATTTTCTTTAGTTAGGTATAATCCTGCCACGATACATAATGGCTGATAATTGAATTCGAATTTTGTTATAGAGCTGTTATTAGCGATCTTGTTAGAATTGATCCTTGATAGCGGTAAATGGATACTTTATTGGGTCCAAGTGAAGCAAGTGGTTACAAATTCATTAACGTTCAATTCCAATTGTATGACATCGAAATATACCGGATTATTTTCAAATCAATCCAAAACAAAGTATAACAACGGTCAAATTAAACGGGTTTTTTTTAAATCTTGAATAAAACACAGATGGCATTGTGAATTTGCCTAGATCTAGTATCATTTCAGAAGTGTAATGTATGACATTTATTCAAAATTATTACAGTATTTTATGAAAATGGACGTTCAGTGAATTTTTTTTTTAGAAAATTAGGCAATATTTACGGTTTCCACAGTGGTCCATCTGAAAGCACTATCAATCGAGTTGTTCAACAATTTCAAGAAACTGGTTCGGTGGAAGTATTGCTAAAAACTCAGAAATTTCGATTCGTCGACGTTCATAACAATTTGGACTCTGTGAACCCACAACATGGAGTATTTTACGAAAGGATTTAGCTCTGAAGGCATATTAGATTAAGATATCTTAGAGGAACTAAAACACTGGATAATTCAAAACGTCGTGCATTTGTCTGGATCAAAAAAACAAACAGATGATTTTTCTCAAAAAATCATCTTTTCAGATGAAGCACATTTTGAAATTGGTGGCTATGTTAATAAACAAAATGGCCACATTTGAGGTGAGGAAAATCCATGATTGATTCATGAGAAACCTTTACACCCTAAACGAGTCACTGCTTGGTGTGCATTATGGCCAGGAGTTGTAATTGGGCCGAATTTCTTTCAGAATGGTGGTAGTAAAGCTGTAACTGTGACAGGTGTTTGATATCGCTGAGGGTGAAGTTGAAATTCGATATTGTAAGATGACAACTGGATTTTTGTGAGCTTAATTGAATAATACTAATCTAGAGAATATCCATGTAACGCTAATCACCTGCCTAAGATTGTTGCTGAATCTGCTTCCGTTTTCGGCACTATTAGTACCCCATCCGACTTTGTTGTGGCCGGGCCTACAGCCGCTTTATTCTTCTTCGAAGTGCATGACTTCTTGGAATACCGACTTGTCTCGCAAGACAATTGGCTTTGGTTGGGTTTCACTTCTATGGTACTGGCGTTTCGTTGCTTGATGCTTGGATAGTCCCTGACGACTAGAATAGATGAGGAGGTAGCAACCGGTACTTCCAAAGGCTGGCTTGCCTCGGAAATTGGATTCGGGATTGCTTCGATTCTTGACCTGGTGGTATCCATGGTGGTGATTTCTAGCTAGTCTCTATCTTCTGGATCTGAGGGGAGCCCGATGGCCGGTGGTGTGGTTTGCGGAGTTTAATATTATTTTTGTTTCGACATCTGATGCTTCAAGAAAAACACCAGCGTCCCTGACATAATCGCCAGTCTTAGCTCTAGAAAGAGCTATTAATTCCTTAATTTGTTCCCGGAGATTGGTGTTTTTTTTGCGAGCAGTTTCTCATTTCCGAGGTCAATAATTTTTGAGGTTCGGTAGTCAATACATTTAAATGTAAGTCTATACATTTTGTACGAAATTCTAATAGGTCTTTATAAGAAATCCCGTAGCTTTCGAGTTCTTCATGAATGGATTATGTGATCACTCATCACGAAAAACACTTTTCACGATTTGCGAACACAAAATGTTTACTAAACGTTCGCCACACCTTTAGAGAACATTTTGTTCACCTTTTGTTCAGAGAGATATGCACTCTCTGAGAGTCTTTCTATCCTATTTTATCAGCCTGATTTTTAAGTTAGCCTTATCGGCTCCTACTTTTATTTCATTAGATTGACCCCAGGAAGTGTTTTTCGAGAACTTTTGTGGGCCTCTAGTTGTCTCAGGAATTGTCGGAGTTTTGTGGTCCTAAAGGGAAGGAGGTCCGACAATTCATAAGATTGATATTTTTCAACGAGGTCCAGGCGAACTTCACGGAGGTTAAATTAAAGTCTGATGAAGTCATCGGTGTATTGGTGCTAATTTTTACCATTGCTAGACCGACGCTGCGCATAAGTGCAGTCGTCGGGCTGGTATCGACAAAAACTTACACAAGTCGGGAATCGAGATTCGAAACTCGGGTCTTGATGCCGGATTTTGGGGACGAAGCTATCGGAGGATGGCCCTGTGGCTAGGATAGGAGGTCTAATCATTCTCGCAGCAGAGGGTTGCTGTTTCGCGAAGTTGAGAGCATAAACTTCGCGAGATTGAGTTGGGAAATAGGTGGAACATCTGCTTCCCGATTAATTTGGTTGTTTCTAACAAACCATGGTGAATTGAGAGCCACACGCAGTGATTTGTTTCAGCCGCTGGTGGCGTGAGAAATCGATAGTAAGCCTGAAGACCACCGGACTACGGATCTTACCAGGACTTGGAAAATTTGAATCTTGATTTTGGAGGTAAGTTTACTCATTCTGCAGGAGAGTGGGTATAACAGCTTGATGACGCTGTGGTCCTTTCAGATTGCTTGCTGGATTTGAGTGGACCAGGAGAGAGAACGGTCGAAATGCAGACCTACATAGGTTGCTTTTTACAACCATAAAATTGGAACTTTGTACACCAGCAGCTTGGCTTTGCGTGGCAGTGTTTAACTGCTTCTGAAGAATGTTAGGTATTGCTGACGTACGGTAGGACGCAATATCATGGCTGTATCGTCCGCGAAAAATACGGAATATCAGCCATGTAGATGTTAAACAGGGCCGGAGCCAGTGGAGAACCTTGCTGGATGCCCGATGCCCGAGAGAGAGGATTTGATTTTAATCTGGCAAGATCTTTCCTACAGCAAAGATTTGATGAATATGATTAGGTCCCGTTGGAAAGTCCAATTCGATGGTTTTGAAGATGAGACCATCGTACCATACTTTGTCGAAGACCTTGGAGATGTCGAAGAAAACTGCGCCAAAGTACCGTTTTCTCTCGATGGCCTTGTAGATTTTTTGCCAGTCTGGCTGCTTGATGAATTGAGGAATGTTTTGTTTGGAAACCGAACTGTTCATTGAGAACAATCCCATTGCTCTCTGTGAAGTCATTGGGAGCTGCCCGGATTGCTTTTTCGCCTATCTTGGAGAGAGGGCTGATGAGGCTGATTGGTCTAAAATTGCACGGGCAATAGCCTGCGTTTTTTTGGGAATTACGGCTATTAACGTGTTTTTCCACGAGCTTGGAAAGTGTTGTAGACGCAGAATGGAGTTCACGATGGTTGCGATTTCTGCGATCTGCTTGCTCGGGAGTTTTTGGATTGGCCTGATTGTGATACTGTGACCAGGGTCTTTTTTGGGGCGAAATTTGTGACAATATCCATGATTAATTTGACTGAGACTAGATAGTCTTGCAGGAAGGAAATTTGCGGGAAGATAAGTACCTAGCAACAACCCTGCTGATCTCCGCGTCTTTCCATATGTCTGCCTCGGGGAGCCTTTGGCCGGTCATCTAAAAGACTCCGGCATCAGCTCGGCTTTGTCCACATCGGAGATGGCATAGACCAGTCGCTCCAGTCGTCTTTAATTCCGAAATTCGGACAATATAGATGAATGTTATACGGTAACGCCATCTACCAAGTACTACTAGTCTATTCCGACTTCTAATTTGCGATAGGTGGTCACCCTTGCGGACTTGGTTTAAATAAAAGAGAAGCAGCGTTCTGTCTATGAGTATTCTAATGTCTTGAGATAAAGACATCCATGCTTAAGTGATGAGTTCTTAAAGAACCAGTCCGTTCTTAAGATGTAGATGATTTTTTCCTCCTAGTAATCGAACGAGACATAGTCGTCTAGTCGTACTACCTATATTTAATAATACAGTTAATTATTGTATTGTATTTTATACAAATTCTTTGATTGATAAATTTATCAGTTTTAAAATATCAAATGACAAAAATGTTTATCAATTACAAAAGATATAATTTCTAATTTAACAAGCGAAGTGATATAAAAATTCTGTTAAATATGAAGGGCAGTCATATTAACCTCTAAAAGAAGTAGTGTATCGATATGTAAACCGCGCGATTTTTTAAAACAAAACTCATCTTATTTTTAATCATTATAGTATTTATGGTGACTATATCTATGTAACCGGCAAATTTATCTTTAATTTAACGAAAAACATAATTGTAAACATGCCGTAACGAAAAGTTCATCCTGTCAAAGTTTGACCTCCTAAAATAAAAACCCTTTCCAAAAATACGAATCTGTTTATCACGCGTTTAGATCGATCGCAGTATTTCGTGGGGTTTTCGAAAAATGTCCGGCATTTTTTGGAAAACGTCCAAACTAAAAACAGGATCCGAAATAATATCAAAATGATATTAAATGCGTCAGTCTAAACTTAGATTGGTTAAAAACAGACAAGTTACTGTTTGTTGATGATCTTTATGTTACTGTAGGTCAAAACTGTTTACGTTTTTTTTATGTCTCTTGCCTTATACAGGTTGTCTAAAACGAAATTGTTTTTCAAATTCTAGAAATAATGGTGAAAGTTACACGAAACAAGTTTAAATCCATCTGCAACGTCCAGTCAACGGCATTCCAACTAATTGTTTCATATTCTATAACTCACAGTTAATTAAAACTGTTTGTTTTTAATTTAATAAATGATAACACTGGGGAACAGCAATTTCATTGACTTGGATTTGTGACTTGTTTTTGACAAATTTTTCATATCTGAATTCAAATATATTCACAGTTTTTCTCTATCACATCAAGTTCTTAAGCTACAGCATACCCCTCATTTTACCTTAAAAGTGTACATACAAAAGGAAATAAGGTGAGATCTGACCAAATAGATTAGAATATTTTATTCATACAGAGGTTAACATATTATTAAAAGTTAAATTGTGTTTATACAAAAAATAAATAAAAGATATTATGGTAAAAATTTCTTCTTATAGCTTTTCCTGGAGTGTTCAGTTTGTGGACATCCTCGCTTGATGCTCCAACAGTAGTCAGCCATCACACTAACATCCCATCTATCTTAATACCGCGCTTCCATAACCTTTAGATTTTGGTGGAATCGCTCGCCCTGTTCTTCACTAACAGCACCAAGATTTTCTGGGACGTTAGCAAGATGATTATGTAAGAAATGCAGTTTGATGCTCATGTTGCAACCAAGCTTTTTAAAGCTCTCCAAGAGTTGTTGAACAATTTCGATATAATTCGGGGCTCGTGTATTTCCAAGAAAGTCTTTAACAATATTTTTAAAAGCCAACGAAGCATTCCTTTCAAGTTCGGTCATTGTTTCAGTGAAATTTTCATCTTTAACGAGTTGCCGAATCTGTGGACCATCAAACACCCCAGCCTTTATCTTTTCATCTGACAGACTAGGGAATGCGGAAATGATATACTTAAAGCAGTCTTCTTCAATTGACAAAGCCTTAACAAATTGCTTCATGAGACCTAGTTTTATATGCAAAGGCGGAAATACAATGTTTTTGGTTTTAGTTATAGTTATAGTTAGAAATGGCCAATTCTTTCATTAAACCTTCTACATTCTGGCAATATACAAATCCGTCATTATTTCGAAACTACTGCCTAAATTCACTTTCTCTGGATCGATAGTAAATGACTTTAGCTCCTTTGTCAAGTAAATTTTTTTCATGAAGTCTTGATGCTAATAATTCCGATGCTTTTTTGGATAGTTCCAAATCTCGTGCTAAATCATTTAATTCATGTTGATTGAATTCTTTACGGACAGAATCATTGGAAACTTTGAATTCTTCGTCGGTAAAGTCACTTCGATCTTCACTTAATTCACATTCTTGTATTTCTAAAGAAGGTAATTCTTGAAAAACTGGCACTGGAATTTCAGCTGAATGAGGCATAAGGCATATAGCTGACGGTAAACTAGGGTACTCAATTTTATGTTTGTTTTTCTTATTGAATCCTGATGTTTTCACTATGCAAAAGTAGCAATCACTTAAGTGATCTTTGGTCTCTCGCCAAACCATTGGTATACCAAACGAAAGTTTATTACGTGTTCTCTTCATCCACATTCGTAAACTCTCTACACACTGCTTGCACACTTTATGAGGGGCCCATGATTTATCTTGGTCAAGTATTTTCACTTTAAAATAAGCAAAATAGGCTTGCCTGACAAATGTACTAATATTAGTCCGTTGAATGGGGATGGTAAAACTGCCACATGTATAACAAAAATAATCAGGGCTTTGATTATTTGATGTTGGGTATGTATACTTTGACTTCACTAAAGGCATCTCATGCGTAACTGACCAAACTAGTTTTGGATGACGCAACGTCATTCACGCCCCCACTCCTAGGTCGAAGAAGGTTCGCCGGTACGAGAGCAGTAGTGACTTCTGTGATTCGCCAAGCTTAGTCGGATGCGCAACAACTGTAGAGAAAAAAACTTGACGTGATAGAAAAAAACTAAATAAAGTTTTGGAATTAGCATGTCAATTTACGTATAAAACAGCTTAAATATCGAACTCAACAGAAATTATTTTACAAATTGTTCGCCAGTGTAATTATCAGAAATTAATATCATAGAATAATTTTAATACCATTTGAACAAAAATTACAACAGTGGTGCGGATTTGAATCCCAAACTATATGTCGGCACGCCATAAAAAGTTTAAATTGATGCCTCGGATACATTTTAGATGGCGCCACCATTTGACACATTTCCCATCGCTCCTTGTAGGATTGGAATACTTTCTTATATATTATCGTAGTTTTTACCTGTCACAGAGTAACAAAAGTGTTCAAAGCAATCGGTGAAAAACTTTCGGAGATTTAAGATTTTGAACAAACGAACATTTACATTTTTATTTAAATAGATAGATATATGCATAATTAAAATACAAAAGTAATAAAAACACATACCTGTCAAAACACAAGTCAGTGGTAATAATTTATAAACAAAAACTGATAAAACTCTTTCATTGGTTTGGACGAATCGTGTGACATGTATAAAATGTTTTCCAAGTGTACCGTCCTGTAAAAAAAAAACCCTTTGAAGCGGGTCAAAAGACCTTCAATAGACCTATCATGCTCCAACATGAACGTTGGACGTTGGGCGTTGGACAGTGGGCACTCGTAGTTCGAGCATCGGCCACACGATGGAGGGCGTTCGTATCACCGTGTCGCGCCGGCTATAGAAAAATAAAAAATTAATATTAAATCTCTTTTCATGCCTGTTTTCCATAGAAATCCATTTTGGATATGTTTTAAGAAAACTTTTCGTTCAAAAAAAAATGCAAAGAATCGTTGGTTAAATTTACGGAAGTACTACTT
Organism: Cosmopolites sordidus; assembly: GCA_031761425.1. Classification (NCBI taxonomy): domain Eukaryota; kingdom Metazoa; phylum Arthropoda; class Insecta; order Coleoptera; family Curculionidae; genus Cosmopolites; species Cosmopolites sordidus. Next base: position 376,861 of record JARFXV010000238.1, read on the forward strand.
TCCTAGAGCTATTATGCCAAGGTAGAAGCTTTATAAAATTAATTAGTAGGGCTAACAGCTGAAGGACCTAGGAAGGCGAGGCGTCGTGCCCTCTAGCTTCGGGTAGGGTACAAAAAATGCCAAATGCAGTTAGGATCGTTGTGGAAACGATTTGAAATAGACGACTTTTTACATGGGTATTCCATGTACGGTAGGTAGTTCAGAAAGTTTCGTGAACTAATTTTTAGTCTTAGCGATACATTACGTTCGGGACGACCAGCTGAGGGATGGCAATGAAATATTGGCGCTAATTCACAGCGATCGACTTAGAACAACTCATGAACCAGTCAATAGTGTCAAGGAGATTACGTCAACTTGGTATGGTTAGCCAGACCGATGTATGGGTGCAGCACGAGTTAACGAAGAAAAATTTGATAAATCGAAATTTTGCTTGCGATTTTCTATTGAAGCGGATGGTTCCAGATCATGAAAAATGAATTATGTAATGGAATATGTATAATATGGAATATAGATTCCACGTTGATGACCTGCTGGTTCCTTCCGCGCCACCAAAGTGTCAACAGTATTTCCTGAGACCTGGTTTACTTGTCTTACCGGTGTATAATTATAAAGGTCAATATATGCTACTCAATAAAAAATGTCGGTGTTTATACTTTGGAAAATGTCCAAACCAACGGTAACATCCGAAATAATGTCAACATGACATTAAATTTATTTAAAATTAGATATTCAAAAACAGGTCAACAAATTTGTATGTTGTAGGTTATAATTGTTCGGCGTTGTCACTAATTTTGTCCTATATATAGAGTACTGATAGCAAAATTAAGTACATCAGTTAAAAGCAATAACCAAATGAATGATTCGATTCCTAACGATTCGATTAGTAAATCTATTTGTCCTGTACATTTTTCAGTGCAATTAACTGTTAGTTTTTTCACCCCTTTTACCTAAGGAAATCCTGTAACAAAAAAGATATATTGCATATAATCTTATATTGAAATTAGTCTTGTGTATTAGGAAAATCGAACACGTTGGAAACTCTAGGAAATTCGAACGGAATAACAGGTACATGGTGCTTAATATAGTCAAGTGTTTTCAAATATATAAGTGTGGGGATCGCTTCAACAGTTAATTATCGCAATAAAGAGTAATTATTCGTGAATTTTTCACTAAAAATTTAACAAATACTTTTTTACAACCATCATATTTACTGGATATGGCATCGTGTGACTTTTCCATGTTTCTTATGTTGTATGTTATATTCTAAATATGTAAATATGAAACCAGAATTTTTGTATAGAAAATATTCCTTTTATTGTATGAAAACGATAAAAAATATGTTATCGCCAGCTATACATTTTTCCCACCTGTCTGACAGTTCGTGGATACAACGCCAAAAAAACTGTGGTTCTTTTGAGACAAACCAGTCATCGAGCCATTTTCGTAAGGAGTGAAGCGCCACTCAGCAAATGCGTGTCCCATCGATGCAAATAAGTAGTAATCGGACGTAGTCAAGTCTGATCAGAAAGCCGCATGCGAAAGTATTTCCCAACTAAACGCCTCAATCGTTTCCTTGACCAGTTTTGCTCTGTGTGATGGTGCATTATCATAAAGCACTATCACTTCATGTTGCCTTGTTTGATATTCTGATCGTTTCTCACACAAAGCTTGATTCAAATCGATCATTTGTTCGTGGTCGATGTCGATAGTTCGTCTGGAGTTACCCATGATCTTTTACGCTTAGGATTCTCAAAATATATCCACTTTTGATCGCCAGTCACAATTTAATGAAGAAATGGCTTTCTTTTGTAGCTGGCGAGCAGAATTTCCCAAGCGGTTTTTTTGGGTTTTCTTGCTGTCTTTCATTCAGCTCATGTGGAACCCATTTTTCCATCTTCTGGATCTTTCCCATGTGTTTCAAACATATAGAGACGGCTTTTCGTATCACAGTTAATTGATCCGCCAGTTGTTGTTGCATTTGAGTGTCATCCTTATCTAACAATAGTTGTAATTCGTTATCTTCAGACTTTTTCAGTTGTCTTCCAAGTTCTTCGTTTCTCACCTCAAAATGACCACTTTTAAATAACTACTCATAGTATAATAAACTACTCAAAGTATTGTGATTTACCAAGACCATGCTAACCGTAAGCTTCGATAAGCATTCGATGTGATTCTACAACAGTTTTCTTTAAATGGTAACAATAAATCAATGCTGTCTGCAAATCGTAGTTCCCAAGCACAAAATTCGATATGTTCAATGCTATTGCAAACTGTGCTGTTGTATGAAAGTTGTATTGTTGTGAGTTGAAAATCTTTGTCAGATGTCAAGAAGGAAATGGCGCCATTGACGCTCTTTGACGGTAACTACCTTGACATCTATGGGCAAATTCCAGTTTCATATTTACAGACCCAACCAACAGGTAGTTGTGTTGTATATAGTTATTGTATGTTTTCGTTATGTTCATCGTGTTTTGCGTGAAGGGCTTGATTTACCAGCATACCACTCGAATTTATTTAAATTGGATAAAACAAGATGCACAAAAATTCAGAATTAATGTCCAGTTAATCGAAAATTGTTGACCCCTGGCTTAGGGATGTTCTATGGCATCCTTTACATTGATTAGACCCGGTATCTTTAGTTTATCACTTACGCTATTTTCTGGATGGAATAACCTTTGAACGAAGAAAGAATGTTAAAACATAACTGGATGTGTTTTACGATTGCATCAAGATCAGGGCCGGATTTATAAATTTTGGGTCCCCTGCAAAAAATCAGCAAGGGCCTCCCATACAAAAAAAAAAGGATTAAATTTTTCAAGAGTACTTAATCAATTATTTTGTCAATAAATATGTATAATACTATGGGTTTGACAATGCTTGAATAGAAATAAATAAAATTTCAATTTACATCAAGATAAAAAAATATTGACTAAAAGAAAATAAGACACAAACTGGTAAAGATAAATTTTGCTCACGGTAAGCTTGCAATATACTTACTAAAAACTACGTGTCCAGCTTTGTATATAGAAGGTTGAAAAGATCATAAGCTGAACTTAACTGTGCTATTTCAGATTGTAGGCCCATCCGAAGTGAAACCAGTTCTAAATGTAGAGTGGGACCGATATCAGCTTTATATTTGGATTGCAATCTTTCAGCACTTGACACAATACCATATTCGGATAAAGCAAGTAATTTTTGAGGAAATAAAACTGAAACATTTTGAAAAGATAAAAAACGTTCATCACTAAATTGAGTTCATTACTAAACAAACATTGATTAATAAATTAAGATAATGCGAGGACCAATGAACATATACAGCCATCTCTTCAACATGTTGCAATCTTTTTTGTATCCCGGAATATGCTCCTATCATCACTGCCGCTACGTCATATCCTCGCCATTGGCACTTTTTCACATCTAAACTCCAATTTTCCAAGCTAGTAACAATATTTGCAGAGAGAACAAGTTGGATCTTTCACATTAAAAAATCCCATAAAAGATTCCTAAATTTCTTTTTTTTCTTTTCCAAAATCTCTTCCCCTTGACTTGAACTTTGATCATCTAATATAGCTTCAGATAAATCGACCTATCGTACTACAAAACTAATCTGGTCTTTCTTAAACAGATCTTGTGTTGTGTTATAATTGAGTTATAATTGAAAATCTCCAGAAGAAAATAATCTAAAGGAGTTAAATCGCATGATCTCGGCGGCCACGCGATGGGGCTATTTCGTGAAATTGATGAATTCGTAATAGCGCATGTTTACTTGGGAAATATGCGGGGGTTGAAAATAAAAGTCATCCGCATCGATTTCATCAAATCTTCCAGCATTGCTTTATAGTGCTCGGTATTGATAGCAACGGTGGCTTTTTCCTCCTTTTTAAAGAAATAAGGACCGATGACTCCTCCATCCCAAAATCCACACCAAACTGTGATCTTTTGCGGATGCAAAAGACTCTCACTGTGTGGATTAGATTCGCACCAATACCGATCAACAACCTCCCTCCCCACGATGAAGACTGGATGTGATAATGTACTTGTTATATGAAAATTGGGCTCATGAGAAATGTGCAGATGGACAATCAACATCGGCGGGTTTTAAATGTGATCTCTGTCGTAATTAAGACTGATTATAGGTTATAGATGTTAGTTTAGGTTTTTTCTCCTTAATGTTACATTTTATTAAAATATTCTAAATATTTATTTCTGAAATAGTCGGATAAATAGTTAAACTTAATTAAATAGCAATAAAAGAAACTCTGTCATAAATCCGCTGCCTTATTTAATTTTCCCTTAGGTATTCATGTTTCCCCCACTTTCCCTTAATATTATGTCCAATTTCAATATAATCACGAAATAATTTATTTTTGTGTAAATCTGACAATCAAACTTCAACATAAGACAAGTTTTTCAGAAAAATCGCTCGTGATCTGAGATCATATTCTTGTTTTGCGACGTTCTAAAAATCCCAGAAGGATATGTGTGGGCGGAACGAAAGTTTTCCGAGGAATAAGGAACACATGCTTTTTTTAAGCTAATATCTTTATGATTCTCGGTGTTTGCACCAAGCAACAGAAATTGCCTCGCTCATAAATATAATAGTTAAAGATTTAAGCAGCAAATATGTACTTATTTATCTGGAAACTGAAATATACTACTGATTAGAAAAGATATGTAAATATTATAGCTGTAAAATTGGAGGAACTATCGGATGGAGAATTATAACAAATACAAAGTGCAAATTGGAAAAAACCTCGATTATACCAGGTCTGGTGGATAATAATTCTTATTTTTTTCTTAAAAAAACACATTTAATTGGACAGTAAGGCAAAAAATGGTTTGGTTTGGTTAAAAAAACACGTTTAATTGGACAGTAAGGCAAAAAATGGTTTATTCAAAGTATACGCCATAGTGTACTACACGTTTTTTCATCTCTCTGTCAATTTGTGGATGCTTTTCCAGAAAAACCAGAAAAACCCTGAAAAAATTTGAGATGGTCCAGTAATCAAGTCATTTTTCAACATCTCCGTGATTGTTGGTGTTTCATGGAAAGTGCGTGCGACACCAATGAAAACCAGTGGTAGTCGGAAGGGGCTACGTCTGGTGAGGCGGTGGGTGGACCCAGAGTTCCCAGCCAAGTACCAAAATGGTACTTGGCTGGAACAAGGCTGGGACAAGTGCCTCAATGGCCGCTTTTGCTGTGTGTGATGGGGCGTTGTCTTGCTGCAAAATCACTGTTCGGTGTTTTGTAGCCTATTCTGGTCGCTTTTCGACCCATGCGTAGTTCAAATTGATTATTTGTTGATACTACCGAATGGAATACCATTCGTTAATACATTGTTTCGCCTAGTTTCGGAAGCTCATGCTCTCATGCTAGACAACACCCTTCTGATCCCACCAAATGCCCAACTTTGTATTTTTCCAAAGATTCCGATTCGGTCTTGCGGTAGATGTTGACGATTGTCCTGGGTCAACCCATAATTTTCTGCGTTTTGGGTTCTCGAAATGTATCCATTTTTCGTCTCCAGTCACGATCCAATGGGAAAAAGTATTTCTTTCATGCCGAGAAAGTAATACTTCGCACCCATTTTTTCGCTTTTCCATATGTCTGTCATTCAGCTGATGGGTACCACCATTTTCATGCCTTCTGGATCTTGCCCATGGCATGCAAATGATCATAAATGGTTCGGCGACCAATATTTAATCTTTCTGCCATTTAGTAGGTTTTTAAATGATACACTTGTGGCTGTTTAATGTTTCAAACATTTATTATAGATTTGGCACAGCATAGGTTTCGTCTTGCTAGGGATTTCTCAAGAGTAGCTTGAACTAATACTAATGGTCAAACACGGTGTTTCCAAGTAAAACTATTTCCTTTTTATTTCCTGTTTTTTAACGTCTAATCTAATTATCCTGGTTAGCTTGTTATTAATGGTTATTAATTGACTATGTCTTAAGAATTTTTTATTTTCAATATATCTAGTAGATCTAATTTTTTACTTTTCTTTTTTGGGTGTAATAATTTAACATTATTTATATCTCTAAAAGGATTGTTTTCAATATAATGTGTAGACATTCCGGTGCTTTTTATATTATTTAAGATATCTTTTTTGTTTTTTTATTCTACAACCCATACTTCTATTACTTTGACCGATATATACAGCTTCACAATCCTTACAGTTAATTTTGCATACACCCGATTAACCTAAAGTATCCGTTTTATCATTATTATTAAGTAACGTTATACCTACATTTAATTTATTTACATAAATAGTCTAACAACATAGTTTATTTAATCTTTTACACACTGTATTACTAAGTTTAGAAGTGTAATTAATAAATTTAAACGATTTGTCTTTCTGCTTTTTAATGCTATAGAATTCTTGAAAATTCAAATTTCTTTGTTACAAGAGTGACTTAACATGTAATCTTCTTTTTCTTCTTCCTATGGTACTTATAGCCCGCTAATAAGCTCTGGCCTCTATCGACCCACCTCTCCTATCTGATCGGTCTCCAGCAACCCTTTGTCAGTTTTTGATGTGCAGTCGTTTTTCAGCATCTCTTCCTACATTGTCTCCCAACCTTGTTTTTGGTGAGTCTCTTTTTCTGTTCCCCCTTATTCGTCCCTCCATAATTCTTTCTAATATTCGACTGTGTGTCCCATCCCGTCTTTCATTATCAGTTACACCACCATGAACTGTGCAGAGAACTCCTCTTTCAAATACAGCAAACATCTCTTCTTTTTTCTTTTTGAGAATGTATTTCTCGCAGCCATTAATTACCACTGGCTGAATTACTGTTTTATAAATATTAATTCCCGTGTTCCTTTGTATACATTTAGGGACTGTTCAATTTTTACGTCACGCTAATTATCATTTTTTATACCCTCTCTCCCTCACATCACAGTAAGTCACTTTGAATATGACTTCCCTAAAATAATACGTCACATTTTATTTTGCACCTCCCCCTTATAATAGTCATTTAATACAAAAATAGTCAATAGTTAGTGTACGTAAATTTATTTTATTTAGATTAATAACATTCATAAAATGTAATGTTTAAAACATGAAATACGGTATATTTTTGGAGAAACATTAACTTAAATAAATTTGAAAGGAAAGGGTTTACGGTTAGAGGCGCATCAGCAGGCTATTTAGCGACTGGACCTACAGGTTAACTTGAGTTCCGAACCATGGTCATCAGCTACTGATAAACCCAGGCCAGCACCCCCCTCAGGCTATAAATTCTTGCTTATGTGCCTACCCATAAGTCTATCAGGAAACCTACCGACTGGCGAGTGACCAACGTAGAACACTTCTCAGAAGGCATCCGGCCTTACCCAGCCTTTAACTGGTATGACTGAGGGGTAATTCATTGTCGGATTTTACACCCTTGCCTAGAAACAATCACAGACATTTAGGTGTAGATATGTGTGAGCTATGTGTGTATAATGTGACTGTATATAAGTGTGTGTGTAGGGTAGAAAGTAAGACGGACAGAAGAATTAAAACTAAAAGAAATCGAACCAGCTACTTTTGGATTGCCAGGCATGCGGCTAACCCACCAGATCACCGCGGCCGGCTAATAAATTTAACTTTTTCCCATGGAAACGTTAAGTGAGTTTCTAATAAAACAATATTTGACTTTTAATTTTCTTTGTCTGATATATATATGGTTCAGAAAAAAGATTCAATAAAATAAATAAAATAAAATAAAAAAAGTATCAATAAAATCTTTATCAATCCACTCAGCATTTCTTGTTCCTCAATGTTACATATAATCACTAAAAGTTATTTTTGGCAAAGGTTTTTTCCCCTAACCTTCGTCACAAATCATCACAAAAAATTCCTGATTACTCTACCAGACTTGTGACTTAGTAATTGAACGACCTCTTAGGCTTTAGGGCACACTACTGGCAAAGTATATCATTACAATTCACCTCAAATCCCTCAAAACCTCAAATCGCTCTCAAACCTTCTCGCACTAACACCTTCCTTCTTTTCCGTGGTCTTCTCTTTCTGCTCTTTCCTATTGGGTTTCTGTATAAAGCTATATTTGACATTTATGTTCCAACCACCTAATTCTTTGAGATTTACAGTGTATAGATAAATTAGGTTTATTATATAATTCTTTTTATTTGTTCGTTTTCTTTTTGAAACCCTTTTCTGTTTTGATCTCACCATAAATAGACCTCAGAATCGTTCTCTCCCATATGTTCAACGGTTCATCTGTATACATACATACTTTACTATTGGCCTTAAGATTGTTCTGGCTGTCTGAAGACTACCTATTTTTGCTTCCCCTTTACAATACTTTCTTTTCTTTCCTGATCGTCACACTCGTTTTCTTCAATTTGTACTTCTAGTTATACAAACTTATTTACTTTTCCACCGCATTACTTGCTATTCTCAGCTCACTTCTAACTGTATTCCAATCTGTATTTATTATTACATACATTCTAATCTGGTACTTATGTTCTAGTGTTTATATATATATATATATATATATATATATATATATATATATATATATATATATATATATATATATATATATATATATATATAGATATATATATAGCTGACCCGACAGACGTTGTCATGTCCAAATTACTATAAATTTGTTTGTGAATTTATGAAAAGCTATTGGAAATGTCTAAACAAAGAAAAAAATAAATATTTCTCTGTGATCATTGCACCTATTAACGATTGTGGCCATGGATATTCAATTTGAGGAGGAGTGCATTCAGAAGTACGCCAATGGGAAATTTTACACGCGAGATTCTACCGACAGTACACCGCTGAAATGCTGAAACGCGAAAAATGCCCGAACCATATTTGTTGTACCAACTGAAGTGATTTGAAAGCTACTGTTGTATTTCTAGATTTGTGTCAGGAAATGTGTGGAATCTGTTCTTGTTCCAGAAACTAATGAGCGCAATGGCTCAGGTGGCGTAACCAATGGTGCCAATTTGACTTGGCCAGTTGCGCAACACAATCCAGTATTTTAATGCCTTAAAATGTGGGCACACAACGCTCATCGATCCAATAGTAACGGGTTGTTCTGTACTGTAATTAATTGTGTTATAACAGAATGCAGCTCAAGTATTCAATGCAACATTTGTTTGTTTTTTTACACGATAATTGATTTCATTATCGCGCGATTGATTTCTACTGACCGATGCTGTCTCATTTGATGCATATCATCTTCGTTTGCATTTTCTCTTTCTTCTTGTGTACGTGCTGGAATGTGTTTGTCCAAATTACTCTCCAGATCTTCCAGATTTTTTTTCAATTGAAAACATTGAATTGAGTTATTTCCATCCCGGGAGCATAACGAACAAAACAAAAAAACGAATCAACCAAATATGTCGTTTCCAATATGTCGTTCCACAAAAATTATGATTTATACAGTTTGTCCGAATTTTCCGACGTTCCGTTGTAATTGTATCAATTTTTTTCTGAAAACTTTTCCAAAACCATAACGCACAACATAAAAAAAGAATTACGCATATCCATCGTTCGTGAGTTATGATATTGAGTCCATACAACAATCCCATAGAAAAAAACACAGTTTTTCCAGATTTTCTCAATTTTCCGGGCAACTTTTCCAATTTTTCTTTCCCTAAAAACCTTATTGAGACCATTACGAATTTTAAAAAAATAACCAAATCGGTCCAGCCGTTCTCAAGTGACGCGCTTACCAACGAACAGTACTTCATTTTTATTTATAAGAATATATATATTTATATTTAATTCCTCTATATTTTAGAACATTCTTATTAATTATTTTTAGTGGCTTATCACGATGTATATATATATATATATATATATATATATATATATATATATATATATATATATATATATATATATATATATATACATATATTACAGAAATCTTTCACCCTTTCTCCACGTGGTGCCACCGATCGCCTTCGCCGAACTGTCAACCATGCGACGTCACGTGTCTCTCGGGAATGGTTTCTAGCCTTTCAGCCGTCATCAGCCGAGCTCTAGACGAACGCAAGGAAAGCAGTTCGGAGAGACGATCGGGCCAGACCAGATTAACTGGCCATATATATATATATATATATATATATATATATATATATATATATATATATATATATATATATATATATATATATATATATATATATATATATAGCACCTAATGCATTATATAAATCCTAAAAATATAGATTCGCATAAATTTATTATCACCGGCAGATTGAATATAGTTTTTTTAAGCTCATAAAATTCCTCTAATAAAACATAATTAAAATTCCACAATTATCAATAAAACATTAAATCAAATGATATATTTCTATTTCTAACGAATGTATTCTGGATAGTTTCATTCCTAGAAATCCCACAGGCACCTACTTCGCCAATATTTACACTCGACTTAGTAAATAGAATGAGATTCGACAGATAAATCGTTAGATATCAATTTTATTTTAATGTTTTTCGACAACCGGATCATAAGAAGCTGTATTTAATATGTATCACCACTTAAAAGATTAATTTTAGCTATTAGATTGAATGAAGGCGCCGAAATATTACAGGTTTAGGATTATGGTATGCCAAAGAAAACAAATCGTTATAACCAAGAAGTGTTTAGTCTTAATTTAGACTGAATGAACGTCGGTGTAGTTAATAAATGGTTCAGTAAACTGTCTAGCTGAATCAAATAATCTAACTGGTTATTCTACCATATATATATATATATATATATATATATATATATATATATATATATATATATATATATATATATATATATATATATACCGAGCCTCGTTAGAAGTTTTCGTGGTTTTCGTGGAAAAAATTTTGAATTCTGAGTTTTTGGACTTCAGGGTTATTTAAAATTATCTTTCATTTTAAAATATCTTCTAGGTCATAGCACTTCCGGTTATCCCGGAAGTCACCAGAAACTTCATTATTTTAAAGGGATCACCCGTTATATTATTTTATTTTTGGATTCCTCAGAAAATTTCATGATGAAAATTAAATATCTTCATTCTTTTGAAACTTTTGAAAGATGGCGCGCGCGCCTTTTACCCATTTTCGACGTTACTAAGCGCTTCTGGGGTAAACAGAATTGATACAACACATACAACATACATTGAACAATATTGATAATTAATTTATCACACACAGGGTGTCCAAAATTTTATGACCAATTACATTATTTTCAAAGTTAAAAAATTCGTTCTTTCAAATGTGACACTCTGAATATTATTGGACGGTCGGTTGCAGAATTTGATTCTACATCGATTCGCTATAACTTTCTCTATACCTATTTCCAACGGTTTTCTTGTAAATCCATATTTCCTCCCTACATCGCCATCGCTTGTTTCGAAAATCGAAAACAAAAAACATCGAAACAAATGAATATGACTGAAACGGCAAAAATTCACTTTAATTAGAACATGAAAACAAAACAGGAACATAACAAAATTTAGGATGTAATAAGAAATGAAAAATATATAAAAATTAGAACATAATTACAAGAAATAAGAAATTAATGTAAACAGACCTTCGCGAAACAGACCTTCGAATTCCGCCTGGACTTAAATTAGGTACGCATCGTGAACACGGTTCAATATTTCCTCTCTAATTTGTACAGGCCTAGAGTAGACTAGTTCTTTTATATGGCTGTATTTCTACTTGATGCCCTTGGATTTTCATCCAAGGGCATCAAATCGGACCGTGGATTGTGGACCTATTTATATGATAAGAATATGGTAGAATATCAACTTCCGAACTCCTAGAAAGTTAATTTGTACGTTATTAAACCACCTTCGTTTCAGTCTGTCCTTATTTCGGTTCTCTCCTATGGCTCCTTTGAAAATTACCTTCTGAGCCCTTTCCTCACTCATGCTAACGACGACTCACTTTTCATATCTTCAATATTTGTAAATTGTCTTGATTCACAATAAATTCCTCTTAAAAACATCCCTTCGATATTTTTAATGGCTCACATTGTTTAAATCTGGATTCAAATTAAAATCTAGAGAGACAGCAGGCCAGTTCTATTTTGAAATATTACGGGGGTTGTTATTTATGTATCCGGAATTTGACATTGTAGACTATATACGTACTCAGAACTTTTTGTCATGCGGACGTTATTTGTGTTCTTTAGTGGCTTGAACATTTTATCTCAGTCAAAAAGTAGATTCTCAACAACAGTGCATCGATCAAATCAGTTCGACTTTTCTAAAACCACTGTATATCAATGGTTTCGCGAATTTAGCATTGCCGTCCTTGGCTCAAGGACAAATTTATAGAAGGTCGTCCAATATCAGTTGTTGCGTCAGAAAACATTGATACTGGGCGCGAACTGATAAAGCAAGTCGTCATGTGACATGTACTGTATGGATTTTTTAAAATGAGCCAAAAACAAAAATTGTTCACGCAAGAAGCTCTTGGTGACTTGTTTTTTTTGGGGATAAACGTGCATGCGGCTACAGTGCTACAGTAGAATCGCAGAACGGTCAATTCTGAATGGTACACAACTGCTTGTTTGCCAGAGATATTTGAAGAAATAAGAAAAAACAACCAGCGGCGCAGGATCATTCTTTACCATGACAACGCGTGCTCTCACACATCGGACCGAACAACTCAATATTTAACCGGCCAAAACATCGAATTGATGGGTCATCCACCGTACAGTCCTTATTTGGCACCCAATGAGTTATTTTTTTTCCCATCCGTGGAGAATAAACTACGTGGTCAACAATTTCTGACGCCAAAAGAAGCGGTTGATGCGTTCAAAATGCATGTTTTGGAGAAAAGGGCTCAGAAGCTAACTTTCAAAGGAGCCATAGGATTACACAATAAAGAAAAGTAATTTTAAGAATTGCAAACAGCGAAAAAAAAATTTTAATTTTTAAAAATCGAAAAAAAAAATAGTAATTAACATAATCCCACGATCTACTTGAGCTTAGAATTTGTTGAATGGATAGAAGTTTACCACTAAAAATTTTCAAGATAATCGAAGAGATCATACAGTTTAAAAAATGAGATTTAAATTTTAAAACTTAAAAATCTCATATTAGAACACTTTAAAGATTTTTTTTGTATTTTTGTTTGTTGAAAGTACATAAAAAACAAAAATTTAAAAAAAAAACGTTTGAATTTTGACCATTTTTGAAGAAGTTATGAGTAAAAAACCGGAAAAGCGCGATTTTTTTGAAAACTCGATATATTTTGAACGGGTAATCAAAAAAATCTCAAAATTCACCAGGAAAAGTTTTTCGATGGGTAGTAAAAAATGTAAAAAAAAATTAAAAGATTAAAAATTAAAATTTTGCAAAGTCTCCGATTTGGCATGGAATACTCCATATATATCTCAATCGGAATGGAATATATCTCAATCGAAAAAGTGCTATGAAAATTGGTACAAACATATTCAAAAGCGTATCGATCATCGCCGAGAATATTTTGAAAAACAATAAAACCATTTTCAATGATATATATTTGTTTTGTTAGAACCAATGCGTTTTGTTAAATCCAATGCGTTATAATTATTGACGAATGAATGGGGACATTGTCTTGTTGAAACACTGGTGAAACTTCACTCATATCATTAAAAGATAATAAAATTATGATCAAATAATTTTTTCAAATTACTTAATTAAAACTATTCGGTTTTAAAGTGAACTAACTAAACACTAAGTTGACCACTGACTCTTCCTCCTCTTATTTGCTGTCTCGATAAAATATTTTCTTCGAGAGATCATGAAAATAAATACAAAAAACATCAGGCCCATTCAAATAGAATTCTTGAAGTGAAAACTTCTTTAGCCGCGTTTTTCGATTTTCGGTAGGGGCAAAACTTATGGGTTCGCGTCACCGACATGCTAGTGACGTGTCACGCCAGACGCGCCGACGCCCATTGTGTTTTAAATATGTTTTAATGTGTTTAAAATGTAATTGTGTTTTAGATAATCATTATTTTAATTGTTTAATTGTAGAATCACTGTGCAGTACAAGAGTGAGTACTTAATATGCTAATATTTTTATGTAGAAAAATGAATAACAAAAACAATGCATTTATTTTCGAATATTTCCAATATTGGTATCAATATTTACGTTGAAAAATTCCATATTATTTATTTTTGTAATATTTAATCTCTGCCGTGCAATGAATATGTCATAGTTGATTTCTAGTTGTTCGATAGTATTTTTGTCGCGGATTTCAAAATTAAATATTCAGTAAAATTTTATAATAAACTTAATTTCTCAAAATTATTGTTTATTGGTTTAAATTGTCAGAAATAAAATACGTGTTTTGTTATTTTTTGCAAAATGATTATTTATAAACTTATATCATTCAATTTCACCATGAGAACATTACAAAAAAGTATTGTAATATTATTAGTTTTTCTAAATGTCCTTTTTCTATATTTGTTTAGATCCTCGATGCTACGTGAATATATACATTTTAAAATTATACATTTAAAGAATAATAAATTCAAAAATTAAACAAAAAAAAAACAGTTATTCCAAAGTTTCAAGTTTTCACTTCTGTCGGCAATCCCCATGACTACCTTTTCTTTTTCGTCAAGAAAAGTCCTTCTACTGTTCAGTCCATGACATGACCTTTTCAGCGAGAGTCATTCGGGCTAATCTGGCGAGTATTTATTACTGGTTTTTTTTGCAATCTTTTTCTTACAATATTTTCAAACTTTTTTAAGAATCTTTCGACATTCCTTACTCCTACTTGCTCTTGCAACCTTATGGGAAGTCGGTGTAACTAACTGTAGTATTTTTTCTCTTCTTGACAGAACCAATAAAAAATTTATTTTTTAATCGGAGTCCTACGTCTTTGCAACTCATCCCGTTGCATGTAACAGAAAAATTAATAGTCTTTTTTATTCCAAAATTTTTTTTTACTAATATTTTAAATCACATTTTTTTTTTTAATTTCTACTCAAATCCACACGATGGATTACTAACAAATAACTAAACTGATGAATTGTGATAAAACCTGTAGCGGATTAAGAAATTTTAAATTTGAACAAAAACAATGTATACTAATAACACTAGTTTACAAATTTTATTTTTTTTATATACCCGAAAGAAATGTATATAAATATGTTAACCTACCTTCCTTAAACCTAAAAGTGTTAGCAGAAATATTCTATCACGTCACATTTTGTTTTCTACAGTCAAATAATTTTTTTACGTGGTGGCTTCAGTTTAATATTTATCTATTCGATTCAAACAACAAATATATTGTTTCAAATTGAATTAAAATGTCCAATAGAAAGTGTTCTGACAAAGTTCCGATTGTTTTTGCGAAGTTTGTGGACTGTTTATATTTTCAAAAAAAGAAGACCCATTGTAGATACGTTAAAAAGTGCATATCTTTATTATTTTGGATTTCTTGTTGCAACCAAGATAAAAAGTGGGTACCTCCACTCCACCATGTGTTTTGTGAAAGCTGTAGAAACGTTTTGCTCCAGTGGTTATCAGGAGATAACTTATACCTTCCAGTTGGTTCACCAATGTTATGGAGAGAACCTAGTAATGATAAAAATGACTGTTACTTTTGTGTTACGAAGACAGTGGGATATAATACAAAATAAGGCGAGTATTGTATATGGCGAAATTCCATTTGTTATTAAGTTAATTTTACATTTGAAGGATCTTTCATATCCAATTTGTCCCGGTAATTCGAGTCATAATATACTAGAAGATGACAATGGAAGTGATGTTGAAGTTAAATTGATTTCTAGTGATTCTGACGATTTCTCGTGATTTCTAGTGATTCCCTCTTCAAGGGAACACTCCACATTTAATTAACTAAGCCGAATTAAATGATCTTATGAGAGATTTACAACTATCAAGATCTAAAGCAGAGCTTCTTGGTTCTGGCCTACAACAATGGAACTTATTAACAGCATATACGAAAGTTACGTTGTCCAGAAACAAGAGCAAAGTTTACTCAAAATTTTTCAAAAGAGAAAGAGAATATTGTTGTTGTACTGATATCCCGGGACTTTTTGAAGCAATGAATCAAAACTATAATTTGAGTTTTTTTCCTGAAAACTTAGGAAGTATGAGTAATGAACGGAGGGAACCTTTTCACCAAGATTTAAAAATTTTCGAAGAAAGACATTAAGGATTTTGGAATGAAAACATATTAGGGGATTACTGTTGGTCCATTATAAGAGAAACCAATCGAAAAAACTATAAAAAGAAAGCGAAAATTAGCCATTTTTATTTTTGTTTTATTATTCATAGTAATTTTTTTCCATTTTTAAATACATAAATATTCCTAAAAGCAGACGTGACAGAATTTTTGTATTATTTTTTCTGGATCACTCTTACTTAAATAAACAATAATTAACAACTTTCAGCTGGGGTATAAAAACCGTGTAAACTAGTGTAATTGGTCTATAGTTTGATCAAGGTCAATTAAACTT
This sequence comes from Cosmopolites sordidus, assembly GCA_031761425.1. NCBI lineage: Eukaryota > Metazoa > Arthropoda > Insecta > Coleoptera > Curculionidae > Cosmopolites > Cosmopolites sordidus. The sequence continues at coordinate 393,305 of JARFXV010000238.1, forward strand.
CCCTTTTCCTATATTTTAATTTGTGTATAAGTATGGAACAACCAGTTTTAACAGTATTTTACAATAAGCTTGATTATTTACACTTCGTAATAATTCTCTTTAATTTACCGTATCAGCGCAGTTATGTTCAATTGTTTTCACTACTCTCGAACAACATTTAGTAATAACAAGAAACACCATTAAACAACAATAATAATCGCATATGCACAGGTACGAAATCGATCTTCCTATGTAAATAACTTGGTATTACTTATTAATGCGGTTTACTTCAAATAAACGACCACAAAAAAATACGTATTGATATTGTTGGTTTCGACCGAACTCTAAGGCGCAATAACACAAAACGTATTATCGAAAGTAATATATATATATATATATATATATATATATATATATATATATATATATATATATATATATATATATATATATATATATATATATATATATATATATAATATATAATATATATAATAGATAATATATAATAATATATAATATATAATATATATATATATATATATATATATATATATATATATATATATATATATATATATATATATATATATATATATGGTGGGAAAGAAACAACATTTCTTATTACTTGTTTAGTGTAGCGAGCGAAAAAAAAAACACATGGAGTTTGTCATTTCCAGTTTAGGATAGAGCGTTTATTCTTTATATAATTATATAGGTCGACATGATTTTTATAACATTAATGAGAATTCTCTTTTTGCGTTTCATTTAGGTAGTTATAAAAACACCTATACACAGAAATTGCCTGAAGTACCTGCTTCTTCTTTATATCATTGAAATTATTTATACCAAACTTTGGAGTGGACAATGTAGGAATTAGCACAAGACTATAGAGGGGGTATTTCCACAGTATTCTACGAACCTTTAATGGCAGTTCTATTGTTTTCTAAAGTTTAGTTTGTTTCTGTTTCGTTTACAGCATAGGCAAGTGTTAAAATCGATCTTATATAAGGAGGAGGGAGTCAAGGAGGCCTATCTTTTATATTTTAAGTGCCAAATTGGAGAGCAAGATAGAAGTTGGGCTCCTCATATTAGCTGTGGGACTTGAACCAGAATGAATTAAATGATTTGGTACGTGATCTAGGAACGCCAAAATAAAAATCGGAACTTCTTGGTTCCAGACTTCAACAGTGGAACCTGTTAGATAAAAATGCAAGTGTTTCACTTTACCGAAAACGGAATGTAACATTTTCAAGTTTTTATAAAATGGAGGGATCGCTATGTGTCTGTAGTGATATTGATAGTTTAATGAATGAGCTTAATATGGGACCTTCTGAGTGGCGTAGTTCATAGTTCATAGATTCGTAGATTCATAGATTCATAGATTCATAGTTCATAGATTCGTCGAAATACAGCCTAAAAGCATGTTTGTTTCATAATAGAAACAAAAATCCATCTATTGCTTTAGCTCATTCAGTGACAATACAAGAAACTTATCACAACTTAGCAACCATACTAAATCGCGTTAAATATGAACAGTATCAGTGATAGTGACAGTTCGTGAGTTTGAAATATGGAGGTTCTGCATAACAGCAGACGATTTATAAAATACATTTAACAAACTAAAATTGAAAATAAGAGATATAAACTTTTCAGATATAGTAAGCAAGTAAAAAATCCCTACAATTAAATGTCACGAAATATATGTAATTTTATATATATTTTTTTGGGGGGTCTGCAGGGGTCTGTAGCTCTGTAGCTCTTGCATACCAACCACCACTGAATTCAGTGGGATATTTGTGGAGATTTAAAAATGATAGGTATATTGCTAGGACTTCAAGGGGGTTTTACGAAGTATTGCTGTTTTTATGTCTATGGGACTGTAGGGCAACAAAGTCACTGTACAGTCAGAAATATTGGCCTCATAGAACTTCTTTTGCACCTGGTACTTCAAACATAAAATATACCCCCCTGTTAATCCAAAAAGGTGCTTCTTCCGCTTCTCCATATTAAGCTTGAGCTAAATGAAAAACTTAGTCAAAGCAATGGACACAAAACACAAGTATTGGTTTCAAGTACCTAAACGAAATATTTCCTCAATTAGGTGATTTAAAACTAAAAGAAGGCATATTTATTGGACCTCAATTAAGGAAGCTTCTAGGTGATTTTCGTTTTCAAGAAAAATTAAATGAAAAGTAATTGAGTTCTGAACAAGAAAGATGAAAATTATAAAAACTTCATAGATGAACTCTTGAAAGTCTATGAAATATAGGGTGTCGCATGTCCTAAAAATGCATTTTTACACTCCCATCTGGATTTTTTCCGGAAAATTTGCGTGCGGAGATTTCACCAGGACATCAGGACGATGCAGGTAAGATACCAGGGACTTTGAAACACATCTATGTTGGGTTACTATTGCTAGTTTTTAAAAAGAGATGATGCTACAGGACACGAGAAGAAAAAGTTTTTGTCGCTGTTTGACATCTCATGTAATAAATTTTTATTCACATAATCCTCGGTATTTTCTTTACATAGATTTAACACATTTTAAATGTTTATATTAAATAAATATTAGATTGTAAAAATATATTGTCTCATTTTTTTCCCAACACTGACCCCCTGTAACAAAAAAAAACTGTACGTATTAGTTATTAGCTTATCATTTTGGGATTTAGTACTACAAAATACTTCATATACACCTATTTTCATCAATGGTACCTCAAAAAAGTTTAAATTTGTTGAACAGTGTTATTTTCTAAACTTGGGTTCCAATTAAAATTTTTTTGTACAAGATGTGTAATTAAAGTAATAAGCATAGCGTGCGATGAAGAAGTGATGAAAATGTCCACAGGATCCAGTATCTTGTGCGTCCTGATTGTCGATTGACGGTCAGAGGTCAATGAATTGAGAATAAAGAAAATCTATGTGAAAACCCTTTTGCAGGATTAAAAGGACAAGAAGGATACATGTCTTAACTTTTTGGGGTGGATTGAAAATAGCCTTTATTTTCTGAAACGTGTCACTACTGGCGACGAGACCTGAATATTTGACTACTATTAAGAAACGAAGCGCCGGAGCCAGGAATGATACACTCCAGCCCAGCCACAGTTAAAATAACCCAGAGTGGGCAAATCTAAGATCAAAGGCATGTTGATTTCTTGCAGAACGCACTAGAAAAAATCCGGTTCGTGAAAAAAATTACTACAGGCCTCCAAATGAATCTGGAAAGTTCAAACTGCTCTGAAGACGTAGCAGATATTGCCCTGCCTTCTCTCCGAAAAGGAAGCCAACAGTGTTTCCAGGTCGAATCTGGCAACGCCACCAATCTCTTTACTTTATTTATACACCCGGGAAACAAAGGGTTTTTAAAATTGAATATTTTTTAAATTCTTGAATAAAACACAGAATTTGCGTTGATTAAACACGAAAAACAATATCTGCTAAATGACCACCTCTTGCAGCTCCACAGATGTCCCCTCTTTTATCAAAATTTTGGAGGACATTTTGGCATAACCGTAGCACTATCTCACCAATACATTCATCATATAGTTCAGGAATCGATTGTGGATTGTTCTTATAAACTTGGCTTTTCACGTAACCCTAAAGAAAATAACAGTGTCAAATCACATGATCTTGGTGATCAATTTTGATCACCGTTTCTTGCAATAACTCGTCTAAGGATTTTTTCTCTCAATAAAGAAATTATTTCATTAGCAGAGTGAGCTGTAACGCCAGCCTGTTGCAATCGCATACCTTCGAGATCAATATTATTCAATTCAGCCCACAAAAATCCAGTTATCATCTCACGATATCGAGCCCCATTCACAGTTACAGCTTCATCAACACCCTTCTGAAAGAAATGCGGCCCAATTACACCTCTTGACCATAATACACACCAAACAACGACTCGTTTGGAATGGAAATATTTCTCATGAATCGATCGTGGATTTTCTTCATCCTAAATCCACCAATTTCAAAATGGACTTTATCTGAAAAGTTGATTTTTTCTCAAAATATCATCTGTCTGTTTCTTTGATCCAATTGACAAATACACGACGTTTTGAATAATCCAGTGGCTTTAGTTCTTGTGTTATTTCAACCTCATATGCCTTCAAAGCTAAATCCTTTCGTAAATTATGCCATGTTGTTGATTCACTGAGTCCTTGTTGTGAACATACACTATTAAAATGTTCTGAGTAAATGTCACGTAATGTTCTAAAAACGTTTTTTAATTGAACGCCCATTTTCATAAAATAATTCAACAATTTTAACGCGTTGTTGTATTGTGTACGACTCCATTGTTACAAATGTCATACATTACACTTCTGAAATTAGACTAGACCTAGGCAAAATCACAACGCCATCTGTGTTTTATTCAAGAATTAAAAAAAAACGCTTCATTTGAAAGGCCAATTATAATAAGTATAAATCTAATTATAATTTTAAGTCAAACTTTTGGAAATAAATAAATTTTCATATTCAGGCGATAAAAAATTCCAAACTCAAATAGACTTGATTCTGAACACTACCCCCCAAAAAGTCCTTCAAACTTCTTGTTCAAAGGCGCTAGATAAAAACATTTATTTATATAGTTACTTCTTTAAAAATGAGTCATTTCGTTAATACAGTAGCTAGCAATGTTTAAAGTCGTTCAGATTCAAATAAACCACTTAAACGATTTGAAATTCCTTAACTAATACGCAATAAAATCCAAAAATTATATTTCTTCGAAAATTTGAAATAATACGATTGTTTCTAACGATTTCGTTCAGGATGTTTTCGTTCCTAGAAATTCCACTGGCTCCCACTAATACAGCCATGTTTATTCTCGATTAGTAAATATAACGAAGTTCGATAGAAATTTCGTTAGGTATTTATTGAATCTGGAGGTTTTCCGACTGGTGTATCATAAAAAAATTGTAATTAATAAACTTTCACTTGAAAGAGTAATTGTAGCTACTGAATTGACTAGCAGGTTGTCGATAAAATCAACAGAGAACAACTTATGGAAGATTTAAAATATCATAGAAATTCCCAGAAGATTGGTAGGATTGACAATGAATGAATCTAAAATAAAGATATGCTCGGAATAGAGAATGATGAAATCAAAAATATAGGGACCCTAAATAAACACCTAGTACAGATAGTGGCATATGCCGGATGACGTTGCAATAATTGCTAGAGAGCAGAGAGCGAGTGATAGAAACAATCGATCACGAGTCTAAGAAAAGAGGGCTGAAAATAAATGAACAGAAAACAAAATATATGAACTGCAGCAGAAATGACATATTAACATATCTGGGGGTCAAAATCGATAGAAAAAATGAAGGACTTGTCAGGATGAAGGAGTAAAGAATATAGAACATTCCATAACAAAAAAAAAATTCTGACAGACAAGAAATTGGGAAGAAGCACACTAGGAATATAACACTCACGGAAAAGAATAAGACAACCAATTGAACATGATAATAACGCATTCTCGATACAGAAGGAAATCGATTGTGTACGTCATATAAAATCAATGATAAAACTCCAGATTGAACAAAATGATGTTGAGGAAGCAATACCAATAAACTGGGAAGTGGAAATCACCGTATCGGCCTATAGCAACACAGTTTCAGGCAATTACATCAAATCCTAGCATAATGCCAACTTTTTTTATGGAACATTTTTATAACCCTAATGTTACCAAAAGCAGCGGATACATCAGATTCAAAGACTTTTTGTCCTATAACATGCTTACTAAGTCTATATAAGCTCCTTACCGCTTGTATTACTCTAGAAATTGAAACACATATAATTAACAACAATATAATGGCTACTGAACAAAAAGATGTAAAAAAACATCACAAGGCCCCAAGGAACTGCTTTTAATTGATATCATAATTTCAAATAAGACCAGGTCAAAACAACGCAACTTATCAGTCGCTTGGGTAGACTATAGAAAAGCTTTTGATTCCATGCCTCACCTGTGGTTAGTACATATTCTAAAAATATACAAAATCGACCCAACAATCATACAACTTTTGCAATATTTGATGAAACATTGGATAAATAAAATTAATTGTGCAAAATAATAAAACTGCATATACTACACCGTATCTACATATTAAAAGAGCGATTTTCGAGGGTGACAGCCTGAGTCCGCTATGGTTCTGTGTCGCATTGAACCAACTTAGCAATATGTTGAAACATAGCCCATATAGTTATGGAATCGAGGAACCAGCAGGCGGGAGACTGTCACATCTATTCTGCATGGGCGATATTAAAATATATGCTGTCAATAAAGAACAGTTGCAAAGTCATTTAGAGCTAGTGAGTAGTTTTAGTAAAGGAGTATGCATGGAGTTTGGTTTGGAAAAGCGTGCCATTATGTATGTGAGAACGCAAAGGCTTGAAAAACGGGATGCAATAAAATTGATAAGTATTTAGGTTTTCAGCAGCTCTTGGACATTAAAATTAATGAGATGAAGACAAAAGTTCAATCAGATCTCAGATTCCGAGAATGAAAAATATTATAGAATTGTTTATGTGCAAAAAACACTATAGTTGGGCCATACCTGCAGTAATATAAACATTTGGAATCCTCAAATGGTCAACAACTGACCTCCAATCTATGGATAGGATTTAAAAGTGAAAAGTGAAGAACAAAAAGAAAATCAAATATCTTATTTCAATAGGAATATTAACTTACCTGGATACTCTGCCCTAATACATAGTGATAAAAACTTTACACTATTAAACCCCTCCAATCCAATGCAGCTTCCATATGTGACTAAAAATGAAGAAGTACTAATAGATGAATGGCTGGGAAAGGCAATTCATGGCAGGTTAGCGGCGTCACTCCACAATTGCGAAGTAGATAAAAACATCTCAACTTTGTTTCTAACTAAAGGATGGTTTACAAGAGAAATTGAAGGTATGCTATTGGCCATACAGGATCAGGTTATGGCTACACGATATTATTGTAAACATATTCTTAAACTAGATATTACAACCAACATGTATTGCAATCATCAGTGGATGTAGTCAAATGGCTCCAGAAGAATATCACAATCGGCATAATGATATTGGAAAAATTCTTCACAGGAATCTAATATATAATGAAGGGTTTAGCCAAAGTACTAAAACATATTACAATTATCAACCAGATTCGGTCCAAGAAAACATTGATGATAAAATCTATTAGGATACCACCATGTCAACAGATAGGACTGTTGCAACAATAGGCCAGATATATTAATAATATATAAGAAAAGAAAACTGGCATTCATATTAGACGTTGCCGTACCAGTTGATGACAATATCAGAGCAACTTACGTTCATAAAGTAACTAAATATCAGGACTTAAGTTATCATCTGATAGACATCTATAGACTTGAACACATTGAGATATTGCCATTCATTATATCAGCCAGAAGACATAGTGAGAGGAGACTCTCGCGAAGGCGGTACTTGTTGCGTGAATTATAATCGTGGCAGAAGTTGTCTGATTGACAAACTAAATAGTTAAAAAAAAACAAAATAATATCAATAACAGGAGCAGAAAAAAACACAAGAAAACGTGTTTAGAACCGGGGTAAACTTTGAGTTGGAAACTTTGAGTAAACTTTGAGTAAACTTTGAGGCAGTTGGGAAAGTAAAACAAAGTGAGAACAATTAAAGCACAAAGAATAAGACGGTACGGGCATACAATGAGTCTGTTCTGTGCTGGTTTCCAAGTTATGGAAAGCAACACAGAACATTGTATTGTTTTCCATAACTTGGTTGTTCATCGAGAGTTTGTACGTCAAGAAAATAGTCAAAATTAATTTGTTAGCGTGAACTCTTAAAGTCGGTCAACACAATGTTCAAAAAAAAATTAAAAATGGGTGCTTCAAAAATAATGATCTCAAACATCAAAGTCGCATGTGCAAGTCTTTGGAAGAAGAAAATGCCATCTCGACAATGGACTGGCCTTCACAATCTCCAGATGTCAGCGCAATTGAAAATGTGTGGGGAATTATGAAGACCCAACTAGCTGGAACACCGGTATACGATTTGAAGTAGCTGGCACACAATATTCGGAAAATTTGACGCTCTCTATTCATCGACTATGCAGAAAAACTGATCGAAAGTATGCCCAGAAGATGTGACGCCATATTCGAGATTTTTTTTCTTTTCGTGGGTTTTTCGCCACGATTTAAAACTCAAAAAATATCAAATATATCTGTTCTTATGTAAATAATCACTGGGTAAAAAACATTATTTCGGAGTCTGTGGCTCAAAAATTACCTTTCCAAAATGCAAATGAATACAGAATCAGACTGAAACTTATCACAGAAAAACAATTTAAAATAAAATCAAATTTATACCATGAGGAAAGATTAGCTATATATAAATTAAAAACAGACACATCTATTAAAATATTGTTATCAGATAAAGTTAACGCCACAGTTATTCTGGACACAACAGAATATAATAACAAAATTAAAACTAATTGATGAAGGAAATTACACTAAAATACCTACAGATTCAACATTAGAAATAGAGAAACAAAATTACAACACATTATATAAACACCAACGTGAATTTACAGATCTAGAAAGATTACAACTTACACCACATTATAGTAAACAACCTCATTTCAATGTAGTATAGTAGTATACATTCCCCATGTTGTAAACTAGCAAAAATTTTATTAAACATTTTAAATCCACTTTCGGGCAAACCAAAATTTAATGGTTAGTTTTGGTGAGTTTATTTAATAATGTACCAGTTGACAAATTACGTTTAATAATTAGAAAGAGATTAGAACATGACACAAGATTAAAAGACCGCACTAAACTAAACATAAATACAATTTTGGAATTAATAACTCTGCTTAAAAACCACATATTTTCAATTAGAAAATGATTATTGTCGACAAAATTTCGGAATGGAAATGGGTTCTTCTCTTTCTCCTTTGATGAGTAATATCTTTATGTAGGAACTCGATAATATATATATTAAATAAATCTTTTAAAAAGCCAATAATATGACTTAGATATGTTCCAGCTCTCCTAAATGTTTGTGATTGTTTTTAGTCAAGAGTGTAAAATCCGACTACGAATTACCCCTCAGTCAAGCCAGTTAAAGGCTGGGTAAGGCCGGATGCCTTCTGAGAAGTGTTCTACGTTGGTCACTCGCCAGTCGGTAGGTTTTCTGATAGATTTATGGGTAGGCACATAACCAAGGGTTTACAGCCCGAGGGGGGTGCTTGCCTGGGTTTGTCGGAAGCTGATGACCGTGGTTCGGAACCCACGTTAAGCTGTAGGTCCAGTCGCTAAATAGCCTAGTAGCTGATGCGCCTCTAACCTTAACAGTTTACATTTACGTTTTTTTTATTTTAGAACATTTTTATATTTTTTTAAATTTTGTTTGTTAAGCAAATTTATTACAAAAAAGTATAATTAAGAAATTTGTCTGCGTTTGGTTTTTTGTTTATTACCCAGTGATTATTTACATAAGAACAGATATTTCTGATATTTTTTGAGTTTTAGATCGTGGCAAAAAACCCAAAAAAAGAAAAAATATATGAATACGCCACAATCATTCAGACATTTCATATTTGAGAATGATGGTGATTATACAGCTTATTAAAGAATGACGTTGGGTTAATTGTGACGTACTTTCATGTAAAAAACTTTGCACGTACAGCACCCTACACGTGATTGAAGTGAAACTTCTCAAATTCATGTATAGCGTCTGACGCGTACATTTACAACGCGCGCATGCGTGATATCTCGCTTTGTATAGTTGTGTATACGCGCTGCACTACTATGGCGTCGGACTCTTTCTCCTTCTCTCTACGTTATATCTTTCTTCTCTCTCACGTAACGAAATGTGCCTAAACGTGACGCGTCCTTGAAATTTCATTCTCAATTCTCGTCCAGTTATCGATCACCGAATCGCCGCTTAAGCAGTTTCACTTCAAAAAAGTTGGAAATAAATATCTTTTGTACTTAAATATTTAGCGTACACTTTCATATGATACAGCCTACAAAATTTTAAAAAATTGGTGCCGCCGAGACTTAAACGTAATTTTAAAGTATAGTGTCTAGCAACAGTCTCATCAACATTAAATTATCAAACGTACGTACAGTCTTTAATCTTCTCACATTGATAATATTTTCTTCTCAATAGACATTTAACTTGTTTATTTTTGTTGTCTGTTTAATTGAAAAAGTTAAAAATAAAACTTGGAAGATGTCATCGTCAAAACGATCCGAACCCTTTTTGTTACGTTTGTGGCGAGTATGTGGCGAAAATGTTTCGAAAACCTAAATCTAAATTTATGCAAATAGCCTATTTCGCTTACTTTAACTTGAAAAATCAGAGACGTTGGAAAGCCATGCATTCCAAACAATGATTGCAAAATGTATAGTGAACATTTAAGACAATGGTCGAATGTCAAATAAGTCAATTGAAGTTTGGTGAAGTTTGGCTTATGATTTGGAGCGAACTAAAAAATCACTACGATGACTATTATTTTTTCTTAGTCAAGATACATGATATTAGCTAAAAGAAAATTACCTATCCCGATCTGGCATCTGCTAAAAGATCTGTTTCTCAATCAGAAAACGTCCCTGTTCCAGGGTGACTAGGCTGATCTTTCAGATACAGAATGTAGTACATCCGATGATAGGCAAGTTTGTACTAGCGCAGAAAGTCATAATTTTAAAGCTACGTCGTCAAAACCTCTATTTTTACTCAAGACGCTCTAAGTGACCTTATCAGACACCTTGACCTTTCTAAAGAAATATTATAACGGTTTGTATACATACTCAAAGAGAGGAATTTACTTTCTCCAGGTACCAAAATTACTTATACTCGAGAAAAAGAACTGCTTCCGATTTTTTTGCTCAGAAAATGATTTTGTTTTTGCAATGTTGATCAAAAATGGGATTTTTTACTTCCAGCCAAATGAATAGAAACTTTTTATAGACAGTTCCAAGCGGAGTTTGAAATCTGCTATGCTACATAATGACAATAAGCATGGTGCGGTTCCCATTGCTCATTCCATTAAATTAAAGGAATGAAACCATATCTCTTGTATTGGCAAAACTCAAGTGTCATGATCATTAGTGGGTTATATGGGTTGGTTGAAAAATGATAAAATTTTTATTGGGTCAACAAAGTGGCTACACGAAATTTCCATATTTTTTCTGTTTGTAGAATAGCAGAGCTAAAAGCGAGAATACTGGCCTGAAAGAAAATACTTGGCACTTGGGAAATAAAATATCATAAATACAGCGTTAGTTACTATAGAGAAAATAATTTTGCTTCTATTGTACATAAAATCGGGATCAATGAAACACTATATCAAATCATTGGATACATTTGGTTCCTGTTTCAATTATATATATCGAGAAAATTTCCTGCTTCGAGCAAGGAGAAATGCAATGGACCGTAAATGATAATTTTCGATGAACCGCAAATTAGGTTTTTGATTAAATATAACAATTTCGTGCATTCAATGAATGATATTGAAAAATTAGCCCAGTTTTCTTTCGTCAATGTTGTAAAAAAATTTCTAAGGGATTATAAGTCTGAAAATTATCGCGAATTAGTGCAAAACATTCTGGAAATTTTCAGAAAGCTTGGATATAACATAAACGAAAAAGTTCATTCCGTTAGCAATCATTTTGATAAATTTCCGGACAACCTTGGCTCTTACAGTGAGGAAGGAGAGTGATTTCATCAGGACCTAAAAATTGTGGAATAAATGTACCAGGGTCGATGGGATGAATACGTGACGGGGCTGATTACTGCTGGTGTATCATGCGTGAATGCCTGGAAGCAACTCACTCGAAGAAATCACGAAAAGAAAGCTTTCTACATGTTCAGTGGTGTAACAAGAAGTCAAAAATTTGAAAGAATCGTATTTTTTCAACACCTATTATATCTCGAAAACTACACGTACATTTCAAAAAATGTATATACCGTTAGAACCAGCATAACAAACATATCATATTCAAAAACAATTTTACGGCGCCAAATCCACTGTAGACCTGTTTTATTTACAGTTCTCTTCTTAAAAAAATTCCTACGAACTTTCCTAATAATCTAATATATTGCTTATAATTTATAAAGAGTGCATATAGAAACTGATCACCTTATTTTAAGTATTATTAAATTTGCCTCAACGCAATTTGGTTAATGCCGTACTAGAAGAAGAATAAGATAAATAATAAATGAATTCCAGAACACCTGTGACGGATAAGGAATATATAATGGAAGTATTTTGATGTGATTATACGTAACCTCCCTGTCAAACTTGCTTATAGTGTCACAAACTTTCTGAAATAATTGAAACTGATAAAACGTAATATAAGTTAAACTTGTGGGAAAGAAGTATAAGCAAAGAGAAATTAATTTTTAAAATATTACATTTAACTAAGGTAGCCGATACATAACGGATATTTATTTTAAATAAACAAATTAAGATTTGTATCTAAATTTACATCATATTTAAAACTTACATGTCTTACAATAATATCGGTAAACGGGTCTTTCAAATTAAGATGTGTTTTAAATTCTTGAATAAAACACAGATGACGTTGTGAATTTACTTAGGTCTAAGAATATATATGAGAAGGTATTCCAATCCAAAAGGATAATGGGAAATGTGTCAAACGGTGGCGCCATCTCAAGCGAATCCAAGGCATCAATTTAAACTTTTTATAGCTTTCCGACTCAACAGTTTGGAGTTCAAATCCTCACCATTGTTATATTTTTTTGTTGTTCAAAAATAGTATTAAAATTATTCTGGCATTAATTTCTGATAATTATTAAGTTACAAGTTATTTTTTCAGTCTCTACTGCTATATAATTAGTTGAATTTTAAATAAATATACGTCATATATCATACACATTTGTTTTTTATTTGAAAAAGCGTGCAATAACTCGAGTTATATAATTTATTCAGAAAATATAAAAAAAACAATAGCATTAAAGAATCAATATATTTGTCAAAAAAAAACAATAAATTGAATATATTCAGTTCCGAACGGTTTTAGTTGAAGTTGAGAGCTGTAAACGATATTAGCTAAATATATAAAAGTACAACTAGGTAGGTAATCAGTATATCGTCATTTACAGCTCTCTAAGTGTATATTCATGCGAACTTGAACTAAAACCGCTCGGAAATTAATATATTCAATTTTTTGTTTTTTTTTTGACAAGAATATTGATTCTTTACTGTTACTGTCTTTTTTATATTCTCTGAATCAATTATAATATAATTATAATATAAATTATAATAATTAGAATTATTGCTGACGTTTTCAATTAAAAAACAAATGTGTATGGCGAATGACGTATTTTTTTTTATTTTACTAATTATTTAACTAAAATTAACTAAACTAATAACAAAATAATTTTAATACAATTTTTGAACAAAAAAAATATAACAATTGTGAAGATTTAAACCCCAAACTGTTAAGTCGGCTCGCCATAAAAAGTTTAAATTGATGCCATGGATACACCGCTTGACACATTTCCCATCATCTCTTGTAGGATTGGAATACCTTATTATATTTTGTCTTATTTAGGTCTGGACTCATTTCAAAAGAGTATGAAATTTATAAAAATTTACACAATCGCCCATCTGAAAATACTATCAATCGAATTGTTAAAAAATTTCAAGAAACTGGTTCTTTGGAAGATAAAAGGACAGCATTATATAGTCGTAGTGGTCGTTCACAAAACCATATTGATTTGGTACGTGAAAGTGTTACTGAAGACCCAGAAATTTCCATTAGTCGACGTTCACGACAATTTGGACTCAGTGTCAGGTTCATCTCAGTATAAGGTTCAAATAATACATCAACTAAGGCCACTGGATCATTCAAAACATCGTGCATTTGTCCACTGAATCAAAGAACAAACAGATGATTTTTTCAAAAAATCATCTTTTCAAATGAAGCATATTTTGAAATTGGTGGCTATGTTAATAAACAAAATAGCGAAATTTCACGTGAAAATCCATGATTGATCCATGAGATACCTTTACATCCTTAGTGAGTCACTGGTGAATTTCTTTTCAGTGAATTTCTTTCAGAATGCTGCTGGCTAGACCGTAAGTGTGAATGGTGTTCGATATCATGAGATGATAAGTAGATTTTTGTGGGCTGAATTGAATAATATTAATCTGGAGAATACATGATTCCAACATGATGGTGCTACACCTCACTCTGCTAATGAAACTATTGATTTATTGAGGGAAAATTATCCTGGGGGAGTTGTTGCAATAAATGGTGATGTTAATTAGCCACCAAGATCATGTGATTTAACACCGTTGGAGTATTTTCTTAGGTGTTACATGAAAAGCCAGGTCTATATAAACAATTCACAATCGATTTCTGGACTAAAAGAATTATTCAAGTCATTGGTGAGATAGTGCTACGGTTATGCCAAAATGTCATCCAAAATTTTGACAAAAGAGTGGACGTCTGTGAAGCTGCAAGTTATTTGGCAGATATTGTCTTTCGTGTGTAAACGTCATACACTGTTTCAACTGTGCTTTATTCAAGAATAAAAAAAAAAGCTCAATTAGAAAAGACTCTTTATATTGAACTAACAGAAAAGAAAGTAGTGACAACCTAAACTGCTAATATAAATTTAACAAGGGTGAACCATTCACGTCTACCCAGTGATTTAGCACAATACTCATTTTTTTTCTTTTAAAGCTAGATCCACATCGATACAAATTTGCGTTGTGTACCTGCGAGGCAATGTAGATGCTCCGGCGCACAAAGTAACACATAAATATTGTCGCCGTACAGCACACACACGAACGATCTGTTGTCCATCAGATAATTCAAACAAATTGTTCCAGTAAATTCAACACACACTCGAAATTTTATTGGTGTGGTCCCAGCTTAAGAGATTTAGTTTTTTAGATTTATTTTCATTATGTAACATATTTTTAAATTATTATTGAGAGTGTGATTTTTTAACATTAAGTGATTAGCATAATGAGAATTATTTTCTTCCTTAATATAACCTCTTTTATATTCCTTGAGCCTGGTGTAAAAATGCCTTTGTTTATCATAGACTTTTGAACACGAATCGCACTCATTTAAATAAACTTCTGATTTATAAAGTTTATTCATTTGACTTTTATTGTTTTTAATGAGGCATCTAAAGCTGGGTCCACACCAATGGAATTTTGCGTGTGTGTTGAATTTACTGAAAGAATTTGTTTGAATTATCTGATGGACAACAGATTCGTGTTCGTGCTTTGCGGCGACAATATTTCTGTGTCAGAACGTCTACATCCGCTCAGGCACAACATATACAGCCCGTAAAACGCACATTTGTGTTGATGTGGACCTAGCTTTAAACTTTTATATGTTTTGAAAACAATATTTATATTGTTTGTTTTTAATAAATGTTTCGTGGTAAATTTTCCTGAATATGTAATTGTTTTGTATGCGGTATTTTTGACGTTATTAACATGATATATTAAATTAACAGTTTTATTGTAGCATTTTTTATTAATTATTTTATTTATAATTTTTGGATCGAATCCGTTATTTACTGCAATCTATTTAATAACACTAAATTCTTTGTTATAATTATCTATTGACATTGGCATATTTAATAAGTATAAGTAAATTATGAGCGTGGGCTTGCCAGTCCCACCCCGAAAAACAATTGTTGTTACGAAACCTGGTGCGAGATATGTAAATAGAGTAATGAGGCTGATTGTTCTATATATTACTGATATTTTATTTAATTGAAAGGATAATTCTACATTGTCTCCTTCAAAGCAGTTGCCATGGAGATCATTTGTCTACTATTCATAACTGTACTGGACCTCAGGTACTGAAATTGCCTTCAACTGGTCTGTTACGACCTTCAATGTTCTCCGATGTCACAGAACGGTATTTTTTTAGGTGAATTTTTAATCCTGGAAAAAGGAAAAAGTCACAAGGATTTAACTCTGGCGAATAAGTTTTTACTTGTCAAAACCTCGGTTGTATTCAAAAATCCAATACTCACCAATAATGACACGTTCGAGAAAATGAAGATCATTTTCAATAACCCAGTGCGTTGATCAAAATCAGATCAACGTTGTGTGAACTAAATGCAACTCCTAAACCATCTGAAAACTTAAACCGTGGACAAACCACTATTTTCTTGTTGAAGTTTTGTAAAACTATTTCAAGCTAGCATTAAAGACGCGTCAGATGTTGGCCTGGGACCCTTACAAAGGGAAAATCAACAATATTGATCGATTAAACGCTACGCCACCGGTATCATTACTTTATTTGTACGCACGCCTCGTACACAGCCTCAGATTGGATTGATTCAATATATCGATACGGTTAGAGGCGAAGGTTAAAAGAGGTCAAGGCTCACCAATGGCCCGTTGCACCACATGAAGAAGAACATGCCAGATGATGCCATCTTTTGTAAATAAAGATGACAAGTTTGTTACAACTAAATCTGTATGAGGTTTATGAAAAAATATAAAGTCATGTTTATTGTTTTTTCTGGTAATAGTTAAATGAATAAAGTTAATACTATTATTTTGTTAATCTTCAACTGTGAATTTAATGTTCTTGTGTAAACAATGTATGCAAGTTAAGAAGTGATTTAATTGACTCTAAGTACCTGTCAAGCAAATTAATTAAAAGTATTAGAAAAAGGCATTATGTGTCGAGACAATTGTAATACATACCTGGTGTGGCGGTTAATGATTCTTAATTTTATTCTTAAAGAAAACACGTTTGATTTGAGAGAAATGTAAACAATCGTTTATTCAAAGTATGGACCATCGCCCTCCCAGAAAAACCGTACATCTTTTGAGGTGGTCCAGTCATCAAGCCATTTTTCGATATCTCCATAATTGTTAAAGTGTTTCTTGGAAACTGCGTGAAAATCCTACAACTTATATCCTAGAAGATGAACAAAAATCAAATATTAAAGGAGGATTTTATGAAGAACTGCAGAAAGTAAAACATCCTGATGTGTATTTAGTAGAAAAAATCCTAAGAAGAAAAGCTAATCGTGTTTATGTAAAGTGGCTTGGTTTAGATAATTCTCATAATTCTTGGATTAATAAGAAGAAAATTTTATAGTAAAAATAATATTATTCTTATACTCTAAGTCCAGTTCAAGAAAAACCTTTCATAGAATAAGATTTAACCAAGGAATGTCTTCTTCTTCTTCCGACATATTTAGTATTCCAGTTAAAACAAAAGATATATTACAATGTCCCGCTGAGGAACATTTTCCAATTGAATTTTTTCAACATTACGTGGATGTCATTACTTTAATAAATATTTAGGGAAAATTACCCACCGAATTCAAACAAAATTTCGTCTCACAAACCAAATTACCCTGCTTTGTTCACTATAACAGTCCAAGGTTTCTTTTCATCTCAGTCACAAGGTTTTTTTTATAACGTTTGTAGTGTTTGTAACTGTTGTTCAAAATATTTTCTGCATACAGAAACCACCAGAAGTTCGGGGTGCTAATATTCAATTAGAAAGTGAAAATTATTCAACCAATGGTACTAGTATAAAATTATTTTATAATCTAACACACAATGGCAGAATTCCTGTTTTCCAAACATCAGTTCCATTGTATAACCAAAACCAACAGCACTATCAATATAGAATTCAGCTTCAATTTTACAACAAAAGTTGGTTGAATGGAGAACCATAGCGATAGGTAAACAAAATCCTCAATTTGTATCAAAGGAAATTAATTATTGTAATTCAACGAAACAACAATTATTTTTAGAACATAATTTTAATTATAGTAATATCTTAGTTATATTTATAGTAATAACATGTATTTATTTTTAGCAAAACTATTGTACCATTTTCTTCAAGAAAAACAATATACAATTATACGTAATACTACATGTAAATAAAAATTATTAATAGTTATGAAAACGTCTTTTGCTATTACCAGATATAATTGATAAATTATTCATCCGAAACATTTATTAATATAGATAATTACTCGTTTTATACAGAAAACGTATTGCGATTGATCTTGAGTCGAGGCAAAAAAACCTTAATGTGGTTCAGCTTCGGACTTTATGCAGAAAACGTAATGTGATTGACCTTGGTAAGGCAAGGCAAAACTAATTTACATATCACGTAAGCTTAGCAGCGGTAAAAGAAGTGACGTAAAACATCAATGACCTTGCCCCAACTCGTCAGCTTTGACCGAAAATAATGTAATACGTCACTTCTTCACCAATGACCTTGCGGCGGCTTATCAGCGATGGCTGAAAAGAATGTAATACGTCACAATGTTCAACGATCAACATTTAACATATCTGCCGTTTTTTTGTTGAATTTGTTATCGACTTCTTCGAACAATACTTGCAATTCGGCATCTTCAATTTTTTTCGGATGGTCTGGGCGTTCGTTGTGTTTCAAGTCAAAATCACCACTTTTGAACCGTCTAAACAAATGGTCTCCAAACTATGGCCCGCGGGCTAAATTCGGCCCGCTAGTGTCAATAATCTGGCCCGAGACAACTAATGGCTTATTGTTATTATTGTTGCTATGATAAGTTGTTTTATTTACTTGCTGGGTAAAGCTAATGATAAGTATAAAACTCAGAAAATTTAACTTAAGCATAATAACTAACAAATAATTGAAATGAATCCCACTAAATTATAAACTAGTGAACATTCTGCGGTTTTACCCTCGGTAGTTATGTTGGAGTATCGTATATCACACATATGATTTTTATCCTGAAAATCCCTCAGGAACGGAAAAGCTAAATTAAAGCGAATGAAACCGCGGAGTGTCCACTTGTAGAAAATACTAATGAGATTTATGTAATTGTGATTTTCCACTGACAATATTTTGTAGTTATGGACCAATTTTACTTGTACCAATTATTAAAAGAAATTTAAGATGCTCATCGGGTAACTTAGATCTACACACATTCTTTGTGCACTTCATTTTGGAGAATGTTTTCTCAAACAAGTAAGTAGTACTAAAAACAAAAAAACAGCCCATGAGCAAATTTATGCAAATTATCAAAATGTACTAGTGGAAGACTTGTAAAATTCCAACAAAGATGAGTTTTGATATTTGTTCTTAATTATATCACTGCACTGTAAATCAATAATTTCCATTTGAAGTTCCGAGGCTAGGGTTTTAATGTCACCATCAAAAGGATTTTGAAAAATCCTAATTAAATTCGCAATGACATCAAAGTCTTGAGAAACGAATATCAAAATTTATTTTCAAACCACTCAAAGCTTCGATTGCAAAATCGATGGGAAACTCAGTCTCAGTAGTGAGGCTGAATATTTCACATGCTTTAAAATGTGTGAAACATTTTTTACGTAATTGTGATTGAAACAATATTATTTTTTGCCGGAACGATTTTATATTAGTGTATAAATCAGGGAAAAGCTGGTTTTTAACTGGCTGGCAATCTCAAATTCAGTTCGTTCATGTTTTGCCAAATCGACATAGCGACAATGCTAACTTCCACAGTCATTCGCTATTTTGTAATTTGGTAAGAGGGCGATGCTTTTCATTCAAAAAAATTTCGATCTGTGCTCGAAGTTCAAAAAAAGGTTGATAGAATTTTCCGCAACTAAGCCAATAGTACGACAGTATGATATGGTAAGTCATTTTCTCCAACCTTTTCAATAAACTCGCGGAACTATTGGTGATTCAGCCCAGTCGATCTGATGAAATTAAAAACTGATATGGTTGGTTTTAGAACTTCAGACATATCCAAAGATTTTCCGCACAAGGGCTGTTGATGAATGATACAATGCAAGACTAATGGTTTTGAACCACCATTATTTTCTACAGCCTTTGACACAAGTGCAACCACTCCTTTATTTTTACCAGCCTCCATCAGTTGTAATAGATTTCAAGTTTTTCCATCGAAGGTTCTTCTTATTAATGGCATTTTCAACTCCCTTAAAAATATCTTCCTCAGTAGTCGTACCGTGAATACAATCAATATTAAAAAGTTCTTCATACACTTCATGACTTTTATCTACTTCTTGAATAAAAATCAACACTTGAGCGATACCTGACACATCCGTTGACTAATCCAAGGCCAGAGAAAATCACTCAAGATGTTCATTTTTGTCATACAGTTGAGATGATATATTTTCTGAGATATCTTGTACCCTCCGAGCCACGGTGTTTGCTGACAAACTGACAGTTTCAAATAACTTTACCTTTTCGGAGCACATTCCTTCGGCAATTCCCATCTCCATCGGTGATTTTTTTTCACGTTTTGCGATTTTAAAAGCCACACGAAAGTTGGCACTAGTTGCAGCCTTTTGTTCAGTATTGACTTTCGTAAACAAAGATTGCTACGATTTCAATCCGCGCTTCAAAGCTTTGAATTTTTTGAGTAATTTTGAAAATGTTTCGTTTCATGATGACGTTTAATGTTATATTCTTTGAGAACGGCTATGGTTTCATTGCAAATCAAACATAGCGCCTTATTACTGAACTCAATCACAAAATAATGAAAGTTCCATTGATCTTTGAATGTTCTGCATTCACTGTCTATTTTTCGCTTCTTTTCCATAGCAGTAAATCACACACGAAAACAACAAGTTAGATCAAAATACTGTTACGTATGGGCGTTGGTCGGTTCGAAGATATCTTTTAAACGGGGTTACGCACTACTTTATTCAGCGTCATCTCTTAACGATAGATGGTACTACCACTACCTATTTCCACTTTTGACCACCATATTTTGTCCAATATCACTGTCATAACAATACGCAATAGTAATTGAACTAGCGAATTTAGCAAGCGTATGCTCGTTTAGGGCGCGTGCTCGACGACTAATTTAGAAATTATAGATAATGACAGGAAAATTAAAACGGTTTTGGCCATTGGAACTTACTGGAGTACTTACTATGGCCCTAAGGCCTAAGTTTGGATACCCATGGCTTTCACTGGCGTCTCTCTTTTGATTGAACAGAAAAAGCAGCACGTGCTGCAAATGCTCTTTATTTGGTTCGAATCTCGACATGTTTACCACACGGAAAAATTATGGCGTTAACTCGAAATCGTTTAAACCTCAATTTTTTGGGTCGTTTTGAAAGGTACTGTCGTAGCAACAACATGATATAAGAGATTAAACTGTGAACCTATCCTTGCTTCCAGGTCCAACTCCCATTTTTAAGTGTCTGTTTGTCCTTTATATTATGGGATCATTGAAATTATTTGTACCTGACTTTCGATTGTAGGAATTACCACAAGACCGTAGAAGGGTTATTCTACGAATATTCTCTATTGTACGAGTATTCTCTTTAAAGGCAGTTTTATTGTTTTCTGTAGTTTAGTTTGTTTCTGACTCGTTTACTGTACAGTCAAGTGTTTAAGTCGATTTTATATAAAATGGCAAGTTCTAGTTGTTGCTTTTTTATAAATCAGCGGAAAAATTTTGTTATATATGCGGACGCTTTGTTATAACGTCACAAGGTAGATATAGAGAGAACCTTTTTTGTATTACTAAAACAGAAGGAATTTAAAAAAAGTACTGGGACAAAATTAAATATCCAAATTTACCTTCTGTACTTAGGCCAGTTCACCATAGCCAGGAACTACCGATATCGGAAGTGTTTCGTAAATATAGTGAAAGAATTTCTGAGCAACAAGAAAGATGAAAACTATAAAAACCTCATAGATGAACTCTTGAAAGCCTATGATGTACTAGGGTGTCGCATGTCCTTAAATACGCAATTACACTCCCATTTGACTTTTTCCGAAAAATTTGGGTACAGTAAGCGACGAACAAGAAACGAGGTAGCATCTGGACATTAGGACGATGGAACCAAGATACCAGGGATGCTGGAACCCATCTTGAGCGACTACTGAGTAACTATTAAGCGACTATCTCATGTAATATATTTTTAATTCATATATTTCTCAGTAATGTATTTGTATAAATTTAACACGTTTTACATGTTTATATTAAATAAAGATTAGACTGATTGCTCTAATTCACATGAATTGTTAATTTTTATTTTACCTTATTAAAATCTAAATCATATCCAAAATGCAACAAATTCTAACGTTTAAAATACGCTAAGTCTAACGAGCTTCAATAAATGGTTTAAAAAAAATTGAAATTCCTCAACCAGTACGTGGTTATTGTCCCAAAATTACATTTCTCCGAAAATATCAAATTCTTTTGTTTCTGGCGATTTTCATTCCCATAAATCCTACAGGCTTTCACTCATTCGCAAATGTTTACACTCCATGTGCAAATCGAATGAAGTTCGACCGAAATATCCATAGGTATTTATTTTATCTAGAAGTTTCCTGACGACCGGATTATAAAAAGTTGTAATTAATAAATATCGCCACTTGAAAAAGTAATTTTAGCTAGTGGATTGAATGAAAGCGCTAAAAATATTTTGAGTTTACGACTGTGGCATGCCAAAGAAAACAAATCGCTATAACCAAGAAATGTTTGGTCTTAAATTAGACTGAATGGATGTAAGTATAGATGATTTATTTTGATATTGATTAAATGGTTGACTGAGGTGTCAGACTAGATCAAAATTGAGGTTAAGGATTTGTTTGTTGTTGTTAATTGGACTTTTTTAATGGCTTGTTTTTTATTATCATATCAAAGAAATTGTCAGGTATGAGTCTTGCTTCGTTTTAGATTTATCTATTTTAACCTACGTAGTCACGCCATAAATTATGACCCTAACTGCGATGGGCCACTCGTGCGTTTAGTTTTTAACAAGGTTAAATAATTTTCTAAACTAATATAAACAAATTAGTTCGTCGCAATACGTCAAGCAGTAAACTTGGAGTGGGGTAACAAGGAACAAGGGAAATAAGTGGCCGACCTCGCGAGAGCAGGAACTCAGCAGTTGCCAAAATGGTAGCCAATTATCTGTACGGATTTGTTCCTTATGGTTCCCTTTATGCCTACTTTTTTGATTATTCTCTCTAATGCTACATTGAAAAGTGTTGTTGAAAGAGCATCTCCTTGTCTTACTCCTCTGTTAATTGAGATGTTTTCCGATTTTCCTACCTCGGTCATCACTACAGCTTGTGAGTGTTCGGATTTTTTTCTAAAGACATCAGACAATCAGCCATTGTCTATCCACTGTAAGATCCGCCTCTTCAGTATGCTTCCAACTCGCGCGGTTCTGAGCTCTCCTCTACCAGTTTTTGATATGCAGTAATTCTCCAGCATCTTTTCTTACATTTTCCTGCCATGATGTCCAAAATTACTGAAACTAAACAAACTCTGTATAGTATGTTTACAATATCTATAACTATTAATAATAATAATAATAATTTATCGCTTAAATTTACGTCGTTAATTACGTAATTCTTAATTAACAACTAGTTTTATATAAAAATAATACCACATTTTAATCCGTAAACTTTTATCCATGGTTATCAATGAGTCTAGTCCCTTAATACTCTTACATAAACCGAGAGATCTCACGTTCGCTATAGCTCCCGATGCTAAACAGCTTTAAATGCTGATGAGCTTGTAATCTTAAATCTTTTACTTTTAGTTTTTAAGACCGGCTAAGTCAGCTAACGGTTTTACGTTATCTTCGTTAAACAGCACATCTTGCCTCTTGTTCGATATTGTGAAAATACCACGTAGTAAAGTAGTTTTGAAATGATATCGCAAGCAGTACAAAATCTTATGCGAATAAACATGTTTGCTTTTGTTTGGTGTACAATATCATTCGAAAATACCATTTTTATAATAACAACATTATAGAATCTTTTGTAATTGATAACATTTTTGGTCGGCTATTTTTTAAAATGAAAATGTATGGAGCAAAGAATTTGTATTAAATTTTGTCTAAGAAACGAAATTTCTTGTGTTGATGCATCAAAAATGCAAAGGAAGTCTTGTGACGATGAAGCTATGTTAAAAAAATTTAAAAGCAGTACAAGAAATTTGTTTATGAGGTTCGTATTCAATCGAGTCCCAGCTTTCTGACTATGTTTTAAACCACCGAAAAACCTGAGCCTTTAACGAAATAGTATATTTACACAGCTCATATAACTGGTGATTTTTTTAGTGTATCCGAACTTTCGATAGAGGTCGCTATCAAACAAACTTTGGGTTTTCGCGCCTTTAGTGTCAAAATTATTCAGTATAGTCTGGCAAATCATCATGGAACGTTAAACAACATTTTTCTATGCGCCAAACTTATAGAGCACTTCGTGAATTTTACGGTGCACATAATCTCCCATCCGAGCGATGCCTTCGCCGAATTATCGACAAATTCCAAACGCATTTCACGCTGCCCGATATTAAAACAAAAACAAGACACAAAACTGTGCGATCCAAAGAAAATATCGACGCTGTTGCTGGCAGTGTTGATGAAGATCCAAATTAATCAATTCGTCACCGTTCGTAGGAAGTTGGGATTTGTTATTCGACCACGTACAAACCATTGCGTAAAGATTTTGGTCTTGTGAAGGCACTAAACACCACCTTGTAAAGACAAGATCCAGCTTGTCATCCCGCGGCTAGTCTCCAAAAGTCCATTTTTGTTGCGTTAAGATTATTCTGGGTCTTTGACTTTAGTTGGAACTTCTCTGATTACACAGGTCAACAAATTTAAACTTTTTTGAGCTAACATTTTTGAAAATACAAATACATCACTGCAGATTGTGTGAATTAAAAATAAATTACATGAGATATCATACAGCGACAAAAACTTTCACTTTTTCCCTTTGTGTCCTGTAGCATCATCTCTTTTTATACACCAGCAGTAGTCGCCCAACATAGAAGGGTTCCGGCGTCCCTGGTGTCTTGCTGCCATCATTCTGATGTACTTGTGAAACCTCTCTTCTTGTTCGTCGCTTACTACACCCAAATTTTCAAAAAACCCTTTACGAATTCTGTGGGTTAGGCAGAAATTTATATTAAAATGCCTGGATTTTTTTGGAAAAACGGATTCCAATGAAATCTAGACCAAACTTGAAATCTGTATAATACAATGGATTTGATTTTTGAGGAAACTAGTTTAAAAATACCAAATGTTCATTGCATATACATTATTGGATTAGGGGCAACCATCGATTTTCAGACCTAGATAAAGTGCTTGCTGCAATTACAACATTATTACTACATGGCTTCTAAATTTAGCCAATATACCCCTCAAGCACTAAGAGGGTTTCTTCCTTGAAATAATATACCTCAAGATAATATCGTTGATATCATTCAATGAAAACTTTACCTTTACCTTTATATCAAATATAATAAAATTAATTAAGGAGTTCATGATATTCACATTTCTATTCCAATAAGCATGATCTTCTCAGTTAAAAGAACTAAATATATTTAATAATGATATATCTGTCGTATTTGTTGAATTTTCTGAATCCTGAAAATACGAATACACCCCTGAAAACTTCCATATGACCGACAAAGCAGAATTATCGATCGTCAGCTCTACCGCGAATATTCTCACAGTAACCGACTGAACTCCCGAGCAAACGTAACTCTCGTCAACGGTATGCGTATTGACATGACCATCGACTTTGTTTACACTTCGATCTTTGACGGTTTACAGTGATTCGTCACAATTTCCATTAAAAACCTACATTCCCAACTCACAGAAAGCATTTCGCGATCGCCCCGATGATATTCCCGAACAGCTCCATCGTCATCGTACTAAGCGTGTATTTGTGATTAGTTTATTGTGTACAGAGTGTCGTGGAGCATGAGAAAAAGTGCCCTAAGCAGTAGCAGCACAAAGACGTATACGCCAAACAATCTGGAAATAATAGGCAGCAAGGTAAAATTGTCCGAATCTCAAAGAGACAAGAAACCGAAACTACTTGCTCGAAAAACTTTATTTGTAGAGCCAGCTGAATCAGAAGAATTTTATACCGTTCATAAACCATGCCAAATTCACCAGAGTACCTCCATTAGAAAACCCGAACAGTACACATACAAAAACTGTCTGAAAACGTCCATAAAAGAGTATCAAAACTCGGACTTAGTTAATAAGGTGTTGAAGCAGATCAAGGAAACCTCAAAGGTGGAGGATTTTGAAAGAATTCTTAGGAGTCTCTGTAGGAACGAGAATTTTTTTAGCGCTAGAAAAGAGTACATCAGAAAAAATAAAAAAGACGAAGTTCTGGAGTATTACCAGAACGAAAAAATATATCAGGAATTTTTTGGGCAACACTATGAGTATTTGATGGATGTGGTTAAAAAGGTAGAAGAAGAAGAAGATTCTGGTTATTAAGTTGGAGGTATTTAAACAAGTGGTTTGAAAACTACAGTGAAAATTACAAATAATCTAATAAGCAAACAAGCGAAATTTCTTCTGTATAATATATCGATGTGCTATCACGAAGATTGCAGAGCAAAAGAATGATATCAAATTGGAATTGTTCAAGGTTTAACACTTTGGAAATATTTACCTGAATCTAAATCAGAAAACGTAAGAAACAATCTTAGCAAGAACGAAACATTTTATAACAAAAAAAGTAAACAAGAATATTTTTACTAATTTTTAAAAACAGTAGAATAGTATGTGTTTTTAAAAAGAATAGATTTTTAAAGAATTTTTTACGAAAATTAACTTTGCACGTATTTTAAGCAAGCTTATCCGAATTATTGCCTTTCAAATTTATAAAAAAATCACACAAAACCGCCTTATTGGCTTGCATTATTCGTTGAATTCTGTGATATATACAGGGTGTTTTCGTTTTTCTTAAATAAATGAACTCGCTGCCTTCGACCTGAACCAAATAGAAACGTAAATTGTTTCGTTGTACCGTACTGCATCGCTCTCACTTAAGTTCGGATGAAAATGATTGGGAAAGACTTTATCAACGGTTCGATTTACCGGAAAACGACTGCGTAACCGCGAAAGAATCAAGCCATCCCAGACAAAACAATCGCGTGTGCCGGAGACAAGTGAGGCGCGTTCCCGTCAGAAGTCACAACACACTCGAAAAGCGATCGCCGCCTCGAGAACCGGTCAGTGAGAAACGGACGAAGTTGTGTTTCGGAACTGTCGTATCGGTCAGAACTGTTTACCGTGCGGTTTTACGATATTTATTCAATATTTCGACCAAAACGGCACCAAACCTAGTGAAAATGGAGTGCAGGCCGCCTCCAGTGGCCAATACCCAGCACCAGATCAAGTCCAGGGATTTAGACAGGAAAGTTTTAAGGGAGACGCTGTACTCGGAGATCATCCAGAGGCACAGGAGGTCGATCTTCGCTCTCGGCTCATTCCTGAGGATGCTGAAGACGAAGAAGTCGAACTATAACGTGATCAAACAAGACGGTGAATCGGAGACTGAATAGCACACGTTGTTTTATAAAGGTGTGATGGTGTGAGTGCGTGTATAAGAAACGACGAGTGAATGATCTACGTTTCCAATTCAAGTAGTTGAATAGTTACCATTTTTTTAAGAAATACATATATGTGATTGAAGTAAAAAAAGCTTTTTTCTACTAGTTTATATGAAGAAGCAATGTAAGTTTTGCAAGTGGTGATTTTTTTACTATATATAGTTTTTGTTTTTATAAGGACCAATAATAGTTTTTTGCGTATTTTGATATTATTGTTACTACTTACTTCAAAGCTTTACTATTAAATTTGTCATTATTGCATAACGAGTCTATGTACAGCTTCTTTTAATATAATATTTTTCTTTTATGTGACATTTTTTCCAATGCAAATCTAACTGATTAGAGAAATAACATGTATACCTTTTATAAAACAATAAACAATAGTATAAATAAATAGTATTTTTTTCACAATTCACTGAATTAAATTATTTATAAGTTAAAATTTATCCGATTCATATCAAAAAATACCAAACACCGATTTAAAATCGAATCATAAATGAACACAAAAGTACCCAACCATTCTGGGAAGTAAATTGTATTTTAATTGCTGTATATTTTTGCTTTTAGAGACAAATGAATGAATGTAATATTTCTAGTAACTGATAAACAACAATTTAATTACTACTGCTATGATCAAAAAAGTACGGCCGCTTTTTTAATAATAGAAAGTATTTATTTATTCATGCAATTTAATTCTGCATTTGGGTTTTTGAATAAAAAAATATTGATAATCGATGCGAAAAACTTTTTAAAAATTTGTTACAATTAATTATCAATGAACTAAAATTTATAAAACTTAAAAAAAACACGTGACTACGAACGCGCCGCGATTGGCTTCCATGTTTATGTCATCATAATAGTAAATATATATATATATATATATATATATATATATATATATATATATATATATATATATATATATATATATATATATACTGTCAAAATTATTGTTGGTAAGAGCAAAATAAAATATTGTTTGTTACTAATTTAGTTCAGTAATGGGTGACATATGGTTCATAAAGTGTAATTCTGATAACATACCTACTGTGGATATTTTTATGGTCACAGATTTTCTCAAAAATGACATTCGGTTCAATTTAGCTGAAGTTCGAGTCCGCTAAAGCATCAATGTGAGTTTTTAAAAAATAATAATTTAAATGTAACTGTTTATAATGCTTATAAAAAAAACAATATAAATCATAATTAGAAAAACACAACACTTACATACTGTTTAAATCACTAATTTTATTTCAATAAAAAATATACTGTTATATTTAAACTACAGTAATAATCAATTTAGAATAAAAACAATCACTATCCAAAATTATATACATATTTGTTTGATTGCATAATAGTTTGATTGCTTTCATTGAAGTTTGCAATACTTTTAAAACCACACCGATTCTTCAAACTACCACACTAAACTCTATTAGAAATATGTTTTTTTTTTAAATCCACCTATACTAAATTATTGCTTTAATTAAGGTTTTCAGAATTTTTGAAACGATGGCGTTTTTTCGCCTTACATGTTTTACAAACCACCACATTAGATTCTTGATTTAATAATATTTGCAAATAAAAATAAATCTGGCTGCTAAATAACTCTAATGCATAACCAGCCAAAAAATTTTCCCAAATATGATAAGGCACCTAAACCATTTTTTTTGTGTGGAAAAATTTATAGTCGAAATGTGGGACTCCTGGAATATCCTGGAACCACTGTCAGCCTAACCATAGTCTTCAATGCCTATAATAAATTTCTAACCCATATTTAAACATACCCTATCGAATGAATATATTCACTCAATAGATGAAATGTGCTAAAATCCTGAAAAACACTAAATATTTTAACTATTTTGTTTTATTTAGAATAGAAATATACCATTTTCTTTACTTTTTAATGAAATAATATAAATAAAAGTTATAAAAACGAATGCGAAAAACAAAAGGACCCCTAATCTAATTTCAATATTTCATTCTGAACTTACCTTTGAACCTCCATATCTTGTAAAGAAGATATCTATGTAAAGATATATGGGTATAACGTCGAAAACAGTACCGAAAGCTTAAATAACAATTATTAACAAGTATATTTTCAAATCGCTAGCAAACCAACAAATGCAGTCAAAGATATAGATTAAACCCATAGAACAATAACTGAGATAAATTGTTATATTTGCCCGAGACGATTCTTTTCGGAAACAGCGCGAGAGAAAATTTCGGTGTAACTTCCGAATTGTTCCGAGACAACCCGATATTGGCGATATTAGCCTTCCTTTTTATTGTGAGGTCACTTACGTTCGGGTTTTTTTCGGGAACTGTCGGCGCGTCATCAATACTAGGTTTAAAAATGTATTTTCAATTTGATATAGCTTTTTAATTATAAAAAAGAAAATAAAAATAGTATTATTATTTAACTTATATATGATCATTCTATTGATGACAAAAAAACTAATTTAAAAGCCCATTTCATTGCAATATACTTATTCCAACATTGTTTCTTCGAGGCAGTTTTTATATTCGAATTATCGTATTTCCCTCCGAACGGCCAGCGAAGGCTTGAATGACTTCTATAGACTTAAAACGGTGTTTTTTTTTTCAATCAAAATGTCATATCTGATGAAAACGGTACCTATGCGACTATATTTATTTAATTTTTTGTGAAAAATTGAGGAATTAATATTTCGATGTGCGATGGTTGTCGTAATACAAAAACCATCAACTGTTTTGCGACAAATCTGGACATTTGTTCCGAATGGACCCCAAGCAAAAGACGAAGCGATTACTCAGTACAAGATATTTTGTAAAGTTTTCTTCAATAATTGTCGTGGAAGGTCGTCTTAACGAGGTTCATCTTCAACTGCTTCTCTACCCTCACTAAAGCCCTTGTATGATTTGTCCTTGTTACATTTATTTTTGACATACCTTGTCTAACTTTTTTAATGCATCAGCACGACAAATTTCGTGTTTTAGAAAAATGTAATGTAATGTAAGTTTTTATCCCGAAAAATTTTTCCATTTTAAAAAATCGCCTACAATTTTTCTTAACAATTACAAAAAACAGTATTATTTTTAACTTAACAAACGAAATGATATGAAACTTCTGTCAAATATCAAGTATAATAATATCAACAAAAAAAAAAGCAAATGATTGTATCGATACGCAAAGCGCCCGAAATTTTAAAACATGTCACCTTATTTTTTGATCATAGTATACTTTATAAAAACTAAAATTTAATGGGTTGTTATTTAATTAAAAAAGACATTTGCAGTTTGTTTTTGAATTCCTTTAATTCATATACGAGGGTTGTAATTTATGTATACGGAATAATAAATAAAATCAAATATTTATCGTTGAAAATGTTTTTATTGTTTTTCAAAATATTCTCCGCTAGGATCGATACAGTTTTGTATACACTTGAACCAATTTTTATAGCACTTTTTCCATTACATTTGGTATCTCTAAAACATGCATTTTGAACCCATCAACTGCTTCTTCTGGCGTCGAAAATCGTTGACCACATAGTATATTCTTCACGGACGGGAACAAAATTAAATCATTGGGTGCCAAATCAGGACTGTACGGTGAATAATTCATCAATTCGATTTTTTGACTGGTCAAATATTGAGTTGTTCGGTCCGAACGAAACAAATCACGACTGTACGGCGGATGATCCATCAATTCAATGTCTGAACCGGTAAAATATCCGGAGTTGTTCGGTCCGATGTGTGAGAGTTCGCGTTGTCATGATGAAGAATGATCCTGCGTCACTGGTTGGTTTTTTTTATTTCTTCAAAAGCTTCTGACAAACAAATGATTGTGTACCATTCAGAATTGACCGTTCTACGATTCTCTAGTGGTAGTGTGGTACTTCACATACTCATTTATCCCAAAGAAAAACAGGCAACCATTTGCTTCGAAGTGCTTTTTTGCACGAACAACTTTTGTTGGGTTTGGCTGATTTTAAAAGATCCATACACTCCACTGGTGTTTACTTTTGGACTTATACGGGCGCATAGATCCAAGATTCGACCCTGCCCAGGAGATATACATGGCTTTTGGCACATCACGATTGTAATTTTTGAGCATTTCTTTGCACCAATCGACACGAGCCTTTTTTTAGCGATTGTCAAATTATGCGGAATTCAAGGCACACAACTCTTTTTTACGGCCATATATTAATGTAAAATCTTCTGTATGCTTGTCCTACTAATGCCCAGGGATGCCTCAATTTCACGGCATGACTATCTTACTTACGGTATGGATGTCGCGCACGGTATCGATGTTTTCTGACATAACAACCGATTTTGGACGACCTTCTTTAAATTCGTCCACGAGCGAACGACGCCCATGATTGAATTCACCAAACTAGCGATATACAGTGGTTTTAGATGGTACTTCGCCAAAGGTCGAAGTGAGTTGATCGATCGAATCATCGCACTAAAATTCTCACAAGTTAATTTTATATTTTGACTGAGATGAAATTTTCAAGTCACTAAACAACATAATTAGCGTCCATATGACAAAACGTTCTGAGTACGTATACTGTCAACAATGTCAAACTTTACGATGTACATGTCAGATGGCGCCTAGCAGCTCCATTGTTGCCAATGTTTTTTTTAATAACAATAGAATTGATTATACTTTTTATAGTTCGAACTTTAAAATTATTAATTAATTTGCAGTGATTTATATTTTTAATTTGCATTAATTATCTTTTTCAAAAACCATGTTTTATTTGCTTTTTTTTGACAATAACTTTTTAACAATAACGTCTTTGGATGTTTAATATTATGCGGTTGTCATTCTTTTTATAATATGTAAATAATATCATTAATAATCGATTGGTGACAGGTTAGAAAAGTATAATAGTCATATCATAGTTTCTAATTCCGCACCATCCTTTTCACTCTAGTCTAATACTAATCAATTTCAAGGTATTTGAAATTTCATGTATGTAAGATTCATAAAACTGATAATATTCTAAACACAGGCACTGTGAGGATTAGTGTGGCTTTGATTAGTTAAGCGAAAAATGATTCATTGAGTGAGGGGGGAAATAATGGCATTGTACTGTGGCGGAAAGTCTTATAGAGCAATTGGGAGAACAATTTAATTTATTATTTTTGACAATGCAGTATATTGAAAAAAAAATAGAAATGACGGGAACAATTGAAAATAAACTCCGATCAGGTCGTTATCGAGTCTGCAAAAAAGTAACGGAAAATTGTCAAAGACGGTTTTAAAAAACTCACACAGAGCACCCAACAGCTTGCTAATGAATTTGAGATATGTTCAAGGAAGAGGTCACATTTCAAACAATAAAAAATGTCTGACTACAGCTCGTCTACCTCAAGAAACCCTTCCTCAATGAAATTAATACACCAAAAAACCACACAAAGACCACAGTTCGTACAAAAATATAAAGACAAACGTCTAGATTTTTGAGGAATTTTCTATTTCCAACAGGATAACGACCCTATACATACAGCTAATATAATCAAAGACTGGTTCTTCTGTAATGCACCTAGAACGTTACTCCCAACACCCCAAGCACCAGACCTTTATGCAATAGAAAATTTATGGTACATTCTAAGCAGAAAATTTCACTATCACCATTAAGAGCAATGAGCAACTAAAAGAGGTAATTTGACGCATGGAATAGTTCACCCACAGACATTACAAAAAAAATTAGAGTAATTAATGCCTAGGCATTTGGAACCTGTCATTCGTGCTAATGGGATGAACACAAAATATTAAATAAATTAGATCCCAATGGAAATTGATTTTTTTACGTTTTCAAATGTTATTGTTTTATATCTTCTATACAAGGTGTGAAACTAACTTATTTTTCATGGAGAAGGTTTTCTATTTTATGGTAACTCGCCACTAGATAGCGCTGCAGGACATCACTTCTACACACTACGACATCACGTATACATAGGTATTTGAACACGGTGAATATTTTCGCGCTATCCACTGTATTGTACCACGCCACTAAATTGGACTGTAGTACTTACAGTATTTAAATTTAAAAATGCTACCGTACGATTGACAATGTGGCTCAATGGATATAGATAAAGGTGAATAGAAATGTGTATAGGGCGGGTAGCTTAACTGGGCAGAGCCGTCGACATGTAATCGAATGATCTGGGTTCGTTGACCATCGAAAAGTCAACTATATGTTGCTCGCTCCAGAGTAGCCCATCAACTTCTATACCTTTGTGTACCTAAAAGTGAAACGAAATTTGTATAGGACGAGTAGCTGAACTGGGGACAGCCCTCGACATGTAATCGAACAATCTGGGTTCGTTGACCATCGAATCGTCAACTATATAATGCTTGCTCCAGAGTAGAAACTCCAAAAACTGTGTGTATATCCATACACCGAATCAGAAAACCAAAAGTATTGTTTAATAACTTGCGTTACGCTATATGTTAGTATTAGTTTGAATTACCTTAAATTAGTTTATTGATTGATTTATCCGTTACTTTGTGATAGTTCATTTTTTAAAAAGGAATAAAACAATTTTTTACTTTGTTGTCTATCACTTTTATTTTTAAACAAAATTTGTGTGACTTGAATATACAGTCGTTTTACGAAAGTATAGTCACACAAATTTTGTTTAAAAATAAAATTGATAGACAACAAAGTAAAAAATCGTTTTATTCCTTTTTAAATTAGTTTGATTATATAGCAAATGAAATAGTAAAAAATATTGTTCCTTCACGTGAATTATTAATAAAGAAATGTATATAATTTATCATCAATTTATACTAATAAAAATAATAGAATTTTATCAATATGAGTAATCTTTCATTTTTCCATAATTTTCTAGAACGCTTTATAGGTTCTACAATATATACAGACCACCCATTTTAAATATGTAGAGCTAAATAAATAAATTTTCACTAGCAGGACGTCTGCCGGGTTCTGCTAGTATATATATATATATATATATATATATATATATATATATATATATATATATATATATATATATATATATATATATATATATATAAACAAGATGTTTGACAAACCGAACGAATTCCGAAAATTGAAAAGATGCTTTAATCCATCCACTACACAAAAAAGGAGATAGAACGGATGTAAACAACTACAGAGGGATATCTCTTCTCCCAATTTGTTACAAGACTCTATCTCAAGGTCTACTAGACAGAGCACAGGGACAGTTAGAACCTAAAATTGGTAAATATCAAGCAGGTTTTCGACCAGGCAGATCCTGCCCTGAACAGATCCTGAATCTAAAGTTGATCCTAAGACATCAAAAACTGTACAATAAAAATCTCGTCTGTACATTTGTGGATTTCAAAAAAGCATATGATTCTATTGACCACGAATCTTTATTCCAAATCTTGAAAAAACAAGGACTAGATCTGAAAACGCTGGTAATTATTAAAGCAACTTTATCTAACGCAAGGCCAAAAGTTAAATTCATGGGTGACATCTCAGAGCCCTTCGAAATTAAAACTGGAGTGAGACAAGGGGATGGACTCTCGCCACTATTGTTTAACTGTGTTCTAGAAAAAGTAATACAGGAGTGGCGTGAAAAAAAATCGGCCCTAAATATTGACCAGCCCATCAAAATAGATTGTCTAGCGTTTGCTGATGATCTAGTGCACAAAAACAAATTGAAATCCTAAACGAAACAGCAGAAAAGGTAGGACTCCAAATTTCCTTTGAAAAGACACAATACATGACCTGCAACAGACTAAGAACACCATTTATAAAAACAAAATATGGTAACATCAGACAAGTCTCTCAATTCAAATATTTGGGTGAAATAATCATGGAAAAGCGGCCAATAAGGGTAGATGTGAAAAAATGGAAAGGGCATTGAGACTTACACAAGATAATTACAACAACATATGCATATCTAAAAACACAAAACTGAGACATTACAACACAGTTATTAAACCTGAATGTCTATATGGGGCAGAAAAGCTCATATTGAATAGAAAGAGAGACATCGAGGACATTGAAAAGAAGGAAAGAAAAATCATAAGAAAAATCTTAGGCCCCAAACAAATAAATAGCACAACATACCGACTTCGAGAAAACCAAGAAATCAAACAATACACATAAAACGGATGAATCCGAGTAGGCTAACTAGACAAATAGTCGAATTTTTATGAAAATAGGAGTACAGCTAGAGGAGAAATAATTAAATGGATTGCTGCAATTAAAGACGACCTACGATCAACAAATATTACACAAAGTGAAATTCAGGATAGAGGCTGTTTCAGACACAAGGTTAACGTTTGGAGGGTTGGCCAGAGAGAAAAATGTAGGAACACTCTAACAACTTGGTCTGGGCGCAAAGGAAGGCTAAGAACAAACGCCTCTAACTGTGCTTCACGTGGTCCACTAGGGCCCATATGTGAATAATAATAATATGTATATATTATTATTATTCACACATATAAATGTGTGTATATATATATATATATATATATATATATATATATATATATATATATATATATATATATATATATATTCACATATATTCAGTCCCTTTAATGTTAACTAAACTAAAAGAGAACCATAGACAGTCAATATTCAGAATCTATGTTGTTCGGCACGCCACAATCAATCGCTTTCGGTTATAATCGAGTAAAAACGCTCGGAAAAGACATTATCAACTGTTCGGTTGGCGAGGAAACGTCTGTATAACTGCGAAACGATCAAAGCAGCTTTGACGAAAAAATCGTATGTGTCGGAGACGAGTAAAGCGTGTTTCAGTCAGAAGTCAAAGTACTCGAAAAGCGATCACCGCTTAGAAATCCACTCAGTGGTATTGAGACCAAATTGTAAATTAGGACGTTGAGAAGCCTTTAGTGTCGATCGAGACTGTTATAAGTACGGTTTAACAATATATAATATATATTTTGTCAACCAACGACAATAATGCCTACGAAAATAGAATCTAAAACACCTTCATGGATCGCAACCGAACACCAGATCAAGTCAAAGGAACTAGACAGGAAGATTGTGAGGAAAATGCTATACTCAGAGATCGTCCAGAGGCACAGAAGAACGATCTTCGCTATGGGCTCTTTCCTAGGAATGCTGAGGAAGAAGAAATTGGAGAATAACGTAGTTAAACAGAACACTGAATCGCGGACTGAATAGTACATGTTGTTTCTAAAAGATGTGATGGTATTTGTTTGTGAGTAGTGATTGGTTTGTGTTTTCGAACTCATGTGGAAATAATTTACAAAATTAATATTTGTGATTAAAACAGGTTTTTTTATAGTAGTTTTTTTGAAGAAGAATGTCGTACGTCTTGAAGGGGTGAATTTTACCTATATGTTTTGATTTTATGAGGGATAATAATAGTTTTTATATTGTTAGTATTACTTGCTTCTAAACTTTACTTTTCTATTTTGTATATATTCACATCTGTGTCATGAGTCAATGTACAGATCTTTTTAATATAGAATTTTTATTTTACGTATCGTTTTTTTTTTATTTCAAGTATCACTAATGGGAAAAATCTGATAATGAATCTAATAATGAATGGGCTTATCCTTTTAAAATACGTTGAAATCGACCATTGTTATAAGCTAAAACTGTTTAAAAATATGGTATATTTAATTTTTTATTGAAATGATATATGCTTTTTTATAAATAAAATGCCATTTAATATTAAAAAAGGGTGTCCCAATACGAGGGTTGTTATTTATGTATCCGGAATAATAAATGAAAATAAATATTTATCATTGAAAATATATAGCACTTTTTCCATTCCGATTGAGGTATCTCCAAAAATGCATTTTGAACCGCTTCTTCTGGCATCGAAAATCGTTGACCACATAGTTTGTTCTTCACGAACGGGAACAAAAAGAAATCATTTTGGGTGCAAAATCACGACTGTACGGCGGATGTTTGCTTGTTATATTCACGGTATGTCACATGACGATCTTACTTTATCAGTTCACGCATAATATCGATCTTTTTTGGTACAACTGATTTTGGAGAATCTTCGTTAAATGTTTAGTGAAAGGCTGTTTTGTTTACTTTTCCACTTTTTTACTAATATTTGATAACTATATATTGATAACTATATAATAATTATTTATTGTTATTTATTAATATGTGATAACACTGTATCTTCTTCAGAACTGGCTATTTTTGAGGTTTAAACAAGCATAAATACAAAAAGTTTCTACAATAAAAATATACATTTTTTTAAAAATCCACACAGATGCTATTTATTATCTGTATACATTCAGTAAAGGGGAATTGTTTAGGTCTATTTGGTCATTTAGAAGGGTTTTCGCATCTTTGAGACGGTTTATTTCTAAAATCTCCAGGTGGTTTAGTTTTTTGCCTTTGTTATGTATATGTAATATTTTAAATTCACTATTAAAAAGATGGTTCTTATTTAACAAATGTGAAGCATAGTTCGAATTA
This sequence comes from Cosmopolites sordidus, assembly GCA_031761425.1. Classification (NCBI taxonomy): domain Eukaryota; kingdom Metazoa; phylum Arthropoda; class Insecta; order Coleoptera; family Curculionidae; genus Cosmopolites; species Cosmopolites sordidus. The sequence goes on from JARFXV010000238.1 coordinate 431,098, forward strand.
TGTTTATGATCGAGAAAGCTCCTTTCGTGTTCTTTAATTCTTTTGTTGGAAGATCTACCTGTTTGTCCAATGTAAGTTTTTGGACACGACCCACAATATAGTTGATATATCCCTGATTTATCTTTTTTGTTTGTTTATGCCCTGCAATTTTTGATGTGTTCCATGGCTGTTATTGGTTTGTTATTGATTGTAATGGAAACATATCAAAAATTACAAGGCAAAAACAAACAAAATAGATTGCAAAAATGGTGTGCCATTTCCGGATACATAATTAGCAACCCTCGTAGACTTAAATTAGCAATTTTATATCTCGCATGTCATCTAGAGACCCGACAATTTAATAATAGATCGTTTTACAACGGAAGAAGAACAGTAATTTTATCATTGATGGAGTTAGAAACAATGCAAAATCTTGCAATAAAATGATGGTTCCCGACGAAGCTCATTGCTACCTCACATGTTATGTGAGGAAGCGAAATTGTACTATTTGGGAAAGTGAAAATTCCCGAGTGATTGCAAAAGAACCTATACACCCTCTTCAAGTAACAGGGTGATGTACATGGTGGGCTGGAGGGGTTATAGGGCTATTTTTGCATGAAAGTAATTGATCGTGAAACGGTAAATGTTATTCGCGAAGGCTACCGTAATAAAACACTTTTTATAACCCCAATTGGATAGTATGCCCCTTAACAGTATATTCTTTAAACAAGATGGCGCCACGTGTCATACAGACAAGAAAACTTTGGATTTGTTGCGGATACGTTTTCCTGGAAACGGTGATTTTCAGTGGCCTGGAAGATCATGCGATCTAACCTCCCTTGATTTTTTCCTGTTGGGACAAAATATATTCTAACAATCCGCAGACGATTAATGACCTGAGACAAGACTTGCGTTACTGGACTTAAGTTACTGGTGAAATTGAACCACAATTGTGCCAAATTGTTATTGATGCAAGCAAATTCTTATTGCATAAACATGATGTTTGTTTTAAATTCTTGGCTTTAGTTAAAAAAGAAATCTAGAAGTACCTATTGGAACACCATCTATAAACACTTTATAACGAATGAATTATTTCACTAGGTAGTTTAAAAAAAGAATTTAAACTATAACAAATATTTTTTTCTGTAAAAAAAATATTGAGAGGAAATTAGAAAATATGATATGGCCACCATACTTTCCTGATATGTCACCAATTGGTTATTTATGACAAGGAACGATAACTATATAATACTAAACAAACATCGACTGAACCATTTGAAAAAAAAGCACATACTGTATGGTTTGGTAACATATATTAACGCTAACGCTAATCCTCAAACTTTGTAGAACTATGATAAAACTACATGTAGGTGTAAATGATAAATAATATAACTGCTGCAAATTAATATTATAAATTTTGCAGTATAAAAAAATATATCCCTCTCAATTGGGTCAACAAAGCGACTACACGAAATGCACATGTTTTCTTTGTGGGCAGAGCTAAAAGCGAGCATTGGATTAAAACAAACTAACCTGAAAAAGAGACTTGATAGTTGGGAAACAAAATATCACAAATATAGTGTTAATTACTAGAGACAAAATATTTTGCCTCCATTGCATATAAAATTGGAAGTAATATAAAATAACTAGCTGTACCCGCCCGCTTCGCTGGGCATTTAAAATTAACATTATTATTTATTGTCATTATTACAATTTCTTTATAAAAAAAAATTTAACTTCCCCTTCCCGTATTAAATCAAGCTTACATATAGTATCCTCAAATATAATATTTAATCTTCCTAACATTTAATCTTCGTCATCTATCTCATCTTCTTCGATGATAGTTTCGATTGGCCGCAAATCGTTCATGAGCCCCATGTACTTATTAGTTAAAACGACACCTTCTTCATTGCACCGAATGATGTCATTTGGAAAGCATTGTTGTAAGGTCTGATATATTTTAAAAATGCATTTGATTTTACATGTGTTCCATAGAGTAGCGAATTTAATAGCTCTGGAAGTTGTCGCAAAGGTTCTAGTTTTATTTTACCAGCTGAACAGCATAAACCTTCACATTCACCAATCCACTTTAATGCTTTACAATAACTACAAATTTTTGTCATTGAGCTTAACTTTGATTGTTGTTTATAATCAACTGTAGGATCATACGAAAAATCAGAATTAATTTTTACTTTCCAATGAATTTTTAATTTCATTCGTCGTAAATCTTCTTTCCTTTTTTGTTCTTTTAATAATATATACATATACATAGATGTATATGTTTTTAATATATTTTTAAATCAGTCAATTGACATTTGGTAAAAGTTTGTTTAGGTTGGAAAAAAACAAAGTTTTAATGCTACAGAAAAGTATTAATTTAATAGTTTAATTAATAATTAATTTATTAAAATTAATAATAATAGTAGTTAATGTACATGATAATAATAATAATCAAAAATAAGTTAATAAAAGCTGAAATTTTAAATTTAGCGTTTTTGATCATTAGCGCCCTCACAACTGCTTTAGGAGTTTGAACTCCGTTGCAGACGTTCTTAATTAGTCTTAATATAGCCCAAGAAAGAAAAAAGTCATTTCAAATTTTCATTTTAATAATCTATACTAATATACAAATCTACAGTGGTTTTTACGGATGTTCCGTTATAACTACTGAACCATGCATCCGATTGGCTTGAAACTTGGTATCCATGTAGAAAATACATGTACTTAATGGATAGGCTAATTTATGCGTGTTGGACTCTCTACACCAGTTGCGGGGGCGTTAATAATGAGAATCGCTAATTATCTGATTTTATAGCTTTTATAAACTTATTAATTAATAATTTTAATAATTAATTATTAAAATCAGATAATTAGCGATTCTCATCATTAACGCCCCCGCAACTGGTGTAGGGAGTCCAACACTCATATAAATATGAGCCTATCCATTAAGTACATGTATTTTCTACATGGATACCAAGTTTCAAGTTAATCGGATGCATGGTTCAGTAGTTAAAACGGAACATCCGTAAAAACCACTGTAGATTTATATATTAGTATAGAAGTACAGATATAGATAGATTCCTGTTTCAATTACATATCAAGGAAAAATGCTGGTTTCACAAGGGGAAACTTAAGACTGGCATTTTCAATGGACCGCAAATTAGATTTGGAATCATAAGCCTGGTTTTCTTTCATCAATGTAAAAAATGTCCTAGTGAATTATAAATCCGAAAATTATCACGAATTGGAGCAAAACATGAGCGAAATTTTCAGAAAGCTTGGACATAACCATGTGCATTAAAGTTCGCTACCTCCACAATCATTTGGACAAATTTCCGGATAATCTTGGCTCTTACGGTGAGGAACGAGGAGAGCGACTCATCGGGATTTGAAAAATATGGAAGAAAGGCACCAGGGTCGATGGGACAAGCACATGATGGTTGATTACTTCTGGAACATACATGCGTGAGTGCTTGAAAGAAACTCACTCGAAGAAATCACGAAAAAGAAACTTTCTCCGTATTCAATGTTGTAACAAAAAGTAAAAAATATGAAATAATCGTATTTTTTCGACACCTATCATATCTCGAAAATTACACGTACATTTCAAAAATGTACCGTTACAGTATTTCCGTGACCAAATCCACTGTAGACCTGTGTTATATTACCTTGGTGAATATTAGTTATTTATCAATTACAATAAATATTGGTTAGAAGCACACACAGTTCTAAAAATAAGACATTTTTAATAATATACTGATAATGGTAACTTGGTTGGCGAAACGCTTGTCCAGTGAAATAAATGCGATTTAATATGACTTAAAAATTCTTAATGTATTAAATTTTAACAGGAAAGCTTTTTCTTTCGGTTCAACTCACTGATCGTTACCAGAATCATTTTTGCTTTATCCTGAATGACTTTGCTTCTTCGTTTGCCATCACCAACATCACCAACCCACATCAGTTGCTGGAAATAACGGTCACCAATAATCGTTGGACCACATTGGAGCAACTCATAGTGTACGATGCCAAGCTGATCCCACATACAGCAACTCCTTTTTGGGGTACATATTTGCTTTTTTTTGATGGCTCTCATCATTATATTTTTGTGACAGGCCACAATTTTACTCACACAATTCTTTTTCATGAATCTGGAAAGCAATTTTATCATTGCATATTATTATCAGATGTGAGTCCATAGGAGATACCACGACTCTCCTGGAATTTGACTCACCTAGAATAAAGATATCCTTTCAAAAAGGAAACAACTATATACTGTATCCCAGATAAGAATGCACTCTGCAGGGATCTCGGAATCCATAAGAGATACAGAGATTAAACTCGAAGAGATTTACCACTAATTGGTGTTTAGTGGTAAATCTCTTCGAGTTTAGTGTTTCACACCGAAGGTTCCTATAGAAGAATTGACATACAGAGATGATTAAATCAGAAAAAAGTTGGGAATGCTTTAAAATAGAACTGCAAAAAACATTAATCTCAATATACAATTAAAAACAATAGTTCAGTTAGAAGAAGAAGCTGAGAAATTCACAACTATAATACAAACAGCAGCTTATAACAATACAAAAGAAATTACTCATGTAACTAAAGAAAAAATAAGAAAAGCCAGTAGAAAATGGTATCAGTCGAGAGATCCAGCTGACAAAAACGTTTTAAATTACATAACCCAAACACTTCGTAGGGAAATGCAAAAAATCAAAGAAGAATCGGTCGGTATATACCTACAAAATCTAGCGGCGGATGAAGAAACGGATTACTCCTTATGGAAAGCAACAAATAAGATCAAAAGACCTATAACCTCAACCTCATCGATCAAAAAAGAGATGGGATCATGGGCACGTGACAATAAACAAAAAGCGGAATTATTCGCAGAGCATCTGATGGATATATTTGCTTCTAACAAGATCAATGGAGATACTAGACTGGAAGCAATAAACAACATAAAAACTGAAAAAGTCACTCCAAAAGATGTAAGTCAAGAAATAAAGACTAATTTAAATTCCAAAAAAACACCTCGGTTTGATATAATCACAGGTAAAATAAAAAAACTGCTGCCCAGAAAAGACATACTTCTGCTCACATACCTGTTTTAGGTAGCCTTCCGTCGGAGGCATATCCCCGCAAGCTGGAAAATAGCCGCAATAACCATGATACCAAAGCCAGGCAAACCACCCAACGATATCAATTTCTATAGGCCTATTTCATTGTTGGCAATTATCTCAAGGTTATTTGAAAAACTTCACTCATAGAATATAATAAGTTGATACCAAATTATCAGTTTGGTTTCAGAACTAAACATTCAACTATTGATAAAGTTCACTGCGTCACTGGGAAAATAGAACGTGCACTGGAAGGAAAGCAGATCTGCTCTGCAGTCTTCCTAGACATGGCTTAAGCCTTTGATAAAGTGTGGCACGAAGGCCTAATATACAAGTTAAACAAAATGCTGCCTAAAAAATATGTAGAGATACTGACATCATATATATATATATATATATATATATATATATATATATATATATATATATATATATATATATATATATATATATATATATATATATATAAATATACATATATATATATATATATATATATATATATATATATATATATATATATATATATATATATATATATATATATATACAGACTTTTAAAAATAAAGCAAGAAGACGAATATTCTGATCTGAAAGAAATAAGAGAGGGAGTTCCTCAAGGAAGCGTTCTTGGTCTCGTCCTTTATCTATTATAAACTAGTGATTTACCATCTCTAAAAGACACTGCAATAGCTACATTTGCTGATGATACTGTTCTACTAACGGTGGCTCAAAATATAGAAACCTCAACTAGAAAACTACAATCAGCAAGCGATGAAATAGTAAATTGGACTAAAAAATGGAAAATCAAGGTCAATAAACTAAAATCTACACATGTCAACTTTACTAACAAGAAAATAACAGGCAGCTCCGTCTAGATATAAATGGTACCATGGGCGTAGCCAGGATTTAGTTTTTTGGGGGGAGTTAGTTTGAAGTAAATAAAACAACAAAAATATACTTACATGAAATTTAATATCTATATTTTCATCGGAAAAATTACGACATATTTATAAAGTTCTTAACTTTAAATGAAACGGTTAAATTAATTTCATTCCTCTGCGCTAAATCTAAAACCATTAAAGAAGAAATCTTCGGAATCTCTTCACTCCTCGAATTTTTTCGGTATAATATTAGGTAATATGTGGCTTATTTCGTGTATATACACGTGTGCATATGTGCTGAATGCCAAATACACGTATACATATGTGCTGAATGCCAAATACCTCGGCATGTCTCTTGAATCCAAATTAAGATGGAAAGAGCATATAAAGAAGAAAAAACTGAGCTTGATCGGCTTTTCTCGACCATCATCAACTTTGTTTTTTTAAATAGTCGAAAAATGTTATTTTATGTTTAGTAAATTCTGCTTTTTATTCTGAATCCAACGACATGCCACACTTAATATTTATTACACGCTTTCGACTGATTGACACATCTCTTCAAATAGAATTAGAAACGAATACCACATATCGGAATTTTTCAAATTTCAAAACGTGAGGTTGGAGAGTTCAGTGAGGTGTAACTGTTTTCAAACTTAATCATCTCTGTATCTCTTATGGTTTCCAAGATATAATTTATCATTTGAGTATAAATGTTCAGGTAGTTATAGATCGGGGAAGTGTAGAGGTCATATAATAATTTTCAATTCACCATCAGCTCCCATTTACAGGACGATTCCCTTTTGGGAAATAAATTTATGATTTATTTACGACATTTCTCCGAATGTTGAACAAGCTCATCCATATTTTCAGATTTAATATTTAAAATAGAAATCTTTGAAATTGCTTTACTTTCCTGCCTTATTGCCTAAATTCCGTGATATATAGGGCATTTTCCTTTTACATAAATAAAACAAATGACTGTCTACTATTTAAATCAAATAAAGAAGTACTGCCTGTTAAATATAACAGGACGTAAATATAACAGGATGTAAATTGTTTCAACGCACCGTACTCAATGGTTTTCACTTAAAGTGTAGCGAAAACGTTCAGAAAAGACATTATCAACTGTTAGATTTGTCGGAAAACGTATGTATAACGGGGAAACAATCGAAAGAGCCTAGGCGAAACAACCGCATGTGTCCCAGACAAATGAAGTCTATTCCCGTCAGAAATCAAAGCACACTCGAAAATATATAGCTACCTCGGGAGCTAACTAAGTTGTATTTTGAAACTTTAAAGCGTGTTTGTTAAAATATAACATAAACTGCCTCAGTTGGCCAATAAGGATCCCTTATCAGATCGAATCCAGGCATCTGAACAAAAAAAAAATGGGAAAGCGCTTCTTGAGGATACGGAAACTTAATATTCGTCCTGGGTCCTTTTCTACGGATGTTAAAGAGGAGGACATCGAATCAAAACTTGATCAGGCAGAATTGTGAGTCACATAATGAGTAATACTTTCCGTTTCTATATAGGGGTTAACACTTAAAAATAAATAAATATTAGTCATTTTTTGAGTTGAGAACCAAACACGGTATTATCTTATGTAACATTTAACTTAAAAACAGAAAATGATCTGATGTTTGATGATGTTTTTTTCTATAACAACATTTTTTTTATATAAATTATTGTGGAATTGTAGTAGTGTGGTAGTGTGGTAGTGTAAATGGGTATAATCCCAGCATATCTGATTTGTAAACAAGTGAACCTAATAAACGCTGTCGTTGTTTTTCGTTTTTGTTACTTAAAAAATAAAACATCAGAATTAATTCAAACTTGTTTAATGGCTGTTAAATTACAGAGTAGTTTTTGCATTTTTATTTATGAAAAGTAACTATCCTTCATCATGCTTCTTCATACTCATTTAGCCTGGAATTGAAATTTTTAATCACTCGCTGAAGCATCGCTCTTGGAATCACGTGGATTTCGTCTGTTATTATTTGCTTTAAAACATTTAAGTTGGGTGATAATGGGTTGAAAATGACTTTTTAAGTAGCCCCATAGGAAAAAATGAGCATTTTGTTAAATCTAGACTCCTCAGTGACTAGTTGATGTTCCCTCGGCGACTAATCACTCTTTCAGGGAATAAATCATGAAGTGCTACTAAAAAATCATTCGTGACGTAGAAAGTTGCTCCATCTTGTTGAAAAAATTCCAGATCATATGACGATAACGATCGGAATTAACAGTCTGAGTGCGACCACGGTTAGTGTACGATTAATGTATTAGTGGAGTCTCTAACAAACTGACCAACGAGGTCAACATTCGTGCTGCTTCTTGATGTCCTTTTGCGCCCAATTGATTTATCCGACATTGTGTTTGCAGTCTCATTAAACTTGCGCACCCAATTTGTTGTTAATTATTTAATTAATAACAACATTGGGTGTTGGGTGGTGCGAATTTTCGCACTTGACACATTTCTCATGGTCGCTAAATTTACACGTGTCCTATACAGACGTCGAACAATAGTGTAGGTATCATTATTTTTATAACACGCATGAAGGCAAAAAGTGCGCTGTGATCCTGTGAAGGGATTCATCACTACTAAACTAATAAAGCCCGTCAAACATTTGACACCACTCCCCTCCCCCCGCTATATGTCCACAGTCCACCAGTTATTAAAAAAGAAAGAAAACAAAAATTCTATACGCAATTTAAAAAACTATAAAGCCCCAGATATAGATGGAGTCACCGTAAAAATAATTAAAGCAATGGGAGAAGTAAGAGTAGACATGTATCACAACATTTGCCAGAAAATATGGAACAGGGGATTGTAGCCAGAAGATTGGCCGATCTCAGCATTTATATATTTTTTTCCTTTATTTGGGTTTTTCGCCACTATCTAAAACTCAAAAAATATCAAAAATAACTGTTCTTATGTAAAGAAAGAATCACTGGGTAAAAACAAAAAACCAAACGGAGACAAATTTCTCAGTGATTCTTTTTTATAATAAATTTGCCTAACGAACAAAATTTTATAAGATATAAAAATTTTTACAAACTTTTAACGTCAAGGTTTTCGGAGGGTACTCTACCCCCGTTTTCAAAACTAAACTAAAAAATAAATTATATTATTTTGTAATATATAAATTAACGAATGAAAGTAAATATATTTTTTGTATATGTCAACGATACGATATAGTTTTGTTTTTACCCAGTGATTCTTTCTTTAAATAAGAACAGGTATTTTTCATATTTTTTTAGTTTTTGGATAGTGGCGAAAAAACCAAATAAAGGAAAAAAATATATGAACACGCCACAATCATTCAGACATTACTCAGACATTACTCAGACTCTAGAGAGAAATGCGATAATTTGCACCGTATTGCTCTCATTCCACTAAATCCAGTAAAATCCTCCTTGGCATTACCAACGAAGACTTAAAATACAACTTATCAGAGCAGATTCCCGCAGAACAAGCTGGATTGAAAGACACTCCAAGTCTCTCCAAGAAGAGGTACACGGGAACAATTATTCAAAATTTTACAAATACTCGAAAATGCCAGAAAAATCAACTATCCTCTCCATCAGGAATCTCCAAACTTTCCAGCCTTATACCCGTACTGCAGTTCCAAGAGCCAAAACCGTTTTAATTTTTCTTCCATTATCTATAATTTCTAAAATAGTCGCCGAGTACGCGACCTAAACGAGCATACGCTTGCTAAATTGGCCATTCCAATTACTATTGTATATTGTTATGATCGTGACACTTGACGACATCTGGTGGTCAAAAGCGGAAATAGGTAGTGGTAGTACCCCCTATCGCTAACAGATGGCGCTAGTAGCACTTTCGAAAGCGCAGTAACAATTAAACATTCGTGAATAACCTCGTTGGTTCGAGAAAGTTCTGATGTATTCCACTGACTTCGAGATAGCAGTAATTGGAGTATAAAAAGGCTAGCGGCGCGACCGCGAATCAGTCTGCCTAGGGAAGGCGAAGGAAGGGGAATTGTCTGTTGTGGAATAAAGTCGTACGTAACCCCGTTTAAAAGACATCTTCGAACCGAACAACGCCCATACGTAACAGTATTTTGATTTGACTTGTGTTTGTGTGTGAGTTACTAGTATGGAAAAGAAGCGAAAAGTAGACAGTGAATGCAGAACATTCAAAGATCAATGAAACTTTCAATATTTCGTGATTGAGTCCAATAATAAAGCGCAATGTTTGATTTTCAATGAAACCATAACCGTTCTCAAAGAATATAACATTAAACGTCATTATGAAATGAAACATTTTCAAAATGACTCAAAATATACAAGAAATTTGCGGACAGAAAAATTTGAAGCTTTGAAGCGCCGATTGAAATCACAATCACACTTTGTTTACGAAAGTCAATACTGAACAAGAGTCTGTAACTCGTGCCAGCTTTCGTGTGGCTCTTAAAATCGCGAAACGTGGAAACCCATTCATCGATGAAGAAATGATAAAGAATGCGTAATTGCATAGCTGAAGAAATATGCCCCGAAAGGGTAAATTTATTTAAACCTGGCTATCAAATATATCATCTCAACTGTATGACAAAAAAGACCTTCTTGATTGGTTTTCTCTAGCCTTGGATAAGTCAAGAAATATGCCAGATACTGCTCAAGTGTATTTTTATTCGAGAAGTAGATAAAAGCCATGAAGTGTATGAAGAACTTCTTGATATTGATAGTATTCACGGTACGACTACTGAGGAATACTACTAAGGGAGTTGAAAATGCCATTAATAAGAAGAACCTTCGATGGAAAAACTTGAAACCTATTTCAACTGATGGAGGCAAAAACAGGCGTGATAAAAATAAAGTTACATTGCAAAGTTGCAGTGGTCTCAATTGCGTTAAAGGCTGTAGAAAATAATGGTGGTTCAAAATCATTAGTCTTACATTGTATCATTGATCAACAGTCCTTGTGCGGAAAATTTTTGGATAGTTCTGAAATTCTAAAATCAGTCATATCAGTTGTTAATTCCATCAGATCCACTGGGCTCGACAGTTCCGCGAGTTTATTGAAGAGATTGGAGAAAATGACTCACCTTAGGTCTTTCAGCACTTTTTTGAACTTCGAGCAGACATCGAAATTTTTTTGAATGAAAAACATCGCTCTCTTACCGAATTACAAAATAGCGAATGGCTGTGGAACTTAGCATTCTATGCCGATTTGATAAAACACATGAACGAACTGAATTTGAGATTTCAAGTTGAAAACCAACTTCTCCCTGATTTATACACTAATATCAAATCGTCCCGGCAGAAAATAATACTGTTTTAATCACAATTACGTAAAAAATGTTTCACACATTTTAAAACATGTGAAAAATTCAGCCACACTACTGAGTCTGAGTATCCCGTCGATTTTGCAATCGAAAATTTGAGTTCTTTGAAGATAAATTTTGATATTCGTTTCTCAGACTATGATGTCATTGCGAATGAAATTAAGATTTTTCGAAATACTTTTGATACTGACATTGAAACCCTAGATCCGGAACTTCAAATGAAAATTATTGATTTACAGTGCAGTGATATAATTAAGAACAAATATCGAAACCCATCTTTGTTGGAATTTTATAAGAGTCTTTCACTGGTACAATTCAATAATTTGCATAAATTTGCTCGTGGGTTGTTTTCTGTTTTTGGTACTACTTGCTTGTGTGAGGAAATATTCTCCAAAATGAAGTACACAAGGACGGTTTACAGATCTAAGTTAAGCGATGAGCATCTTAAATCTCTTTTAATAATTGATACAAGCAAAATTGGTTCACAACTATAAACTAGTGTCAGTGAAAAATCACAATGACATAAATCTCATTAGTATTTTTTACAAGTGGACACCCTACGATTTCATTCGCGTTAATTTAGCTTTTCCGTATATATATATATATATATATATATATATATATATATATATATATATATATATATATATATATATATATATATATATATATATATATACGATATTCTTTACTCCAACATAACTACTGAGACTGAAACCGCGGAATATCCACTAGTTTATAATTTAGCGGGATACATTTCAATTTTTTGTTAGTTATTATGCTTAAGTTTAATTAAGCAAAATTTACTTAAATTTTCTGCGTATTTTACTTGTCATTTTACTTGCTTTACCCAGCAAGTAAATAAAACCAAGTTATTATCATTTTGTGTTTATTTATTCAACTTATCACAGCAACAATAACAATAATAAACCATTAGCTGCCGTGGGCCGGATTGATGATACTGGGGGGCCGGATTTGACCCGCCGGCCATAGTTGGAAACCTTTGCTCTACACTACCAGACAAAGGCACGAAACTAAGATAATTTGGCTGCATTGAAAGCAAGGATGGCAATAACCTCGAAAGACTGGTGGTACAAAGACGGATGGAGGGTTCTAGATCACGTGTCAAACCTCTAAGAAGATGGAGAGATAAAATTAATGACCTAATTAACTGGTACATCTTTCCAATATGCAACCAATGAAGCCAGAAATAGAGAACGCCGATGAGGAGCAGTCCGGAAAGTGCGCGAATAAAATGTGTCCATAACTCACTAGTCTTCCGTAAAGAAGAACACGAAGAAGAAGATTGTGGCCTTGTAACAAATTATTGTATTATAATGATCAGTCATAATATCACCTTAGAATATTATTGTTGATGATTTACTGTTATTTGATTTCTGGGGATGTTCCTATTAATGTCCACGAATAATCAGCAAATAAACTGGGGCTTCATTTATCTTGATATCGTTTTTCTATTACAGAAATGTTTACGTCACCTTAAAGGAGACTCTATCTTTTTAATACGGATACTAAAAGTTTTGACAATAAATTTGGCAGATTTAAATCTCGAACTAAATCATACGTTCAAACTGGAAAATCACATGCCGTTCTGCTGAACATTCTGTAATATCAAATAAAGGGTCGTTTTCGATTTCCTGTAGAAATTATGCTTGCCCACTTGAAGAATCAGTGGATTCAGGTTCTTTTTCATTCAGATTATAAGATTTTGATTGTATTGAAACACGAAGTTTATCAGTATGATCCACGACTCGTAAAACTGATAGTAAAGTAGGATACTGCACGGTATGTTTAGACTTTGGTTCAATACCTATTTAGTTAGTAAGGCAAAAATAACAATCTGTGATATTATATTTCGGTTCTTTTCGAATTATTGACACTGCATTTTACGATTTGCATCTTTGAATCAACCTATTATTAATGTTAAATTATTATTAATGTATTATTAAAGTTATAGAGGAGAGTTGCCGAATTTGGACTACCGCCTAGATTAGACCACCACTCGATCTAGGTCGGATAATACATATATGTCCTAATGTGGGCACTATGTTGAATATTAGCATAAACCGCATTGCTGCAAAAAGTAGTAATACAGTACATTGTTTGACAGTGGATACAGAGAATTAGTGTTTTAATAGATCTAACTGAACTGATCTAGATGAACTAAATAATTTAACTAATAACGAAACACTTTTGGACATTGTTAAAGTAATTAACAACAAATTGTATTATATATTTTAAAAGCAAATTTATTCAGGTACAAATTAATGTGACAGTTTTATTAGCACAAGTTAGAAGTAGGGTTATGTAGTATATTCTGGCATTATGAGTCAAGTTGCTTAGATTAAACCATATCGCAATTGCCCAAAATGGACCGGATCAATTTAGGCAACCCTGATAAACTACAATTTCCAATAAATCTTTTATGTCTTTTTCGGCCCGTATTGCTAAAAGAGGACATTAGGGACGTTGGTCCGAAAGTGATTTATTAAAGGCTGTTGCAGTTTATAGAAATGGTTATATTGGTTTGAACGAATGGAGTGGTATTTATCATGAACCTAAAGCAACTATAAAGAGATATGCGGATAAAAAAAATACTACTGGAAATAAAGTGAAAGCACTTGGTAGACAGCCCATATTTACTAATGACATGGAAACAATTCTAACCATAACCATTCTATGTTTTTTGGTTTGACTATTCGAGAAGTGCGAAAACTAGCTTTCGAACTCGCTGAAAAATACTCTTTGCCATATACATTTAATAAAGAAAAGAAAATAGCAGAAAAAAGTGGTTGTACACATTTATGCGCAGAAATCCACAGTTGTCAATACGAAAACTTCTTCAAGTTTTCGTATTGACAACCTTCGTACCCCAATAGCAAGTGCCTTCGTACCCCAATAGCAAGTGCACGAGGCTTCAATAGAGAGAACGTAGGACATTTTTTTGATATTTTAGAAAAAACTGTGGACGAGTTTAATTTCACCGCAGAAACTATTTTTAATGTCGATGAATCGGGATTTTCGACAGTACAAAAAACTCTACAAAAGGTGGTTGCTTGTAAACGCCAAGTAGGAGGCCTAACAAGTGCTGAACGTGGCGTTCTTACAACTATGGTATGTGCGGTCAGTGCTGCTGGGTTTTATCTTCCTCCGATGATCATTAAAAATAATCAATAAAGATCTTCAAATTGGGGCGCTCCCGACAAGCTTTGTTACTATATCAGAATCAGGTTACATAAATTCCGAATATAAAGGTGATAATATCAAACTCAAATTTCTAAATTACTAAATGAAGCATATGACAGAGCGGCAAACTGTGACAGTAGCTGAAAATGCCTTTCGTGCCACTTACTGGTACTTGGCCAGTTAACAGTCGTCTTTTAGGATCTCCAGTTTGCACCATCAGATATGCTACAACCTCAACATTGTGGCAATGTTACTGAAATTGGAATAATTACTGGAAATTCAGCAGGTACGTCAATACCCAATAACAGTGATTCCACTGTTGTTTGTATTTCTCAGAACAAAAAGCTTAAAAACTTTGATGATATTATTCATAAAATATCACCGCTACCAACACAAAATCCACAGCCAGGTCCATTGTCTTCTCGAGCACAAGTATTGCTCAGAAAGCACAATTAGTATCAACTATTGATAACGTTCTGGTATTAAAACGTAGCATCGAAGAAAAGATTAAAAAGACAAAACCACAAAATATTGGAAAGAAAAGATGTGGCAAAGAATAGAAGATTAAAAAGAAAAAACAAAGAGTACAAATGAAAACTACCATATGTGATGTTTGTATATATGGTTTTGTACCATATGTGATAAAAAAGGCGAAGAAGAGATGATTCAATGTCACGCTTGGGTTCATACAAAATGTGTTGGTGTGAGTCCAAAGATCAAGAAGTATTTTTGTTTTAATTTTACTTAATGGTCCATTTTAAGGAGCCAGGGGTCCATCGCAAGAAACCGGTTTCCTTGGATGGACTGAACACTCAATTTTTTATGATAATAAGTAAACAAAAATAAAATAGTTATGTTAGTTTGAAGATTACAATACTACAATTGTTTTCCACCTAAAAATGTCTTTATCAGCTCATATATAGAAAAATGTTGAAGTGATCCAAATTCGGCAACTCTCTCCTATAAGATATATGAGGGGCCTATGACTTATCTTGGTTTCCAAGTTTTATTCCGAAATAAAGTTGTAAGCCTTTCGCACAAGCGCGGTAAAAGTACGTTTTTGTAATTTCTTAATTCAAAAAACTTACTACTCACGACAGAAGCTACTATACACTCGGAAGCCAGTAGACTGCTGATGGACGCTGTCTCTACTGGCAGCACTCTACAAAATTAGTAAACAATAATAAGCAGATCAATTCTTTTATTGGAACCTTTGGTGTGAAACACTAAACTTGAAGAGATTTACCACTAAACACCAAAACACTTTTTTGAACTGCTCGACGCACGTTTCGCTAACCATGTTAGCATCATCAGGAGATGATTTAATTTATTAAATCCTGATGATGTGTAGTAGATGTGTTTAATGGCAAATCTCTTCAAGTTTAGTGTTAATAATAAGCAGGTCTTAGCCAGTTATGTTCGTCACTGCACCTTTAAATATTGCTACTCCATATTGTAAAATATAAATTTATGTTTTACAGAAAGTCTATAGATGAGGTTTTCAGTATAATTAACACATATACAGGAAAAAAATTAAGAAAGTTTTTATGAAGCTAGACAAAGCCGTTCGTTATCAATACACCAAATGTATGAACCTTTTAGCAGTTTGTGTTAAAATATTAAATTGTTTAAGATACAACTATAAATAAGATTTTTTGAATTGATTATTTAACTTGCCTTTTGTTTTTTAATTCATTATGAAGGAAAAAAATACCTTGCCCTACTTTATGAATACCGGTTAATTACTCTAATAATCAGTAATATGTATCGCAGTAAAAAGACATTTCAATAATGGACTTTATCTACTATTTACCTCAAATAACATTATTGTTTTATATAAAAAAAGGATTCCCAAAAGACCTATTGTTCATTAATCGATTGTTTATTGAAATCTGAAATAAATATCATTAGATACGCACTAAAACTTCTTTCTTTCCTATTTATTTTTATGTTGTAATAAATGTACACGTACAACATGAGATGAACAACTTTTGGTGGCTTTAAAATAAGGAAAGACCTCAATTGGAATCTTCGGTGTGAAACACTAAACTCGCGTTTCTATAACCATGTTGGCATTATCGCGAGATGATTAATTCATCTGATAATGCTGATGAAAAATGGGATTTGAAGTTAAGGAAATACCTGCTAAACTACTAATAAGTTATCGCAAGATCCTTCTTTAGTTTAGTTTATAATCATAATGCTATATCAGACATGATAAAGGCAAATAATATCTTACGATGGTCGTTTGAAAAAATTGCCGACCTGATGAGATTTTTTTATTTATTTTTTGTTCGTATTCACCTTGCAATACAATACATTTAGACCAACCATGTTCCAACTTTTTTATACCCTCCATATAATATGATTTGTCCAGGTCTGCATTATAAGAGATTGCCTCCGCTTTAACTTTACCATTTGAAATGAATCTTCAATCTGAGATCGCTGGGAATCAAATCCGGCGAATTCGATGGATGTAAACACATGATCATGAGGTTTCTATCAACAATCCAAGAAGTGTGTGTGTGTGTGTGTGTGTGTGTGTGTTTGTGTGTATGCGCATTATCGTAGGGAAAGGAAACTCTTTTTAACTAGATGTGAGTGCATAGTCTGAATAGCAACTTTCAATTCGGTTCAGTAATGAAGCGTAATACTTCCCGGTGATGCGCATGCCTTTGGGGAGATAGTTTAAGAATACTACAAACACAAGAATTTCAAAAAATGATAGCTATAAGTTTACAATCTAAAATGAATGGAAAAATGGACCCCCCCCCCTCCAAAAAGAAAAAGAAGTTACCTTATCAGGCTAGAACTTCAAAATAAATATCGAAATAGCAATATTTCTTTTTTCGATTGGTTTGCTCAATCTACACAAAGAAGCAACGAGAGATATTTTAGATTCGACTTTACATATTTAGCGGACTTTGAGAGCACCTGCCATGGACGTGAATGGACCTACAAGAACTTTATTTCTAATTAAAAATAATAAAAACTAAACGTACATATTTTTTTCACCTTTTTGAAGCTCTCATACTAGGTAGTTAACTAATTATTTCATGCAAGACATAGATTAACTTTATACAAATATATTTTATATAACAGCTTTGATATTTATCTATAAATAGAATTCGTAAAAGTTGTCATCCACTCATAGATTTTTTTTATACAGTTCAAATATAACCATAATTAAAAATTAAGTATCATTTTTTTTTCCTGAGTGTTCCTACAATAAATTTGCCAGCTTAAATAAACAATAAATTATTGATATTTCATTAACGAATTTGGGATTTACCTTTAAATATAAAAATTCAAAGGAATTTACTATGAGGATAAACTTATAGGTTATTTAGGGATTCTTCTTCAGTTCCTCTGGCTTTGATTGAATCCACAATAACTACTCAATTTAAGGTGTAAAGGTTTCTCTTGAATCAATCGTTGATTTTCCTCATCCCAAATGCTGCAATTTTGTTGATTAACATAGCCACCAATTTCAAAATGCTCTTATGAACGACCAGTACCATATGAAAATCTGCTCCCAAGAGGGGTGGTGGGGCGTAAAATATACAAATAAAACCGCTTTTTTACTGTAAGTTCCATAGACCTGAAACTTGACAATTTGGACATTGGAATTCTCCTTATACTTCAGGAAAATTGATCAAGAACTATTAATACAAAAATAAGTTTCTAAATGGGATAGAAAGAGGGATAAAATAATTAATTCACGTATGAGAATTTATTTTAATATTAAGAAAATGAAGAAAACTCTTACGGCCAGTTTTGGTCAGTTTTTATTTGATGTTTGTTAATATTTACAAATTTACAGTAAAGCTGGGTTGCAAGACTCGAATGAGATGAAAATTACAGATCAATATGAAGAAATCGCCAACAATGTGCTTAAAACGGCGGCTTCAATAGCACCAGAAAATAAATAATTCGAAGAGTCAAAAACTTCCAGTAAAACTATTAATTTAATGAAAAAACGCCGGACAATGAAAAATGCAGACAGTCCTTTTGGCAGAGTCGAGTACGTTGAGCTTTGCAAAACTATAAGAAAACGTATTCGAGAGGAAACGCGCCGATTCAACATGCAGCTTGTTCAAAACACTCTGGAAGAAAACAGGGGAATTAACAAAGCTAAGCGGAAGCTAAAAAAGAAAAGGACACAAATGATTTCATTAATGCGTGAGGATGATACAATATGCAGCGAACGGACGGAAATGTTAGAGGTTGTCCGAAGATTTTATTCAAAGTTATATGAAGACCAGAATCAAGCAAAAACACCAATGCCCACCAGGCTATAGACTCGATGAAAAATGGCAAGGCTCCAGGAAAGTATAGTGTAACTGTGGAAATGTTAAAAGCTGGTGGTCAGACTTTACATAAAACACTAGCAAAATTATACTCAAAATGTCTCAAACAACAAGAAGTACCCAGCTTATGAAAAAATGCAGAAGTGATTCTTTGACATAAGAAAGGAGCACGGAAAGATTTAAAGAACTATCGCCCAATAAGCCTCCAGTCAGTTGTGTACAAAGTTTTCACCAAGATAATATCCAAAAGAATACTAAAAAACTTAATGACACACAACCAAGGGAGCAAGCAGGATTCAGAAGTGGATTCAGTACGATGGATTACATCCAGGTCCTACAGCAAGTCATAGAAAGACACAACGAATACGCCACCGTGCTTGGCTTTTAACGATTATGAAAAAGCATTTGATTCAATCTCAAAGCGGGCCATAATGGATGCATTGCTTAATCAAGGTGTAGAGCAAGCCTAAGTAAATCTACTAGGATGGGTATATGATGAAGCTACAGCGACAGTCCACCTTAACGATCTTGAGGTTGGAATAAATGTTGAGCGGGGCGTACGGCAGGGTGACGCAATATCGCCTCTTCTTTTCTCAGCCTGCCTGGAAGAAGTGTTCCCTAATCTGGATTGGGAATAGGGTGGAATAAGGATAAATGGTGCATACTTAAATCATCTTAGATTTGCAGATGATATCGATCTTCTTTCACAAGACCCAGAGGAACTGCAAAGACACGTACAAGAGCTGCAAAGGGCTGGGGAACCATTTGGCTTGAAAATAAACCAGAGGAAGAGTCAGGTCATGTTCAATAAATTTGCTGAGCACAAAAGGATTTCTATTTTGGGAACGAATTTGGAAGTTGTGGATCACTATCTTTGGCAGAGGGTTTCAATGGACGGGGATACCGTCCGGGACGTGGAACTACGCGTTAAATATGGCTGGCAGACATTTGGCAGGCTCAACATAGTGTTTAAGAGCAAACTACCACTTTGCCTGAAAAGAAAAGTCTTTGATCAGTGTGTCCTGCCCGTTATAGCATACAGAAGTGAGACTTGAATACTCACATCACAGTTAGTTCACAAAATCTTCGATTAGCGCAGAGGGGAATGGAAAGATGTATGCTTGGCATTATCAGATAGGATAGAAAGACCTACACATGGATCAGAGAACAAACGAAAGTGAGTGACATCATTGGAAGAATAAAGCAATTGAAATGGAAGTGGGCAGGCAGTATGCAGGCAGTGCATGGAAGTGTAGCGAGGCGATGGGACGAAAAATGAACCAGGGCGGTCCTGGACTGGATACCGCTTAATCGCAAACGTCCACGGAGAAAACTGAAAACACGATGGACTGATGATATTATTATTATTAAGTATATTGGATCCGAATGGTAGATGCAAGCTTATGTATATATATATATATATATATATATATATATATATATATATATATATATATATATATATATATATATATATATATATATATATATATATATATACTTAGAAAAAGAGCTCGCAAAAAACAATAATACCTTTAAATTAACTGAACTATATTTAAAAGTTGTAGGACAATTGTTTAGACTATTGTTAAAAAAGATATAGATATAAATAAATAGATAGATATAAATTTTAGTTCTTACATTTAAAATGAATATCGGCTACCTCAGTTGTATAGATAATACTTTTATTTATTATTTATTGACATCCAAAATAAACATAACTAAATATAAACTATGAATTTCCTTGTAATGCGTGTTACTGCTCTAATAAATTTACATTATTAAAAAAATACGAAGGTGTTGGTTGTTACATTGACCTTCTTTGATGCAAGGTAAACAACTTTTGCTTTCACGACGAGGAAACAGTTATAGGTTATTCAGGGTTTCTTCTTCAGTTCCTCTTTAGAATTGATTGTTTTAAACGCTAACAATGCCATATATGGTAATATTTTCAAGTTCAAAAATATAAATAAGCAATGATTAATATCTAAATATTTCCACTATATTTTATATATTTTTATAAATATAGTGGAAATTTTTAGATATTAATATTTGCTTATTTATTTAAAATCAACTTCCATCAAGTATCGGCTTCCTCAGTCCCTTCTCGATAAAATTAGTAACCAATGAATTTGTTTCGTTTTCTGTCTATTTTGGTTTTTCAGTTCCGTAACCGGCAACGTCATCTTTAAATGAATGCAGACTTTATGTAACATCACATTTAAGCTGTTACCAGCAAATTTTCAAAGGTCTTATATAAGATGAAACCTTGTTCAGCTGAGTAAAAGTGCCACAGACATTCTTGAAATGATTCAAATTATTTATGGTGAGGCAATAAGACATACAAAATGGTTTGCAAGATATCGTCGTCGTAGCTGGAGGACATTAAAGACAATCAACAGCACCATCCATTAATTACAATTTCAATTAAAAGTACATCCAAAAAGTGGCTAAAATTAATAAAAAAACTGTTGTCTATCTTGCAGGCTCTTCAACAAGCTCAATAATTTTCCCGAATCTACCCAACAACTCATTTTACACGCTTTTTTACCTTTCAGGCTAAATATCGGGGGGCTTACTGATATCCATATTTGTCTGCTTTAGCTCCGCTTGAATTTTAAAAACTGAAGATAACAATGTTTACTGCATCTTCTTACATTATATTGAAGCAAAAGAGGTTTATTTTTAATTAAACTTAATAAAAACTATAAATAAATGACGTCTTGGAATTAATTTTGCATCGGTAACCTAGACGAGTTTGGTCGAATTGGATTTTTATAAAATAACCTTCGTTTTTTCCTTAATTCCAACTTATCACAAATATTATCATTACATTTACCACAGTTGGAATACTGGTTTTGAATCAATTATTGCTTAATTTATTACAAATAAAACTATTTTAGATATTTACAAATTTTTACATATTGACGTCACTTTTTTTGGTTCTGCGATAGTCTTGTTTTCAAATATGTAGGAAAACATCTTTATTTTTATCAAATTAGAACGCAATTTTCAGCACATACATAAATAATTTTGAGGAAGTATTTTATAAAATAATATGGGAGGGTCGAGAGGTTGTTTACTATGAAGTAATTTTTTTTTAAATAACTTTATTCAGTAAATTAATTCTTCTGTTGGACCCTTCAGTGTGAAACACTAAGCTCGAAGACGTTTACCACTATCATTTCAATCTGCAACTACTTACATGACTAGCGAAACGTGTGTCGATAAGTGATTTGGTGTTTAGTTGTAAAATATCCTCGAGTTTAATTATTTAGTATACATTTATTTTAGTATCCATTTCTAAAAAAAATAAAGGACTGTATGGAATTGGTCCTGTATGGGAATTATCTTTATTAAAAAATCTCCATAATTTAGAAACATCGTCATCTGTTGACAATAATTTAACTTAATATAACATAACCTATATTCTAATTAAATAGATTGAAATTTAGTGTGCTTATTATTAATCCTAGAATGTGTAGGTGAATCGCATGCCTACAGTTGCTTAGGCGGGGTAAATATAACCCCACTTATATATTTTTATTAAACATTTAAAACAACAGAAAAGAAACGCTTATTTCAATAAAACAATATTTATTTTAAAGATTTAGTACATATTTCAGCTCTATGGTCGTTACAAACAGCTTTAAAACATTTCGTACATGCAGTTTTTGTTTTTCGATCATACGTTCCGGGACATAAAAAGCAACGAATTTGTTTCTGCAATTTTGTTGGTGGTGGATCAACCTTTTTATATTCGAGGTAATGGTTTTGTTAAACGTCTTTTTATATGTAACCTTGCAAGTTGTAATCCAAGTTCAAATACATTTTTTCGACCAAAAATTTTTTGTCTGCCACTTTTAATAATTTGAAAAATAATACTGGAGTTAATGCCAGCTTGATCCATGAGTGAATCACACATAGTTATAACTTTAATACCATATTTGTCAGGTTTTGATGACATATTTATTCTAAACGAGCAATTGCCTCGAAACCCCAACAATTGTTTGTCAATTGTACAATAACTATGAGGAGTATAATATTTTGTAAAAAATTTAAAAATAAAATACTTTTGTAAAATACGTTTTGGCTCGAAAAATGACCTAAAGACCAACCTTGAAGTCGAGAAAATGCCTAACACATTCGCTTACTTAAAGGAGATTGGATATCTCTTAAAGGAGATTGGATATATCTCTCTCTCTCTTCTCTAGGGTTTCAATAGCACAAAAAATAAAAAGGTGGAAGGGGAAGCAAAAAAAAAATTCAGCAGCACTATTTTCATTCATTTCCGTTTTCAATGATACTAATGAATATTAGATGACTTGCTCTTTTAGGTAGTCCTAAATAACTCATAAATATATGTAAATGAGCATACACTTTTTAATTTGCAGAAGGTAAACTTCTGTATCAAGAAAGAATAAATAGTTTTCAGTTACAACGGATAAATTAATATTTATTTTATAGGTAAATAAAAGGAGATCGTCATGCTTGATGTTAAAATGTTACCTTAAAGAGAAAATTTATATTAATAATACTCAAACACTAGATCATCTCAAAGGGAATTTTTGGTGAGAAAAAGAGAAAACATTTTAAGAAATACTTTGGTAATGGAAAATGAAAAAAAGCATCAATATTTTGATGAGGGAGGGTGTTTAGCAGTACTATTTTCTTCTACGCCCTCCCACTTTAAAAACCCACGAGCCGCCACTGATACACTCTAATCTTAAATAAACATAGCAAAATCGGCATTGTTGCCAATTCATTCATAAAAAAGTTATAAATATCTAAATTTATTTTGGGGTTACGTGTAACCCTACTAAGCATTATAGAGTTAAATTTTGACAAAAAAAGTTGGAGAACTCTTACACATCGATCCATAATTCTCGGGTCTTACATATAGATGGCGTGGCGACTTACGAAAAATACTTACAAATGGTCGATTCTTCCAACCTTCAACGTACTGTGTCAAAATTTAATGACAATCTGTCTAGTTTTCGAGTTGATGTGCTTCAAGTACTTTTGCTATTTTCAAAACATTGGAAAAACAAACAGTTTCGTCTGTTGATTAAGCATTGCTTTTTGATGAAGAAAAATACCATTGAAGCAAAACAATGGCTTGATAAACATTACCCGGAATCTGCCCCAGGAAAATCCGCCATAATTGATTGGTATGCTGAATTCAAACGGGGCCGTAACAAACACCGATGATGCTGAACGCTCTGGACATCCAAATGCAATGGTTACACCAGAAAATATTTGAAAAATTCACAAAATTATTTCGCAAAACCGTAAAGAAAAGCTGCAGGAGATAGCATTTCGATATCATGAAGATATCAAAAGGAAGTTTTTACACCATTTTGCAAGAACATTTTGGAATGCGTAAATTACTATCGAAATGGGTACCGCGTTTAGTCACAGGGAACCAAAAACAACAACGTATTGATGATTCTGAGCAATATTTGGGATTTGATAAGGGATGAAATATGCCACAACCATCGACAGGCAAGGTTATGGCATCTGTATTTTGGGATGCGCATGGAATATTGTTCGTCGATTATCTCGAGAAAGGTAAAACCATCAATAACGAATATTGCATAGCGTTATTGATACATTTGAAGAACGAGATCGCAAAAAGAGCTCCAAATGAACAAAAAAAAGTGCTATTTTACCAAGACAGTGCACGGAGTAAAAATCGTTGGCAACGATGACTAAATTGCATGAATTGTACTTCGAATTGCTTCCTCGTTCACCGGTGTTCTCCAGATCTGGCCCCCAGTGACTATTTCCTGTTCTCTGGAAAGAAATTTTGCTCCAATGAAGAGTTAATTGCCGTAACTAAAGGATATTTTGAAGACAAAGAGAAATCATTCTATAAAAAAAGTGTAGAAATATTAGAAAAGCGTTGGAATGATTGTATTTTTTTCAACGAGAATACATTGATTAATAAAGTCGAAATTTGCAAAAAAAAAAACTGTATTTTATATTTCACACCAGGGTCTTATTGACCGATGTGTTATAAGAATGAAAGTACTAAGTCCGGAGAGTTGTATATTAGATATCTGATGCTTTATGAGGTTCGAAAGCATAACAATAATACCATTATTGCTATTTATCTTGATGCCTTTGAAAGCGAACATGTTAGCGTTAGTTTAAACAATTTAAGAACGGTGATTTCAATGTCAATTCATCATCAATTTTATCCCTTCTTATTTTTACAACCCCCGCGCTTTTACCCGTCGCATCCTATTTCCTTTCCCCTGATACCCCTATCTTGTTTTTTTTTCTTGCCTTGCTGGATGAAGACATGGCCCTGACCAAATTATTTTTCTGTCTTTTTAAATTATGGATTAAATTTGAATGCAATAAAATAATTCTTTCCATAATGATAAATCTTCATTAGTCAAAATATTATTCCATATTTTTGTCAACAAGCGTAAACATCTATCGATTACATTGTCATGTCCCAAGGTATTCCATTTGCTAACTGCACCTCAAACAGATAATCATATCGATTTGACGAGACGTTCTATTTGTCTTTTTTTGTTATTTTTGCACGTTCCGCTCATACACGATTGGATCGATTCATCGGTATTTCTCCAGTTTATAACGGTCCTCTCTTAACCTCAACTGCAAAACCGATCTCTCCCACATAAATTCTATTGGAAAGTCACGTATAGGAAATTGAATTAAAAAAAAGATTTTTTTTTCCAAAAATTAACTGTTATTATATATAGTAGCCCACCCAAGTTTAAAAGATATTTCTGTAATTAACTCAAATTGTCCACACAGTGAATCATATTTAAAAATTAAAATTGCGTGAATCATAAATTAAGAGAATTGAGTTAATTATGTCCATATCATTTACAAATTTACACAACCTACAGATGTGTTAAATAAAATTAAGCGTAAATCTGGCCAAAATATATATCTCCCCAGTCATTCTATATATACTAATAAAAATGCTCCCATTTTTATCAGGATATAGTCAGCCAATTTCCTAAAATATATGCTGAAATATCGGATAACAATAATATTGTTAATTTAGAGAATTTATCAAATTTAAACAGTATTACAAATTGAGCGGTTTTTTTTTAAATTCTTGAATAAAACAAAGAATTTGCTTTTATTAATTGAAGCAAAGAGTATAACATTTAAACATGAAAGGCAATATCTGCTTATGACCACCTCAATATCTGTTTATGATCACCTGAATTGATTGTGGATTGTGGACCTCAAAGAAAATAGTCCAACAATATCAAATCATATGATTTTGGTGGCCAATTAACATCACCGTTTCTTGCAATAACTCATCCAGGAATTTTTTTCTCCCAATTAATCAATTGTTTCATTAGCAGAGTGAGGTATAGCACCATCCTGTTGGAACCAAATATCTTCCAGATTAATATTATTCCATTCTGCCGACAAAAATCCAGTTATCAAATCACGATATCGAACACCATTCACAATTACCGCTTCACCAGCAGCATTGTAAAAGAAATATGGCCGAATTAAACTTTCTGACTATAATACTCAACAAACAGTTAGTCGTATAGGATGTGAATGTGTGTCATGAATCAATCGTGGATTTTCCTCTCTCCAAATACGACAATTTTATATATTTGCTGCCTTGAAGCAACCTTTCTTGACGTGAGGCAAGCCTTTACTAAGGTTTGGTATAATGGGTTAGTTTATAAAAGTCACCACTTATTAGATGACTGTGAGAAGCTCCAGTGTCCGATTCTAAACCTATTCCACTTTACAAACAGATGATGTTGGAGAATTGGAGGGGGATTACATTCGATTACTTAGGTTTTAGGGTATATAATTTGGAGGAGTAACCTAAAGTATCCCAGTCGAATTGAACAATATCTTGAACAATTAGTGAGATGAAGGAGAAAGCACTCTGGTGATGGAACAGAGGAAAAATAGGTAGATTTTCTTTTAAAGCCATTTTGGCACAGTTGTCTGCTCATTCATTACCCAATATGCCTGCGTGGCCAGGGATCCCAAGGAATTTTACTTCCGACTCTCTAGATTGGAATTCCTGAATGAGGGAAATAATGTTAACAACTGTAAGCGAAGATAGGGGAGAAACAAGCGATGGGAGAGAACTTAAGGTACCAAAGGAGATAAGCCAATTGGATGTTGGACAGGAGAGTGTATAAAAAATGGCTAAAAGTTCAGCAGAAAGGCTACTATTCCAAGTGTGAAGATGAAAAACACAGGTAAAATTATCGGGAACGAAGGCTCACTTCATCCATTGACTTGGAGCCATCAACAACAAGTATCAACAATACTATTCCTTAAACTACCCCTTAAGTTTACATAGTTTTTTGATTTTATACAATTGGGTGGATTGTTAAATTCCACCAGCCCTTTGTAGTTATTTGCAGCTTAGTTAGTAGTTTGTAGTTAGTTGCAGCTAACATATCTTTGATTCTTGTACACCTATTACAGCCTAAAATACATCTCAAACCTTGATTTTGTTTTCTTTGTAAAATATCTAAATCCTTTTTAAAAAATGAATACAAAATGTTGGAATAAAAATTGAAGTGTGGAAGTACTATTGTCTTATAAATACACAGTCTAGTCCAGGTACCATTAATTTTCCTAACTACTTTATTTGTTATGTATGTTGCATGACTAGAAAGTGATCATATGCATCGATCACAGATCTTTTAGGTTTAATAATCATAAATTTAGTCTTCTTAACATTAACAGCCAAACTATTACTACACAACCAACTATAACTTTGTTCTAAATCTCTGTTTATGATTCCTATCAAATGATTTATATTACTGCTCTCCATAAAGAATATTGTGTCATCCGCAAACAGTTGTATTTTACATTTTTCAAAAACTTTTACAATATCATTTATATAAAAAACAAACAAATTTGCCATATAAACATAATTGCCGACGTTAAGGGATGAGATTGTCCCATTAAATTTTATTTGTTGATATCTTATATTCAAGTATTTAGTGAACCATTTATACACACTATCTCTAAAACCATATTTCCATAACTTCTGTCTTAAGAAATCACTATTTACAGTTCCAAATACCCGTTTAAAATCAAGAAAAATTATTCCAACAAATTGTTTCTTACTAATCGTAACTTTTCATTGGGATACAGCTGACTGCAGAGCAGTTTTACAAGAATGTTTATCTCTAAACTCAGCCTGATAATGCGTAAGCAACTCATTTTCTTCTATAAATTGCTTCATTTGGTGGCATACTACAGTTTCCAGGAGGTTTTCATATGTTGGCAACATATTAATAGGTCTAAAATCTTCACACTTAATAGTGTAATTTACTTTTGAAATAGGACTTATTGTAGAGGTTTTTTGAAAAAAAATATAACTTTTTTTTTATTTATGATATATATTTTTCGCGCACTTTACGATTCGATAGAACCATTTCTTTTTTACGTTTGTATAACTGTCCTTGTCATATGACGTTTTCATATCATTTCTCTTGTTAATTTGTAAGTAAGAAATTATATTTACATTTTGTAAAAACATGTAAAAAAGTGTTACCACGAAGAAACTATGTAAAAAAAAATGTCTGCAAATAATACAAGGACTTTAGTGATGGTAGAGAAGTAATAGAAGATGAATCTCGTTCAGGAAGACGTTTCGTGTCAATCAATAAAGGAGACATTACCAACACCAAGGATATTCTGCTAAGTAATTGTGAATTAAGTATCAGATACATTCTAGATATTCCTGGAATATGATTTTCACCATGTTGCGTTTGTCTTATTCCGAAAACATTTTTTTTTTTTTAATATTGGAGTTAGAGTTGTTGAAGAGATGCTGACATTTTTGGAATGTGGATTGAAATAACCGAAGAAGAATGCTATAATCTTGTAGCAAGTATACCACGAAGGATACTTGGTCTTATTAAATCAAAAGGTAACGTATCAAAATGTAAAATTTTGTAAATATATTAGCGTTAAAAATATTTTTTTGTCGATGAAGATTTATTTTATATTTTGTATATTATTGAAAACTGATATACTTGATGGTTGTTCTAAATCTGACTATACAGTTTAGTCATATATGATTAAAATACCACATTGAGCAAAAAACACAAAATATTTTTAGAACTATAAAATAATTATCTGGATTAGATTTACCGAAGCAAAAAATACTGCTGCTATTTGCAACATGCTCGTAAATGTCAGATGCGCTTTATTTGCTAGTAATACAATCAATTAGAGACGTAGCTATTTATAGAAAATTCATTTAAATCCCTCTAATTGAATTCATTTTGTAAGCACAAATTGATACATTCAATATCTGTCATAAACTGAAACAGCGTTACTTACATTTCTTGTCTCCTCTTTATAATTATGAAATATCAATGATAATATATATATATATATATATATATATATATATATATATATATATATATATATATATATATATATATATATATATATATATATATATATATATATGTATTGAAATTTTAGACCCATTAACATGTTGCCTACATATGAAAAGCTCCTAGAAACTGTAGTATGCCACCAAATGAGGCAATTTATAGAAGAAAATGAGTTGCTTAAGCATTATCAGGCTGGGTTTAGAGATAAACATTCTTGTAGTGCTCTGCAGTCAGTTGTATCCCAATGAAAAGTTACGATTAGTAAGAAACAATTTGTTGGAATAATTTTTCTTGATTTTAAACGGGCATTTAGAACTGTAAATAGTGATGTCTTAAGACAGAAGTTATGGAAATATGGTTTTAGGGATAGTGTGTATAAATGGTTCACTAAATACTTGAATATTAGATACCAACAAATAAAATTTAATGGGACAATCTCATCCCTTAAAGTCAGCAATTGCGGACTCCCCAGGGAACGGTTAGGGACCCAAATTTGTTTGTTTTTTTATATAAATGATATTGTAAAAGTTGTTGAAAAATGTAAAATACAACTGTTTGCGGATGACACAATATTCTTTATGGAGAGCAGTAATATAAATCATTTGATAGGAATCATAAACAGAGATTTAGAACAAATTTATAGTTGGTTGTGTTTTAATAGTTTGGCTGTTAATGTTAAGTAGACTAAGTTTATGATTATTAAACCTAAAAGATCTGTGATAGATGCATATGATCACTTACTATTCATGCAACATACATAACAAATAAAGTAGTTAGGAAAATTAATGGTACCTGGACTAGACTGTGTATTTATAAGACAATAGTACTTCCACACTTCAATTTTTATTCCAACATTTTGTATATATTTTTTAAAAAGGATTTAGATAATTTACAAAGAAAACAAAATCAAGGTTTGAGATGTATTTTAGGCTGTAATAGGTGTACAAGAATCAAAGATATGTTAGCTGCAACTAACTAGTTAAGTGTAAAACCAAATATATTTTTTAATATAATGGTTGTGATATATAAGATAAAGAATAGAATGTACCCTAAATATATATTTGAAAGTTTAAGATTGGTTGGAGATGTACATCCGTACAATACTAGATATAGAACAGTTTTTTGTTTCCACGGTAACTTCAACATTTGCGCAAAATAGTTTGTTCCACAAAGGGCTAGTAGAATTTAACAATCTACCCAATTGTTTAAAATCAAAAAACTATATAAACTTTAAGGGTAGTTTAAAGAAGAGTATTGTTGATACTTGTTGTTGATGGCTCCAAGTCAATGGATGAAGTGAGTTCAGCCTTCGTTCTCGATAATTTTACCTATGTTTTTTATCTTCACACTTGGAATAGTATCCTTTCTGCTGAGCTTTTAGCCATTTTTTATACACTCTCCCGTCCAACATCCAATTGGCTTATCTCCTCTGATACCTTAAGTTCTCTCCAATCTCTTGTTTCTCCCCTATCTTCGTCTACAGTTGTTAACATTATTTCCCTCATTCAGGAATTCCAATCTAGAGGGTCGGAAGTAAAATTCCTTTGGATCCCTGGCCACGCAGGCATATTAGGTAATGAACGAGCAGAACTGCGCCAAAGTGGCTCTAAAAGAAAATCTTCCCATTTTTCCACTGTTCCATAACCAGGGTGCTTTCTCCTCCATCGCACTAATTGTTCAAGATATTGTTCAATTCGACCTCCATCAGTACGTACCTAATGTGGTGCTCCTTTTTCTGTTCGTCACGTCTTGCTAGAGTGTCCTTCGCTATCTACTCTTGCGCAAAGAAATGGACTTCCCAGGGAATTTTCTTCCGTCTATTTTGTCTTCTCGTTTCTCCAGTTCTCTTTTTGAATTCCTCCTTTCCTCCTCCTACTTTCCTTTGATATAGCCCATTTCTTTTATCTTTAAACTCATTTTTCCCTTAAAATTTTCACCTATTCCTGCAGAGGAATAGGTGAAATGTATATTAAGAGTAGTCTTAATATACATTTTGAGCTCTATTCCCCGCATTACACCTGAAGATTTGTAGCAGTCCTTTTATTTACTATCCAGTGCTTATTGACATTTAACTTCCATTGAAATATAACCCTATACTCTTTAACTCATATTACTTTCATTATACACTTTATTTACTATATTCAAATGTTATTGATTCTTGTCTGGTATACATACTTTATGAGCTGCCTAACGGCCTCAGTTGCTGACGCGGCCCTAAATGAAAAGTTGAAATTCAAAAATGTAAGACATTTACGGAAGTATTTTTTTAACAATTTCGTAATAATTACACTATATGCGGGTTATCTACCAAATCTCGCTTCGCTCGGCGACAATCTATTTTCATCGCTTCAAGAGTACTTTGCTTATGAACGACATCCAAAGAAACATACTTGAATTTTATTTAAAAAAAAGTCCTACTAAATTCATTTCTACATATTTTTAGTTTGTTCCGTATTAAATTATAAATATCTTCTACCGTATGCTTTAGGTTGCGATGTTATTACCGGAATGGGGAAAGCACGTGAAGAATTCAGAAAATTACTTTTTTGAAAAATTTAGTATCAGTGGGTTGAGATTTAAACCTATGTTTCAAAGCAAAGCTAACCCTCTGTGTTCGAGGAGGTTCCCTTTAGTACAATGGAAGATTGCCGTCTGGAGATTCTTACCATTGTTTTTCGTTTCCATCCTTCTTTATTTGAACCATTTCACTTTAATTTATGTAAGTTAAGCAAAGTCATAAAAATAAATGAAGGTTCGATGTTAACAATAAAATACCAGATGTGAAAATAATTATACGAATTAAAAGTAATGTTTATTTTATAAAAAAATCTTGAAAATAATAGGGGAAGGTGGGGTAGGTTGAGACACTTTTTGTTTTTTGGTTATAAAATTTTACTAGGTAAAGATATCAAAGAGGTTATTATACCGTTGGAAAACTAGAGGCCATACCAACACTACGGTAATAAGAAAATCTTTGGCCCAAAAAAATATAGCCAATTTTCCAATGACCCACATTTTGGGCAAAAAAAAATGTTGAAAGCATGAGAAAATGAAGTAAACACACCAAATATTTAATATTTATGAACTATTTCTTAATTAAGTTTAACATCCAAATTTAAAAATTGTTCTTATGTTTATTTGATCAAATGACCTAAAAAACAAAATAATGAATAATCAGTAATTCAATTTCTCCGATTCAACATCCAAATCGGAGTCACAATTTACACAGCAGTAAAAACACCGTGAACTCATGTCCGCACAATTCAAATGAACTAATATGCCGCACGTATTGCATGCAATGGTGTTGTAGCCGGTCTGCTTCGATGACATTGGCATATCGCAAATCATACACTGCTCATTATCCGAATCAAAAGATGACGATGATGTTAATCGCTTCTTCGATTTCTTCGGTGCCGATTTCTTAGAGTGCCGGTGCCGTTAAAATGGCACATTTCATTGACTTTCGTCCACGGTTCGATTTTTCGGCCGATTTACATTTCAGTCAAAATCGAAAAAAGGCTTGCCGCACAAAACATAGCAGATGATGGTGCCTCAGATGTTCTCACCTCTTCGTGGACAGCAACATCTGGAATATTAATCACAATACGACGCTGCACATCACCATCGACACCTTCCTTTTCAATCGGTATAGCTGCCTCATTTTCATCACTCACAACAGCTTGTATAAAATCGGGTTCCACAAAAACATCCGGAAATTCCTGTTGCTTCGAATCCATTGATGATACTTTGAGGCAAAAGAGCAATAAGCAATGCGGCTTTAACAATGCCTGCAATGTGCCGAATTTCAAACGCTTTGCCAGCATTATTATTTAACCTAGCATTGAATTGATTCGGGTAGTAAATTTTCAACGGGTCATAGACAGAATAATCCAACGGCTGTAGTTTGTGACTGCAGTGCGATGTGAAAAATCACTATACGATAACTAGATGTATTATAAAAAAATGTATTATAAACTTTTGCAGGAAATCTTCTTACACGTAAAAATACATATAATTTATAACACATGAATGGTATTTACCTTGAAAAATCGTTAAAACTTGATCACTTTATAGATTAAAGAAAAAATCACGAAAATACTTTAACAACACGTTGTTTGGCAGAGGTACAAATAATGTGTGCGCTCTCTTCGAAACTTTATGAAAAGTGAGGTATTGGTCCTATAACAATTTGACATAAATAGCATTTGACATGTCATTGCAAAAAAACCGAGAAATGGCAGTGTCTCAACTTACCCGGTGTTTCAACTTAGTCGACTAATATTGGTTTGTTCCAAAAGTTTCAGCCGTTTTTAATTCCCGGCACCAAAAAACTTTATTTTCGACATTCGCTATATTTCGCTTTACGTCTTCTCATAAAGCTAAAGAAACAGTTCAAGACATTTGCGCAGGATATGTAGAAGACCAGTGGTGTATCGTGAGGGACGGCGTTGGGGCGCCGTCTGTCCAGCATTTATCACAGTAAACAATTTTTCAGACCAAAACACCATATTTTATTTCCATTCAGTTTCTTTCCTTTAACTCATTTTATGATATTATTAAAAATTAAAATCTCCAAATGTAGAAGAACGTCTGTCGACCCATCACACCAATGCTGATGAAAATTCCATTTTCTCGCCACAATTTTTACATCGTTGATCGGACGTTTACCTCCAGCGACCGTACGCCACCTCGATTTTATCTCGTCGTTGGCGTTACATGTTTTGTTAGTAGCCAGAATTCAGGATCTTAACTGCTTTATAAAACATGCGATTTGGGCGTAGATTCTCAGCGACCGAGCGTATAGGTAATTAGTTTTACACGCTAATTTGACGGGCACGGAGCGTTTGATATGTCTCGCGTCGCGTATTTCGTTCGCCTATCGAATATTTGTTTTGATTTGGGATTTGCTACGTGTGTACACACTGAATAGACATTTTTAAATAAGAATAATCAACTTTTAATTGCAAACATGAAGGTGTCTGATTTAAAACAGTTAATAATGACTAATTTAAGTTTGGAGGAGAAAGTTGAATTAAAAACTAATGGTCGTCTCATGCCCGTTTGAGTCAAATTTGAGTCAAGTTCAAGAAGAATGTAAAAATAGTAAAAAAAAATCGCCAGAACCACTATTTTCTTCTGCGCCTTCCCACTTTAGAAAACCCACGAGTCGCCACTGGAGAGGACGCTATAACCGATCGGATTGCTTAAAATTGGTTTATTAAGATCAAAAATGACAATTTCGCTCTAGTCGACCTTCCCAGTTCGACGAGGGCGATCGTAAAGCGTTTTAAACACGCCAAGAATTGGCTGAGAAGATGGACTGCAGCCTTGCGACAATCTCCAGACATTTTCAATTTATGGGGTTTATCTTAAAATGTAAAGCTTAGATGTCAGACAAATTAACCGACATGGAAAATTGCCGCAACAAAGCTGCTCAAAATCTTACCCGACACCGAGCAACATGCCACCTCAAGCAACGATTCTGACAGAATCGTCTCATATGGAATAAAGGAAAGAGTGGATGGCTACATCAGATACACCAAAAGCGAAAATTAAGCAAGATCTCCATCCCAAGAAGACCATGAGCTTCATATAGTAAGACTGCCATCGTCTCGTGTTCTGGGAAATGCAGGAGAAAAACAAGATGACCGACAAGGAACTCTACCTCGCTAATTATGCACCTTTCAATATAAAACTACAGGAAAGAGCATATGATTCTGTAAGTGGGACCAGAATAGTAACTGCATATGGCCGACTACTGGTTCCGGTTTGGAAGTAGCGTAGGGCAGTGTGAATAAAAACAAGAAACTGATAAAAGTTTGCAGTACTGATAAAAAGTTTGTTTAAAACAATATATTATTGTATAATTATAGTTACTGTATTAAATGTATGAAGACTTACTAGATACGACAGAGAATGTCAACTGCTATTTAATTATCAATTTTAAATTTAAATAGTTTAGAAGGAGTAATATAATTAGCTGATGGTATTGATTTCTGTCCTGCGAAAATGTAAAAATCTAAATTAATTTAAAAAAATCTATTTTTTCAAAGAGTAAAATGTTTTATGTAGCCAATACGAGAAAAAATTATTAAGAAATTGGAACCTCCTGTCATAAAATTATATCATTTCCAAAAATTGGTTAGGTAATCAATTGCATCTTGCACCGAGTTGATGTTCAAATTTAATTAATATACATATTCGTAAATGAAATAAAATGCCGTAATATTCATTAAGTTATTTATTATTAAAATACATATATCCTTTCTGTATTTAATTGTTCTTGTTTAATGTCCCTGAAACAAAATGAACGTTGTATACGTACTACGAATATTTTCAACTACTACAGATTTCTACAAATATAATTAATTCTTGTAGCGTAAATAGCCAATAAATAAACTAAAGTGGGAAATATAAAATCGAGTATAAACTCATTTTTCACAACAACCAAGAAAAGCTAACTTTCAAGAGTAAATGAAGATGTTTAAGATGAATGAAAGATATTTATCAAAATGATAAAAAAAATTACATATTTTAAACAGTCCACTTCAATTGTTGGAACAGCATTTGGTAGTAGTCTTACTTTTACCTTAGACGTTCGATCAAAACACTCCTCAGCAAAATGATGGGAACATAAAAACCTACTGCAGTTTGGAATAAAATCAGGCTTTTTAATAAAATAAATCCACTGTGTTCTTCTACTTGGATCTTTGGGAAACTATGAAAAAAGAAAAACCAGTAAGTAACATTTACATGTATTATTACGATAATTTCTGAAAAAAAAACATAGGATTGTAAAAAAATTCTTGTAAGATTGTAAAAAAACACTGCATTATTAGTTATATTTTATAGGTTCTTTATATGAGTAAAGTAACATATTTTATATGTACCAAACGAAAACTGAAAAAATAATATGAATTTTTAAGACCCAGTATCTCAGAAAACTAAACATTTTAGAATATACATTAAAAACTTATGTTTAAAAAAAATGATATTATTTTTTTTTGTGATTTTCGGTCAATTATTAATAAATAATAATTTTTCTACAATTTCCTTAACGTTTCGGTTTATTTTATAAAACCACAACAACAATTCTGTAATATATATCATTTTTATAAACAATTCAAATTTATATTTAAAAACATATCAGCTATATCTGGCTGAATAATTAATTTCCTAAATTTTTTTACATGAAACATGATGTTTCATGTTCATGTATGTTTTTAAATATAAATTTGTATTGTTTATAAAAATTATATATTGCAGAATTGTTCTGAAGATTGTTTTATAAAATAAACAGAAATGTTAATAAAACAGTAAAAAAATAATAATTTATTAATAATTGACCAAAAATCCCAAAAAAAAACAAACAAATTATAATGGTCAGGAAAATATATACGATAAAATTATAATTATATTATTTTACATAAATCAATTTGACCACGCCTATGCATACCAGGAGATTTGTTGGCTTCATAACCTTAAAATTTCATTCAAACAAAATATGTTTTTATTTTTTAATAATTGACAAATATAGAATTATAAGCACTTGTCTATGTAAGGTTACTCCTGAATTTTGATTTTTTCGTGTCAGGGAGCAACCACAAGACACACAACTAACCATATTTTGTGTGTGTGCCTTACTTCCAATATTATTGCTTTTATTCAATATAATAAATTATTGTCAACATAAGTATTAATATGTATTTACACTAGAACACCCAAAAAGAGTAGTCCAGTACACTTATTATTGATTAAAACACACTAAAATTGCTCAAATCTACTATTAAACTTCTAAGTTGTTGACACCAACTACCAAAATTCTAAAACAATGAGTCATCTGTGTTGTTTCAAAATGGCGGTTTCCGTCCCCATTTATATGTGCATAAAAATAAGCAAGGCTCGTTTGAGATTATTCAACTGAAAATTAGATATTCAACTAAATGAGGTTATTCAACTGAAACGACCCGATCGACAAAGCCAAGTCATCTAGCTCCACGACAATGCACCACCTCATACAGCAAATATCGTCAAGGAGTCCCTGAGTGATCTCGAATTGGAGATTCTTCCGCATCCGCCGTGCTCTCCAGATCTTGCGCCAACTGATTATCATCTCTTCTGCTCTTTATCCAATCAAATGAGAGGCATAGCTTTCTTCTTTTTCGAGCCCACGCTCGGTAATTTCTGGCGAAATGCCGAGAAAAGATGACGGAGATCACATAATTTATTAATTTGTTATAATTGTTGCTTTTTTCAATAAAACTTTTTATTAAAAACGGGGGGGGGGAGGACTTGTGAAACAACCCAATATAATACATATGTAATATCAACAACAAGAGCAGTAAATTTTTTCTAGCGAATATTGCTTATAACAATTTGGTCTATATCATGTCAACACCACATTATCCTGCAAACTATTTCATTACGAAAATCTCAACCGCAATAAAACTGCTGGCACTAATTACCATAAATTAACGAGATTATAACCCCTAGAGTGTGTTTAGTTTTATTTGAGTGCTACATGTCATTTCTAACGACAAAACAATTGAGAGAAACACGGCGTGAAAAATTCTTTTCCTTTTATCGAGGAAAACGATGTATGAACTTTAATTGAAAATGTTATGAATAATTTATAAACGTGCGTATTTTTCTTTGTTTCTTGTATTTTTGAAACGTGCATATGCATATGTAAATTTATTGTTGCATATGAAATTTATAAGGATGTATGTACGTTAGGATGTCCCTTATATGGACGATTTTTTTTTCATAAATCGAAACGCATACCCTCTATTTCTTTTTAATATACTAAGCTGTACTTAAATAGAAAATTTTAACTTCCTAAGTTAATGTTAACCCGTGCCGACAGATCCCCAAAGATTACATAAAGTGCTGTTTTTGAACACTTATTTATATATAGGTAGGTCATCGCAAGTATTCATATCTTAGGTAAGTATTAATGAAAAGCCAATTTTAAGTAATGGATTTAATCATATTGACAAACAAAATAATACAACTATTCAGGATGCTTCTTTTCTGCAGTCTGGATAACTCTATCTTCTTGCACATAGCGTAGTAGAAACTCTTTTTGTTCTTCTACAGTATCAAACTATGGAAGTCTTTAGGTTGTATAATTTACTGCTTCTAAGCCTTCTTTTTAGCTTCCACATAGGCTTCCACATAATTTTCTTCCCACGAAGATATGTTTTCTTGTAGGAAACTGCTGTTCATTTTTAATCGCGAAAACAAATTTTTGCTCTGATGGAGACAAAATCGCTCAGGGATTTCCCTAAACAATAGTAATTAAAAATTAGTAACACAATTAAATTGATAATTTAATTAAAATAACAGTGAAATTAAAATAACAGATCAAACAAAACTCTTATCATATAACGAAACAAACATGTCTTCTTTCGATGGAACATATCTCTTCCCAAAATCATATGTACTTTCTCTTTGTAAGTTAGCTACAATATTGACCTTAGTTTGTTCATCAACTTCATCATTAAAATGTGATAATACGACTATTTCCTCTGATAAATACCATAGATGATGACTGAACTTGCTCGGAGCCACTTTAGAAATCGATTTGTCAATTGTTTCATATTCTTTCAACGCCTTTAAAAAACGCAAATCTTGATTCGGTGCCTTCACTGCGAAAATACATCCAAGCCAAGGCTTTGCATAAACTCACAATGAATAAACAAACATCTTGCAGTGCTTGTTTGTCTTTGACGCTCATTTTAAACTGAGACTGTAGCAAACATATTTTCAAAGAGCAACTAGCTTTTACCATCCATCATGCTTGATACATTGCACCAGGAGATCTGATTACAATTTTTCTTTCATTATCTCCTCCCAATAATCGTCACGTACGATGAATTTTTGCAGTTCATGAATAAAAAACGTCATCAATTCGTTAAGTTTCATGTCACAAAGATGCTGTTTGACAATATCAATACTTGTTTCGATAGCCTTGGGATAAATATTTTTCCAGTGCTCTCTAAACTTATTGAATAGTGAAATATCGGGACTGCTAGTGACTTGGTGGATCTTTAATTTCAAACGCACTTTTAAGAACCAACTCATAAACATGATAGTGTCCCTTACGCTTTGTTGACATCTATCTAAACATTCAACTAACTTTGTAGTGATAAAATCTTTCCTATCTCTTTTCGTAGTAGAAACAGAACTTACAGTTCGTGATGTTGAAGGTAAAGGTTCCTCAGGACTTTCTTCAGAGCTGATAGATTCATCTTTAGACGGTGTACAGTCATGTAAAGTAAAAGATGACAATAAACTCCCGTGAAGACATTTGCGTGGTTCGCTCGGTCTTTCTTCTTTTTCGGCTTATTTTTTGTCTACGCCCCAACAAGCAACCTGGACGTCCTAGCTCTCTTTGTTTTTGTAATAAAATTTTATCTTAATCTATATTCATTTTATCAAGAGCATCAGCGTGTGCCATATCAAATAAATTATCCAAACCCTTTTGGAAATCCTCCTCGCGGCGTCTGCAAACATCCTCTGTCTTTTTGCAGCTCTCGCCAGAATTGATACAAATCCACAAGTTTCTTCACGCAGGTAAGTACAGGTTTGGTAGGTATTCTAGCCTTTTCCCAAAATATTATACACTCCCGAATGACAAGATTTGCACTTTCACTTACACTTACACTTCAATTGAACGTCGCGAACTTCGTTAAAGAATAAAACCGCGAGAACTTGACAATTAGAAGTTAATTTTGCACCCGTAATTTGGCGATTTACGTAAGCAACCAAGAAAATACTTTTTAGTGCTTCTTAGTTCTACTAACATCTTACAAAACATAAAACAATGTGCGTCAACTACCCGTCAGGCAGAGAATAAATGATAAATGGCTAGAGCGCGCGATTCCT
Organism: Cosmopolites sordidus; assembly: GCA_031761425.1. NCBI lineage: Eukaryota > Metazoa > Arthropoda > Insecta > Coleoptera > Curculionidae > Cosmopolites > Cosmopolites sordidus. The sequence continues at coordinate 471,197 of JARFXV010000238.1, forward strand.
GCAGCCCAGCTTGTATGAACATGTTTTCCGCGCAAGTCGGCACGGGTTACAGTGCTCCAAAATAGGCAAAAAATTGAGTTTTGTATAATTTAAGGTCAAATAAATAAAACTAGAAATTATGCGTTAGAAAATAAAAACTTTGAAAAATAAGGGACACCCTAATGTAGGTGTAAACTTCTATATGTAAAAATATATTGTCATATATCATACCTCTTTTATTTTAGTTGATAAGTTTGAATACAAAAGATTAAATAATGCGTTTAACTAAACTCAAAGAGATTTGTCTCTAAACACTAAAACAGTGTTTTTAAACTACTCGACGCGCGTTGTGCTAGCCCATCATCAGGAGATTACTTAATCTCTTTAATTCAATCTTATCTCATAAGATTAAATCACTTCCTGATTATGCTAACATGGTTAGCGAAATGAGCGACGCGAAGTGGATCATAAGCATAGATTCGTTCAGCGCATATAATTATGCCTTTAAGAATGCCATCATCCAGAGAAAACATCTCGTTACCATCTTCATCACGACAATGTTTTTGAACAAAATTCAGTGTTTTCGAAACGGGACGAGAAGATACTCGAGACAATCCTAAATTGTTCTTCAAAGATTGATTGAATTTATTCAAATAATATTCCAATTATTATCTCATTATCGTACAGCAGGCGCCCGCTACCTTGTTGACGGTATTGACGCTTGATAAAACACAACATTAATGGTTTGACCAGGAGGAATGAACTTTCCCTACGAATCGTCGAAAAAAATTAACATTGTTTTGATTTTTGACTTCTCAAAACGGCTTTTCTTCGGGTTTAGCTCACTCGGGTGCTTCTATTCGACACTTGTACCCTTCGCTTCTGGATCACATTGAAAACACCACGTTTCATCACAAGTAACAATGCTGTACTTGAAGTTTTCGTCCTTTTTTGACCTCTTTTATCAAGTCCGTGCAAATCAGGAGATGATTTAATCTAATTCTAAATCTAAACTATGTTCTATTTATATGAGGATCCTAATTGTTAACCTACTATCTACCTAATGAAGCGTGAAAAAAATTAAGAAAAAAAGGAAAAAAGGGGAAAAACAGAACAAAAGAAAGAAGAAAAAATGAACCGTGAAGTTTACTGACCCTTGCATTAATAATTGAAAAAGTTGACTGAACGGAAAAAGTCCTTTATCCCGATTCATGATTTTCTTGCATTTTTCTATTTGAATGTTTTCATATGCATCTAAAACCCTATTGTTATTTACACTTTTTACCAGTCTTAAATTACTAATGTCTATATTGTGGTCATGTTCGATTGCATGCTGGGCAACACAAGATTTTTCATTTCTCACATATCTAATGTGGGCAATATGTTCTTTATATCTTGTCAATATGGATCTTTTTGTTTGCCCAATTCGATCATATTCTTGACAGCTAATTTCGTAAATTCCCGACTTTTTTTCCGCGAAAATCATGAACCGAGATGAAGGATCTATTCCAATCAGTCAACTTTTTCAATTGTTAACGCAAGGGTCAGTAAACTTTTTGATTCATTTTTTTTTGCTTTCTTTTGTTCTCTTTTCTCCCCTAGCGCGGTTTGAGAAACGTGCGTCGAGAACTTTAAAAAGGGGATTCGGAGTTTAGTGCTAAATCTCTTTTAGTTTAGTGTGTCACAGCGAAGGTTCCAATAAAACAAGTTAATTCACTGACTTCGACTTCATCATTTGAAGTAAGTCTTCGTCCAACTAGTTATTTGTTCAAGCTTGCGAAGAGGAGGTAATCGTTGAGATAATTAAATCTATATGATGGTCGATTCAACTCGTACGTCATTTTTGGTGATCAATCAATTTGTGTGGAACAAAGCATGTACAAACCTTCCGAACTCCCAAATGATCGGTCAAAAGGCGATGAACTGAATCTTTGGACATGTTCAATTCCATTTTCATGTGTCGAAACGAAGATTTTGGCTTACTTTTTATAAATTTACGTACAATTCCAATATTACTTTGTGCAGAGGAAAGTCCTCCAGTACCGACCGGCATCCAGTATCAGCCAGTTGCATTTTCCGAAATTCTACAACAAATGACGCTGGGAAGGTTATCGCCGTTTAAATAATACACTCTCACAAGATAGAACAAAGTATAGTCAAACTCACAAGATAGAGCAAAGTATATCTCTCAAGTATAGAACAAAGTTGTATAGAAACGAAGATTTTGGCTGATTTTTTATAGACTCACGCACAATTCCACTGTTAGTTTGAGTAGGGAAAAGTCCTCCAGTACCTGTTGGCATCCAGTTCTACAACAAATCGATTAAATAATATACCCTCACAAGTAGATGCCTAGAGCTGAGGTTTTAATAAACATCATATAGAGCGGTTCTTTGAAAGTCTCGAGAGTTTGAAGTAAAGGTTTTAATTTACTCCCTATAAAATATGGAACTGCGATGAGACTGGCGTCCGCATTGTCCAGAAAGATGCTAAAGTTTAGTGCCAAACCAAAAACAAGTTGGAAAATTCACATCTGCAGCGCATGAAAAAAACATGACTCTACTTTTTCCAATGAGTACTGGAGGTCAGTTGTCTACCACCATTTCCAAGGTCCAGAATGAATCAAATACTCATCATTAATGCCTCTAATGAAAAAGTAGGTGAGGCGCAGCCAAGTGGCTGGATGAATGCCGAATTATTTTTAAAATTTCACGAATGAATCACTTCATGAATCAAATACTCATCATTAATGCCTCTAATGAAATGGTAGGTGAAGCGCAGCCAAGTGGCTGGACGAATGCCGAATTATTTTTGAAACTTCACGAAATATTGAACGTCACTTCACGAAATATTCGCATCCTACAGAACAGGAACCAGTTCTGTTGATTCTTGATGGACACGCCAGTCATACAGACTTGAATGTCATGAAATTTGCCAGAAAAATCATATTCATATATTAAGCACCCCACCTCATACGACCCATAAACTACAGCCGCTTAACCGAACGTTTATGAAGTCTTTTAAATCTGCTTATAATGATGCATATAACTTGTGGATGAAATCAAACTCTGGCGTAAAAATCAGTGAATATAAGATCGCACGGTTTGTTACTTCTGCTTTAAATCGCGTTTCTCGAATGGATATTGGTGTTAATGGTTTTCGCTGCACTGGCATTCGCCTTTTTAATAGGAATGCCTTTAAGTCATTTTAAGATATTATTATTATTATTTACGTATGGATCCTGGTGGACCATGCGATCTACAATTAGAGGTGTTTGTTGTTGTTAGCCTTCCTTTGCGCCCATACTAATTTCATTATTTCGCTATGAGCTTTTTTCCTTTTATCAAACCAAGTTGTTCCAGTCTTCCGGCATTTTTTTCTCTGGCCAACCTTCCAAACGTTAACCTTGTGTCTGAAACAGCCTCTATCCTGAATTTCACTTTGTGTAATATTTGCTGATCTGAGATTCTCTTTAATTACAGCAATCCATTTAATTATTTCTACTTTAGCTCTACTCCTATTTTCATAAAATTCGACTATTTGTCTAGTTCTCATATCGCAATGTATATCGGTGTATTGTTTGATTTCTTGGTTTTCTCGAAGTCGGTATGTTGTGCTATTTATTGGTTTGGGGCCTAAGATTTTCTTATGATTTTTCTTTCCTTCTTTTCAATATCCTTGATGTCTCTCTTTCTATTCAAAATGGGCGTTTCTGCCCCATATAGACATTCTGGTTTAATAACTGTGTTGTAATGTCTCAATTTTGTGTTTTTAGATATGCATTTTTTGTTGTAAATATTTTGTGTAAGTCTCAATGCAGTTTCCATTTTTTGACATCTACCCGTATTGGTCGCGTTTTCCAACCCATTTTCCATGATTATTTCACCCAAATATTTGAATTGAGAGACTCGTCTGATGTTACCATATTTTGTTTTTAGAAATGGTGTTCTTAGTCTATTGCAGGTCATGTATTGTGTATTTTCAAAGGAAATTTGGAGTCCTACTTTTTCTGCTGTTTCCTTTAGGATTTCAATCTATTTTTGTGCCGTTAATATATCTTGAGCCAAAATTGCTAGATCATCAGCAAACGCCAGACAATCTATTTTGATATTGGTTCTCCCCAGACTTCTTTTTCTAGAACACAGATAAATAAGAGTGGCGAGAGTCCATCTCCTTGTCTCACTCCAGTTTTATTTTCGAAGGGCTCTGAGATGTCACCCATGAATTTAACTTTTGTCCCTGTGTTAGTTAATGTTGCTTTAATAATTGCCATTTAAGGTATTATTAAAAATTAAAATCTCCAAATGTCGAAGAACGTCTGTTAACCCATCACACCAAATAATGCGGATAAAAATTCCATCCTCGCACCACAATTTTTACATCGTTGGTCGGATCTCCAGCGACCGTACGCGTACGCGTCGTTAGCGTTACATGTTTTGTTGGATGCCAGAATTCGAGATTTAACTGCTTTCTAAAACATGCGATTTGGACGCAGATTCCCTGCGACCGAGTGTATCGGTAATTAGTTTTAAACTTTTACAAACTTTTAACGTTAACGTTTCGGAGGGTACTCTCCCCCCCGTTTTCAAAACTAAACTAAAAAATAAATTATATTAATTTGTAATATATAAAGTAACGAGTGAAAGTAAATATATTTTTTTTGTGTATGTCAACGATACTTAGATTGATAACAATAGATTTTCATGACAGTAACATACTACCAAAAAATATATATATATAGGTAATGTTTACTATGTGATTGTTTATTGTACTGATTGTGTATTAAAATATTTAAATGTGTTTAATTGTATTCTTAAGAATCGGGAACCATATTAAATTTATATCTACCAAAGGCATAGCAATACAGTTATTTTTATTTAAATTAATTATAGCGGTTTCTTTTAATCTTCTGTATTTTGTTACCGATTCTTTTAATACCGTTTTGGAATTATTCCAATTGATTTTATGACTCGATTCCCATGCATGTTGACAAATTCTAGATTTATTAAAATCGCCCTTTCTAAGAAGGGCGATTTTTATAAAATTTTAATAAATAAAAAGAATTTTTTACTTTAACATCTAACGATCTAGATGTCTCACCTATATAGAATTTGCCACATTCGCAGGGAATTTTATAAACCACATTTTTGGTATTTTGTTGTATATTATTTGGTTTAGTTTTTGTTAATAGAGATCTAAGAGTATTTTTTGTTTTAAATGTCGTTCTTATGTTGTATTTATTTCCTACTCTTTTAATTGTGTCAGAAATACCGCGGATATAGGGAATTGTGAGGTTAATTGTTTGAGAGTTATTATTATTGTTATTAATAACTTGTCTGTTTTGTTTAGTATCAATATTTTTAAACGATTTATCTATAAAATTTTTTGGGTAATTGTTTTTCATCAAAATGTCTTTTATGTGATTTGTTTCTTTTTGTAGTGTATTACTGTCGGTACAAACAAGTTTTGCTCTGTCATATAAACTTTTAATTACTCCTATTTTGACCGATTTTGAGTGATTTGAAAAGAAATTGAGGTACCTATCTGTGTTTGTCAGTTTTCTGTAAACTGTAGTTTTTAACTTGTTGTTTTGTTTTAATATTAAAGTGTCGAGGAATGGCAATTTATTCTCCCTCTCCATCTCTAAAGTAAACTTAATTGTAGGCTCTCGAGAATTTATATCTTGTAAAAACATATTTAGATCGTCAATGCTATGTTGCCATATAGCAAAAATATCATCAACATATCTAAGCCATTTAATGGCTTTTTAAGAAATGTATCTAATATGTCATTCTCGAGTTCCTCCATAAAGATATTACTCATCAAAGGAGAAAAAGAAGAACCCATTGCCATTCCGAAATTTTGTTGATAATAATCATTTTCTAATTGAAAATATGTGGTTTTTAAGCACAGAGTTAATAATTCCAAAATTGTATTTATGTTTAGTTTAGTGCGCTCTTTTAATGTTGTGTCATGTTCTAATCTCTTTCTAACTATTAAAACTGATTTATCAACTGGTATATTAGTAAATTAACTCACCACGTCAAAACTAACTATTAAATTTTGGTTTGTAATTTAATTTTTATCTAAAAAATCTGAAGTATTTTTAATATATGAATTTGTTCTACCCGAAAGTGGATTTAAAATGTTTAATAAAAAATTTGCTAGTTTATAACATGAGGAATCTATACTACTAACTATAGGACGAAGAGGTATATTAGTTTTGTGTATTTTTGGTAGACCATAGAAATGAGGTGGTTTACTATAATGTGGTGTAAGTTGTGATCTTTCTAGATCTGTAACTTCACGTTTGTGTTTATATAATGTATTGTAAATTTGTCTCTCTATTTTTTATGTTGGATCTGTAGGTATTTTAGTGTAATTTCCCTCATCAATTAAAGTTTTAATTTTGTTATTATATTCTGTAGTGTTCAGAATAACTGTGGCGTTACATTTGTCTGGCAATATTTTAACAGATGTGCCTTTTTTTAATTTATCTATAGCTAACCTTTCCTCATGGTATAAATTTCATTAATTTTTTCATTAAAGATAAGTTTTTTAAGTCTAATTTAAGAATATTTTCTATGTAATACTAAAATTTAGTCCTTTAGAAAGTACATAATTTTCAGAATCAGATAATATTTTATTTGAAAGGTTAACTACAGTTTTATTAATGAAATTTTTGTCTGTATGTGTATTAATGTGTTCCATGTTTTTCAATAATTAAATTTTTAAATTTCTTAATGTGAGTATTTTTTTAGATATTGAAATGATATATGTAACTGGAATAGATATATGTAACTGGATAAACGCTATTATAAATGTGATTAAAATCTACTTCAAGTACTTTTTCGTATATTTGTTGTAATGTATTATCAATGTGAGTTTTTAATTGTTGTTTTGTGTATATGTGATGTTGCATGCAATCTCTTAAAAGTGCTAAACTAGCCCTATGTAAAATATATATGCTTCTGTTTGTGTTATAAGGTATACGTAAACGTAAACCTTTTGGTATTATGTCACAATCTTTACATTTGTAAAGAAATGTTAAGCTGTTTTCAGAATGTTGTAGTTTAATAAATTTCCTTTCTAAATATCTAAATAAAAAACATATCTCAGGCCCACACCTGAAAAAAAAATGAACATAAATGAAAAAAAATATATATGAACACGCCACAATCATTCAGACATTAAACAGTGACTGGAATTTCACTTTAAAAACTAGGAAGCGGCGAGGTGCTATTCACCGACAAACATGTGTACAATAACCCTTTTTTGTCATACAACTTTGATATTTTTTTGAACTTTTCGAACTTCTCATGCACTTTTTCGAATTTTCTCTATTGATTTGCAGTTACAATAAACTGTTTGAATGGTTTACTCTTCGGGAAATGGTAAGTACCTACTCATTCATTCCTTTATCTGCGCAACAAGCAACAACCCATCCTCCAATGTCCTTGTAAGTTGTAACAATACAAAATGTTAATGTTTTCCTGGTTCACCTCCTGTATAGAGTGTCAATAGCACGAAAACTAAAAAGGAGGTGGGGGAAAGCAACAAATCTTCAGCAGCACTATTTTCTTCTACGCCCCCCACTTTAAAAACCCACGAGCCGCCACTGCATTAGTTGTTGTAGACGGCTACTTTTCAGCGGTTCTTATTTTTAGTATTAAATGGATACAGATTTGATGAATGGCCTAAGAACTAACTGAATACAATAAAATGTAAAAAATAAAGCGTAAATACCTCCTCGTGATGTCTATTTTTAAATATTTAAACTAGTGTTTGTTTGCATGACAACACCGACGTCACACCATAAACAACTTCCATCGTTTTCAATCAGATTGTTTACACGACAAATTATTAATAAATATTTAATGATAGCTCCGAATGACCTTGGACCAATGAAAATTAATTTTCAAAATAAATGCTCAGCGTTAGAAAGACATAGAATACGAACGCAGTTTCCCTGACTCGCGATGGATTGATTTTAAGAACGATTAAAGTAAATTTCGTTCTCGATTAAACAAACTTGATATTTTTAGTGATATAAACATTTGGGCGATGGATATTTCTTCGCTTAAAGAAACATATTAACCCTTTAGTGCATGATTTTTTCTTTTCACCTAATTTTATTTTTGTTACCAATAAGCACTCAGATTAGCAGGGAAAATGCTTAAAAAAATATTCCATCATTTTTTCGCGTCAAATTTGAAAAAACTACGCGCCTAACCCTTGAGTTACATCATACAGTGGCGGAAATGAAGGGATGACAAAAAAGTTCTCATCTAGGAATCACACTGTATTTTTTATTATTAATAATTTTACAATAATCGTTATTAACTGTAATTATAAAAAAATTATGTATTATTAACAATATGGTTAAAAACAATTTAAAAACAAAATTACAGCTACACATGAAATTTGTAAAAACAATTTTTTTGCGTAGAAACAAAGATTCAAGTTGCATTTCATTTCCGGAGCAAGCTGGCATTTTCCAACGGTTTCTTTTAGCTTCCCAGTTAGGCCAATGATCTGTTTTATCCTTTACGACTGGTAAAGGAGGTCTTGGCGCAGCACTTTTTGTTTGGGTGGAATAAAATTTTCTAGCAATTGTGCAAGTTTAAACCGGACAGAATGAAGGAGCCAAGCATTCACAACCGCCAAATCTATCATATGTGTGCGGGAAGTCCTCTGTTACAAACCTAATCCGCTCATTGAGAGATATAATAATATTTCCACAGGGTTCGCTGGTTTGCGAAATGGATCTTCATATATATATATATATATATATATATATATATATATATATATATATATATATATATATATATATATATATATATATATATATATATATATATATATATATATATATATATATATATATATATATATATATATATATATATATATATATATATATATATATTCACTATAACTTCCAAATACTTCACTACACTTTAATGGGCAATTTTTCACTTTTGTCTTAAGTTTTGTGAGATTTGGCGCAACAAAATACTTATTTAACTAGACTTCAGAATCGACAGGGAATTGACTCTAACGTGCAATTTTAAAATGGGGCTTTTTACTCTTAATCTTCGCGGGCAACTCTTAAACTTGTGCTTTCAACCCTCACTGTTTTCTCGTGATTTCTCTCGAACTCTTCACGTGCAACGGGTTAACCTGTACTCTCTTCTTCAACCTTTCAGTTCAAACTCTCAATTCGTACTGTCAACGTGAAACAGCGAACGTGTAACTTTCAACTAGCTCTCTCTTCTCGTGTTGCACCTCGAATCTTTCACATGCAACGGATTAACCTAAAATCTCTTCGCCAACCTTTCAACTCAAACTGTCGATTCGTACTATTTTCGGACTTAATCCCCACGTAGCCCTGTCCACGCGATAAGACTATAAAAACCATCTGTTCCTGTCATTTCTTGGGTTTTACTCAAGTGCCTCACTTTGCTCCTTTACCCGCTACAGGTCCTTTCACTATCACGTTCCTCTGAAAGGATGTTTGTTTTTCTGGTGCCAAGTGCGATTACCATCAATATCCACTTTAGGATACCTGTAACTAAATAGTGAAAACGATGAATACCAGTTATCAAAATATATTTTACAGTTTAAATTTCTTTGTATTTCTCTTGCCATTCATTGATACTAATAAAAATTTAGCATTCAGGCTGCCTATAATTGGATGCAATTTGAATAGCCTGTCGTGTTCCGGGTAGTCTCTCGGCTTAAATTTTAAATAATCGTTAAAATGAATTGTAGAACGAAGACTTTCAAAATTATTTACAGTAATAGTTTCTTCTCTTCTATTGGAATACCAAGCACTGCGTCACACATGTCCTTTATATTGGTAGCTTTTAAGACCGAGGAAACCTATAAACCTATCTATTTCTTTACTTGTAACTATTCTGAAGAGTTCTTCTGAGTTGAGTAATTAGTACTTTCCGAAGCAATTTTACTTACTAACTCGTCGTCAAAAAAATATTTGAAAAATTGGTATGGACAATCGAGGTGGGTGATCGCAGAAGGAAGCCAGGAGTTTCCATTGAATTCTGTTTCAAACATCAAATTTCAAATTATTGTGATTCCACTTAAGTTTTAACTTGTTTGATTTGCCTGAATTTGGTTTTTGAGTGGAGCTCTTTGGATTACAGATCAAGTTCATCCTCCGTCAACATCAACTTATCTTCACTTGCGATTTGGATGCCCAAGAGAGCTACAACCTCTTCTCTTCTCATTTTGTACTCTATCAATAACAAAATAGTCTTCTGAATCTGCAAAAATAAACACTTGCTAAACATAAAAACAACACCTCAAACCAATCCAAAACAAACAACTTTCATTCAACAGGTCTTCGCAACAAAATAACCTTTTATATTAAATTAGGTTATACTGTTGGCAGTTTTGATTGGCTGAAGGCTTTTTCTGCATGTTGACGCTGCTCTGTTACATAAATTAGTTTCTAAAATGCTCAACAGATGTCTCTTGCAGGCCAACACTTGATATGTAACTCTGAAGCGACACTATACACTAAAGGGTTAACAATATATATATATATATATATATATATATATATATATATATATATATATATATATATATATATATATATATATATATATATATATATATCGTTTTAGATTTTTACCTTCATCGATCGCTTCAACTGGATGACATATGTTTCGTCTCTCGATGTTCAGACTCTTCAGAAGAATAGGAAGACCCTATCCACAGCCAACAACCCATGTTTTCGCCGTCTTTCCGTCGGATGACGTATTTATGTAGTGTTAGATTTTCTTGGACTGCGTCCAATGAGACAACGGTTGCTGAGTGTCATCACACACCCAACCGTTGGGTTCCACAATCTCAAGTGGAACACACAACAAAACGAAATATATGTCATCCAGTTGAAGGGATGGGTGGGACTCGTTTCTAGTCAAGCAACCAACAAAAATGTTCATTTAGTCGGAGATGCAGGTTGTTGTGTGTTCCACATGAGATTGTGGAACCCACCGGTTGGGTGTGATGACACTCAGCTACTGTTGTCTCATTGGACGCAGTCCAAGAAAATCTAACATTACATATATACACCATCCAACGGGAAGTCGGCGAAAAAATGAGTTATCTTCCTATTTTTGATGGTATGATGGTATGGTATATGTCGGCACCCTGAAGAGTCTGAACATCGAGAGGCGAAACATATGTCATCCAGTTGAAGAGATGGATGGGACTTATTCCATGTCAAGCAACCAGCAAATCATATGTTTCTACCCCATATATATCATATGGGGCAGAAAATTCACTCTAGATGAGCCTTAATGTTCATGCGTAACTAAAGACCGGACTTGTCATATAAGATACGAAGGTAGTCTGAAAACTTTCCAGCCGCAACATGAAGATGAGGTTACTCGTCAAAAAATTCTGGCAATATAACTGCATGCATGCGTTGAAAGATAATTTTCAAAATTTCAGCTATATTAGATGCTCAGTTGTTTAATAGTCTTTTATTTCTGTGAATGTTAGCGTTTTTGTAGATGGTGAATCTTGTAGAAGAAGGAAAAAAATCAAATATCGAGCCGTCATTAAATTATTTCATTTGAAAGGTAATTCGTCTACGCAAATTAAAATTACTTTAATTTTCAAAAGGTCACTTTAATTTTTAATCATATTATACTGGAAAACTAGAAAAGAAAATCAACGCTCAATACATATAATACTAAAGGACACATAATGCAAAAAAAAATTACTTTTAATTACAAATTACAAAAACTGTTAGCTGGATGAGTTGGGCGCAAAAAATGGATTTCTACATCATACAGAAAGCATTTCAAAGAATTAAAAACAAAAACAATAAAAACAATGCCCCACTAACCATTACGAGCGCCTCTAGCAAGATCAACAAGTTACCTTGTGGAATTCTTAGAAATTTTCGGCGTTGTTCTATAAGAGCGACATACGTGTTTTATTACCCCAGTTTTCGTTCATCCAAACAAATATTTACACAAAATCGATTACTTTAACCATTATTTTCATATTTTTAAAGATGTTATCAATGCCTTATGAGAATTCGTAGGCGATAGTTGTGATTTTTGAGTCCAGTGTGCTTCGAAGTATTTTCATACTTGTTATTCAGGGCCTTCATTAATTTAATCCTGAAACCCACATATTACCCCAAAAGAGGTAAGGATCGCCGACAAATTCTGGATTTTTATCATTGATATCCATTACTTTAATGTTTACTGTAGCTCTACTGGAAAGTTTTCCAGTATCTTCAGGTTTAATCATCTGTAAGTTTATTTTTGTTTTAGTGCTCCGATCAAAAGATAAGGTTACTTTTGATACTTTCGTTACATATCGATACTGTCCTTGACATTTGACAGAAGTTTTATTTCACTTGTCAAACTAGAACCTGTAATGTCTTTTGTAATTATTAAACAGTTTTGTCTGTGGACAACTAACGCGAGTTATTAATAAGTTTAAGTCCTACATACATTTAGTGTTTCTTTTTCAGTTTTTATAACTATTTTAAAGCTATAACTATTTTTCTTTGAAATGAAAGGTATACAACTTTGCTCCCGCCGTTTTTTTTTTAATTCAAGGCTTTATTGTAAAAAACTGATTATACATTTATGACTCAAAGTCGGTCACTACTTTCTCCCATTTTTCAGGCAGCATTCGAATCCCGCGTTGAAAAAACTGGTCATATTTGAAACGATCTACGAATCGATCTACAACTCGATTTTTGACTTCTTCATAAGACCGGAAGTGCTGGTTAGTCAGGCCGTGTGCCATCGATCGAAACAGGTGATAGTCTGAGGGAGCAAAGTCTGGAGAATACGGCGGGTGGGGTAGGACTTCCCATTTCAACGTCTCCAAGTATGTTTTGACCAGTTTCGCAACATGGGCCGAGCATTGTCATGCTGCAAAATCACTTTATCGTGTCTTTCGCCGTATTGCGATCGTTTGTCTTTCAATGCTCGGCTCAAACGCAATAATTGCGTTCGAAAACAATCCCCTGTGATTGTTTAAGACGATTTTAGCAGCTCATAATACACTGAATAATAATACATAATAGCTGGTCCCACCAAATACAGATCATGACCTTGGAGCCGTGAATATTCAGTTTGGCCATCGGCGTGGAAGCATGGCCGGAATATCCCCATGAGTTTCGACGCCTGGGGTTATTGTAATAAATCCATTTTTCGTCTCCAATCGCAATGCGATGCAGAAATCCTTTCCGTTTTTGCCTTTCAACCAACTGTTCACAAGCAAATAACATCTCTCGGTTTCCACTCGTATGGCACCCAATATCCTTGTTTCTAGGTCTTTCTCAGGTTTTTGAGGCGTTTTGAAATTACTTGTTGAGTCACTCCCAATGATCTTGCCAACTCTTTTTGACTTTGACACGAGCCTTCATTAAGCAATGCCTCTAATTCTTCATCTTCAAAAACTATCGCGCTTCCACCGCTATATCGGTTTTCGACGTGAAAATCACCGCTCTTGAAGCGTTAAATCCACTCACGACGTGTTCTTTCACTCATAGCGGCTTCACCATAAATGTCTGAGAACATTCGGTGAGCCTCAGCCGCAGGTTTCTTCATATTAAAGAAATAAACACCTCCCGCAAATGACGAGAATTTGGCTCATAAAGTGACATTTTTAATCGCGAATAACTTTATAATGTAAACACAAATCGACTCAGTAGTCGACCAGTGTGCAATGGGGTTATGGAATCTATCTATAGGAAAACCGCGGGAGTAAAGCGGTATACCTTTTATATACACAGTTCAACGCTAATAACGAAAATAAATATAAAATTTGACCAGTTCTACATTATTTTAAACCTAAAAAAAATGTTAATGTAACTCCATCGGAGCAGAGCCGTGGAAGGAAAAAGAAATTCTTCTTTTTCCTTCCACGCATGAGAAGAAGCACAGAGAAGCCGTAGATTTTTCACGAAAAATATTGTTGAAGAAATGCAAACAACAAACATTATTTCTTTTAAATAATTAAGAGTGTCTAAGAGGTACTTTTAAGCATAGAAACTAATAAAAATCTTAAAACACACATCGAACAAATCTAGATGACAGATTTAGGGGTAATTTTTGTTATATTTTTGGTGACAAATGATACCACCTGTAATAACTTAACATAAAAAAATGAAAGTTCCTACGTTTAAATAAATCACTAGTCGTTGGATGTTCTATATTTGTAAAATATCTCCAAAACTTTTAGAATAATAAGTTATCTCATATAACTCGTATCACCCAACAAAAACGTACTGAAACCAACTTTGAAATTCTCAACTATCCGCTATATTCTCCTGTCTTATCTCCGCCTCATTTTCGTTTCTTTGAAACTCAAAAAAAGTTTAAATGAATCAATATTCAAGTTAGTTATTCTGTATTTGTAAAATATCTCTAAACCTTTTGGATTAATAAGTCATCTCATATATCTCGTATCACCCGACAAAAACGTCTCCAAAAACGTTTCCTGTCTTATCCCCGATAATAATTAAAACACTTGGTATTTGTTTCTCAATATATTCAAGATATTCTCTAACATGTTTCGGCCTCGCGACCATTCTCAAAGAGAGTTATGTATAAACTAAGTTGTATATATATATATATATATATATATATATATATATATATATATATATATATATATATATATATATATATATATATATATATATATATATATATATATATGTATGTTGTATATATATATATATATATATATATATATATATATATATATATATATATATATATATATATATATATATACATATATATATATATATATATATATATATATATATATATATATATATATATATATATATATATATATACATATATATATATATATATATATATATATATATATATATATATATATATATATATATATATATATATATGTAAGTTTATACATAACTCTCTTTGAGAATGGTCGCGAGGCCGAAACATGTTAGAGAATATCTTGAATATATTGTGAAACAAATACCAAGTGTTTTAATTATTATCATTGTTACTATGTTTCACCAAGAGCCAACCGCGCAATCAATCAAAACTATTGTCTTATCCCCGCCTTATTTTCGTTTCTTTGAACTCAAAAACTCATTGACTTGAAAAATCATTGAAATCATTTTGAGAATACCATATGTAGGTATATTACAGACCAAAATAACAATTTGTTTTTTAGGAGAACAATCTAATAATACCACTACTAGAACTAAACTATAGAAAATAAAAAAAAACTGCCCTTAAAGGTTCGTAGAATACTGTGGAAATACCCCCTCTACAGTCTTGTGTGAATTCCTACATTATCCAGTCCAAAGTCAGGTACAAATAATGTACATGACCAATCAATGACCTTATGATATAAAGGAGAAACATGTACTTGGAAATGGGACGTGCTAGGTCATTTCTGCGAAAAGGTGATTTAATAACTACATAGACGAAGCGCAAAAAAACAATTCTCGTCAATGTTACAAAAATCATGTCGACCTCTGTTCTTATTAGTTATAAATTTTATATCGTATTTTTTCAAATCGTAATCCCAGTTCGTCTATCGGAGCTATTAAACGTTCTTTGATGATCTACTCCTCAATGACTAATCTAATTGGAGGAGGACGATTTCGCTTGTTGTGTAACGTCAATTTTATCATGCAAACAATTATCAGCTTAAATATTTAATGATTTCTATTCACGTCTACAGCGTGTTTGTTTGAACATTTATCTGTTATTGTCGCGAATCGACATGAAATCTACCTCTACCTGTTTTCTTTGCCAATGTTTCATTTATACACTGGGGAACGAAAAAAAAAAATTACATCCAATATCCTTATTACATCATATATATATATATATATATATATATATATATATATATATATATATATATATATATATATATATATATATATATATATATATATATATATTTGAATAAGACTGAAAATATACTCATTGTACAGGAAATCACTCTATTTTAGTCAATTTAGAAATCAATTGAGGTTTTTTTTACAAAAACTACCCAAGTCCATTTTCTTCATTTTTTAAAAAAGCGCGGTAATTTGATAAAGTCCCCCGATGGCAACTCCTTCAACTAGTCTTGTAGCAATAAGAGTGTTATGTTATGAGAAAACACAGTTGAAAGGTTCAACTAGTATCATAAAAACCACCCAAGTCTCTGAGAATTTTACAAAAACTACCCATGTCTCTATGAGATAAAGGTTATATTGCAACAGTTTATATTAATTTTTCCTTGCATGGTGTCTGATTGTGTTTTGTGTTTTATTCGTGATGGAAATCCCTAAAGAAGAAACCAAATATTATATTGAAAATGGTGAAGTTACCGAATAGAAGATAAGGAAAAACAAAAAAAAAAGAAACTATTAGATTATATAAATAAAACAAAGTTGTCTTATTTCCACTTATATTATATAAGTAAATATAAGTAAATATATAAGTAAAAGTGGAAATTAAACAACTTTGTTTATTTGTATAATTTAGTATGAATTTCCATCAAGAAAATGCCGCAACAATCCTCAGAGAAACTATTAAAACTAAAAAAAAATCAATGGAGAACATGTCAACCACAAAGACAAGGGAAGATTTTTAAATGTTGTTCAGCGGTAATAACACCTAACTGCGTTTGAATAAAAATTTGTTTGTGTAAATTTTACTATTTTTTAGATACCAATAAAAACTTTTATAATAAAGACATTGCTTTTAAAATTTACTTTTTTTACAAAATACATCCATATCCTATAAATTTTGGGAACTTTTTAAATACACCACTAAATTCAGCATAAATTAAAGACGAACGGTTATTCATTTAGGAATTATTACCAGGAACGTCGGAAGCTAATTAGCTATAGATATAATAGTAGTGTATTAAGGTGAGTAAATAAAAACATTTTTTGCGCTTTAAAAATTCAGCTGATTGTGACATAGGCAGTTTTTGTAAAAAACGCTTCAATTCTTGTATTTGAATTTTTCATAAAATGCCAAATCATTTATTCACAGTCTGCTAACATACGTTTCACCAACTATGTGAGTAATCGGCGCTGATTAAAACTATAGTGCGGTTTGATCAATTAAGGCAGTATCGTTTTCCTGGGACAACCACTATAAAATTTATTTTCCACAGTATTTCGTAAACAGAAAACTTTATTCCATACACTAATAGAAAATACTTTTAAGCTAATGAAGTTTTATTATTCTGAATCCGTTACAAATAGCCAGTGTTAGCGTGCGCACACATAACAGCAGCCATATTAGACTCAACAGTAGTTCTATTTCCACTTTCTTTATTCTGAAGTGGCCTATTGATTTAAACTGGCCCTTAGTCCCTTGCTTTTAATAAATAAATTGTTTTCCGAAAGGGAGCATGGGATTAAAGGGTTAGGAGATCCCCTAGCTGACCCAGGATGTTATCGAATTTTTACCCCGTGGCTAGGGTAGGAGGTCCAGTATTTTCTTCTTCGAGAGGATTGCCTATCAGGGAAGAATTTAGAAGAAACTTCGTAAAAGTTACGTAGAAATACCGAGAAACTGGTTGTTTCTAATGAAACATGTCTGGCACTATTGACTAAATGTGGTTAGAAGGACCCTAGACAAATCTTAAGAGACATAACATATCCTTTACATAAACAGGGTATAAGGGAAATATTTCCGTAAAATCACCAATTGAAAAGCTACCATAAAAATTAATATTTTAAGTAAATACACTAAATTTCGGTTACAACGCACCGGAGGAGACCTTAATTATCAGTACGTTATACGAAGGTTGATCAATAAGTACCCGTGTTTGATAACAGATGGCGTTGACGAGTGGAATTGACATTACCATCGTGTACTGCAGACTGTTAAATGACCGCGTGCTGAACTTGAATTCATAGGTTAGTTTTTTTTGACAACCAGTTGTATCATTCGTGTTTTGTATTTCTCGATAAAATGGAAAAAGAGCAATATCGATACGTAATTCGTTTTTTATTTTTGGATGCAAAAACATGCGAAGAAATAAAATTGAAGTTCGATGTTGAGGACCCTTCACCATCTGTGACAACCGTGAGATATTGGTTTAATGAGTTTAAGCGTGGTCGTACAACTGTTTTTGATGAAGGACGGCCAGAACGCCCAGCAGAGTGATCGCTGAACGAAAGAGCGCGAAGTAGCTGAAGCTGTAGGTGCCTCGTATGGAATAGGTGTGAGGAAAATGTCGACCCGATGGATGCCGCGATTGCTCACTGTGGACAACAAGCGGGTACGACTAACAATGTCAAAGCAGTGTTTAAACCGCTTTAAGCGAAATCCGCAGGACATAAGTCTGCTCCGAAGAAGACAAAAATGGTTCCATCAACCGGAAAAGCTATGCCCACGATTTTTTGGGACTCCAAAGGAATAATCCTCAAGGATGCCTTGGGACAGTACTACAGTGAGTTATTAAATATATTCGATAAGAAATTGAAGGAGACAGGGCCCCATTTGGTTAAGAAAAAGTGCTCTTCCATCACGATAACGCACCGGCAAATTCATCTTTAATTATCGCGGTTAAATTGCACGAACTGCGCTACGAATTGCTTCCGCACCCACCTTATTCGCCCGACCTGGCACCCAGCGACTTTTTTCTGTTCCCTAACAATGAAAACATGGCTCGCAGGAAAAAAAAATCAGCTCAAATGAAAAGGTTATCGCCGCAACAGGAGCGTATTTTAGAGAGTTTGAAAAATCGAATTATTTTTTTAGACGGCTTAAAAAAATTGGAGAAACGCTTGGAAAAGTGTATAGACCTAAAAGGAGACTACGTTGAAAAATAAAAATAAATTTGTGAAAAAAATTACTTTGTCTTTATTTCAAACACGGGTACTTATTATATCATTATCAACCCTCGTATATGTATTGATATGTATTGATCAACCCTCGTATAAGAAGTTTATTAAAAAAAATAAAATATGTATGTACTTATATATATATATATATATATATATATATATATATATATATATATATATATATATATATATATATATATATATATATATAATTTAAAATTATCATCCACCAAATAATTTATTAACCCCTGAGCTTGAATAATAGAATTTGTATCCGTCCATAATTTCTTCAAAGCATGTTTGCAATTCTTCTTTGTAAATGTAAACAGTATTCACACATTTAAAGGTTACTTTAGTTCCATCTGGTAGGGGCCGCACGGGGTAGACAATTTTTCCCGACGCTGTCCAAAATAGTTTTATAACTTTACACCTTTTTCTATTGTACAACACTTTTCAATTATTAGATTTAATTGGTGATATTTGAAGACAATTCGGTCCTTAAATGTTAATGTGACATTATTTCTACTCATATATTGCACTGAATTCATCTTCACTATAGTAATCGTTCAAAACATTTACTTTGCAACCACTCGATAAGTCGAATAGCGCGATGGCGAAAAACATCTGACTATTGAGAATGAGGCAGCGTCCAAGATATGGCGTTATAAATGCGTTTAATTTCCGGGTTACTAGCAAAGCGATGCATTGCTGTCTTTGTTTTTCGCACGCGATAGTAAAGAAAACAGTAGTGGCACAAACTTGCCTGTGCCCAAAGCACGTGTTCGTTAATCGGTGCGCTTCGGCAACCCACGACTTATTTCGTTCGTATGTTAGACTATAGAAGTCGCAAGAAGCGCGATCATAGACAGAAGCGAGAACAAATTAATATAAAATCTGAAATTATTCTTACCACTTTTTTTAAATTTTTCGTACGTGCTCTTATGGACCACTCAGGGGAGGAAAATCAAGCGGGTATAAAAGAGGAGAATATAGCGGATGGTTGAAAACTTCAAAGTTCATTTCATTACATTTAATTATAAAAACCTCCACCATTTGAGTTTATGCAAGCTTAGCACCGTTTTAACCACTTTTCCAGAACACGTTGAAAAAGTTCTGGAGGTCTAATCTCGACGATTTCAGCAAAAATAAGTTCTTCTTAATACCAACTTGATAAATCATTTTTTGTTGAGGGGTTGTTGAGACGTTACCGCATCGTTCGTGGTTGATGTAAAACATGATTTTTAATTAAAAAAATGAAAAACAATGTTCATTATCTGCGTATTAAAATATAAGGTACTTCTTAGTTTTAATTAATTTTATTTTTATTTTGGGTAAAATGTATTGTGCAGAACGTCAAGAAATCAAAGCAATAGACAGGCAGCCGCCTTTGGACCGACCGACAAACGCTACCGCAGTTTTCCAATATTATTTACTTAGAGTTATGTATTTGTATTAAATGGCCTATTCCTTATAATTTTATTTAGCGACTTTAGTTTTCTTGTTGGTGTGCTGTTTGTGATAGTAAACGAATTGTCTTTTAAGTATAGATAAATCAACCGAAATGAGTTCCACTATAATGGTTCGGAAGGCTTTAACAGCGGATAAAAAAACTCAATAATTCAGGTGATAGAAAGGGCTGCTAAACAACTCGACATCTATAAATCTAGGGCTTTGAAAAAAACAACTGTGTCCACGATACTGAAAAACAGACATAAAACATTGCAATTCCGCGGAGTTTCGAAAGAAAGTTGAACAATTCGCAAACCTGTTCAAAAAAACATCGATGAATTATTACTTCAATGGTTTACGTATCAAAGAAACATGCATACCACAATTACTGGGCCCATTCTTCAGGCAAAAACTGAAAAGTTTGCGAAAATGTTTAATGTTGCTGGATTTTCTTGCGATTCCAGTTGATTACATAGATTCAACAAGTGGAACAATATAAGTTCTAGTAAAATTCATGGAGAAGAGTGTAAAGCTGGAAAATGCGATGCGATGTGTAAAGCGATGAAAATGCGTTCCCCTTTCGGGGAACAATTTATTTACTAAAAGCAAGGGACTAAGGGCCAGTTTAAATTTAACAAACCCAGATGTTTTAAAAACGTAAAAAAATTACCAGTTAATTATATAGCAAACAAGCCAGCGTGGATGACCGCTGATATTTTCGAAGGTGAATTAATATCATGGAATAAACAACTCAAAATAGGCACATATTATTGCTTGTTGATAACTGCCCTGCTCATCCTCATTTTACGACATTAAACTGGCTTTCTTCCCACCAAATTTTACGTCCGTTCTGCAACCAATGAATCAAGATGTTATTTGCAATTTGAAAGTTTATTATCGACGACAGCTTATCATCAGTAATCTTAATTACATTGAAAATAGCACACCAATAGCAATAAATATGCTCGATGCTATTATATATATATATATATATATATATATATATATATATATATATATATATATATATATATATATATATATATATATATATATATATGTATATATATATAATTACATTTTTGTGGATTTTATTAATTCTTGATAAAAATACACACTTATTATATATAATAGAAACAAGAAGAAAATATTAGAAAATTTTATTTTTAAAACTTAAAAATCTACTCTAAAAATGCAGAAAAGTGTGTAATATGAGTTTGCTTTTGTCGATTTACAAGAATATTTTGTTGTAAATAGTTTTCTATTTCAAGGGCTGTGCTCAAAATGCCATTTTCTGTAGTGCTTCTACTTTCTAAGAATTGTTTTATACGAATCTGTACCGTAATCTCCCAGTCAATAGGCATACTTCTTGTCGCAAAGCGTCTGTTATAGTGGAATTTAATTTTTTCAAGTTAAACTTATTATTAAGCCGAAGAATTTAAAGGCAGTTCATCCTCGTCCTCCTCAGCTTATTTAATTAGGTGAGAAACAAGTCATCATACTCATCGAACTCGCAAAGGGACGGCATGCATGTTTGAAACAATTCTTAATTATTGTTAGAACCCTGTTGCCAAGCTTTAGAAACCATTTGAATAGCATCGAGCATATTTATTGCTATTGGTGTGCTATTTTCAATGTAATTAAGATTACTGATGATAAGCTGTCATCGATAATAAACTTTCAAACTGTAAATAACATCTTGATCCATTGGTTGCAGAACGGACATAAAATTTGGTGGGAAGAAAGCCAGTTTAATGTCGTAAAATGACGATGAGCAGGGCAGTTATCAACAAGCAATAATATGTGCCTATTTTGAGTTGTTTATTCCATGATTTTAATTCACTTTCGAAAATATCAGCGGTCATCCACGCTGGCTTGTTTGCTATATAATTAACTATGATAATAATTAAAACACTTGGTATTTGTTTCACAATATATTCAAGATATTCTCTAACATGTTTCGGCCTCGCGACCATTCTCAAAGGGAGTTATGTATAAACTGGGTTATGTATAAAATGTAGAGTTATGTATAAAATGTATAAAAAAAAAATAAAGTTTATACATAACTCTCTTTGAGAATGGTCGCGAGGCCGAAACATGTTAGAGAATATCTTGAATATATTGTGAAACAAATACCAAGTGTTTTAATTATTATCATTGTTACTATGTTTCACCAAGAGCCAACCGCGCAATCAATCAAAACTATATAATTAACTGGTGATTTTTTTACGTTTAGTTTGCGTTTTTCGGCTCCGGTCATGTTTGTACACAAAAGAACGGTTTATAGTTTTCTCCCCATACATTTTTCACCCTTAAAACTCATTGTATGATCTGGAGCAAGTTTATAAAAAAGACCAAGTTAGACGGCGTTAAAAGCATCGCTAGCGTCATAGTTTCTAAGATAACAGCAACCATATTAGACTCAACAATAGTTCTATTTTCATTTTCTTTATTCTGAAGTGGTCTATTGATTCAAACTGGCCCTTAGTCCCTTGCTTTTAGTAAATAAATTGTTCCCCGAAAGGGGAACGCATTTTCATCGCTTTACACATCGCATCGCATTTTCCAGCTTTACACTCGCAGCTTCTCCATGAATTTTACTAGAACTTATATTGTTCCACTTGTGAATCTATGTAATCAACTGGAATCGCAAGAAAATCCAGCAACATTAAACATTTTCGCAAACTTTTCAGTTTTTGCCTGAAGAATGGGCCCAGTAATGGTGGTGTGCATGTTTCTTTGATACGTAAACCATTGAAGTAATAATTCATCGATGTTTTTTTGAACAGGTTTGCGAATTGTTCAACTTTCTTTCGAAACTCCGCGGAATTGCAATGTTTTATGTCTGTTTTTCAGTATCGTGGACACAGTTGTCTTTTTCAAAGCCTTAGATTTATAGATGTCGAGCTGTTTAGCAGCCCTTTCTATCTCCTGAATAATTGAGTTTTTTTATCCGCTGTTAAAACCTTCCGAACCATTATAGTGGAACTCATTTCGGTTGATTTATCTATACTTAAAACACAATTCGTTTACTATCAGAAACAGCACACCAACAAGAAAACTAAAGTCGCTAAATAAAATTATAAGGAATAGGCCATTTAATATAAATACATAACTGTAAGTAAATAATGTTGGAAAACTGCGGTCGCGTTTGTCGGTCGGTCCAAAGGCGGCCGCCTGTCTTTTGTTTTGATTTCTTGGCGTTGTACTGCACAAGACATTTTACCCAAATAAAAATAAAATTAATTAAAACTAAGAAGTACCTTATATTTTAATACGCAGATAATGAACATTGTTTTTCATTTTTTTAATTAAAAATCATGTTTTACATCAACCACGAACGATGCGGTAACGTCTCAACAACCCCACAACAAAAAATGATTTATCAAGTTGGTATTAAGAAGAACTTATTTTTGCTGAAATCGTCGAGATTAGACCTCCAGAACTTTTTCAACGTGTTCGGGAAAAGTGGTTAAAACGGTGCTAAGCTTGCATAAACTCAAATGGTGGAGGTTTTTATAATTAAACGTAATGAAATGAACTTTGAAGTTTTCAACCATCCGCTATATTCTCCTCTCTTATACCCGCTTGATTTTCCTCCCCTGAGTGGTCCATAAGAGCACGTACCAAAAAAATTTAAAAATGAAGTGGAAAGAATAATTTCAGATTGTATATTAATTTGTTCTCTCTTCTGTCTATGATCGCGCTTCTTGCGACTTCTATAGTCTAACATACGAACGAAATAAGTCGTGGGTTGCCGGAGCGCACCGATTAACGAACACGTGCTTTGGGCACAGGCAAGTTTGTGCCACTACTGTTTTCTTTACTATCGCGTGCGAAAAACAAAGACAGCAATGCATCGCTTTGCTAGTAACCCGGAAATTAAACGCATTTATAACGTCATATCTTGGACGCTGCCTCATTCTCAATAGTCAGATGTTTTTCGCCATCGCGCTATTCCACAGATCGAGTGGTTGCAAAGTAAATGTTTTGAACGATTACTATAGTGAAGATGAATTCAGTGCAATATATGAGTAGAAATAATGTCACATTAACATTTAAGGACCGAATTGTCTTCAAATATCACCAATTAAATCTAATAATTGAAAAGTGTTGTACAATAGAAAAAGGTGTAAAGTTATAAAACTATTTTGGACAGCGTCGGGAAAAAGTGTCTACCCCGTGCGGCCCCTACCAGATGGAACTTTACCTTTAAATGTGTGAATACTGTTTACATTTACAAAGAAGAATTGCAAACATGCTTTGAAGAAATTATAGACGGATAAAAATTCTATTATTCAAGCTCAGGGGTTAATAAATTATTTGGTGGATGATAATTTTAAATTTTGGTTGTTTCTCTTCAATGAAATAATGCCTCACTGCGACATTCTCTTTGATCAACTGCAAAGCAGGCAACTAGATGCACTTAAAGTTAAGAAAAATTTGGTAACATTTTCAACAGTCATTCAAAATATATAGAAATATAGAAATAGAGACAATGCGCTGGGGATGGGCAAGCGAAATGGAAGATTAGCGCTAAACAATCAGGTGAACTGTCAGGAGCTGGCACACTATTTCTCTGATCTCCTCAATTGCCCCGAACGCGACACAAGATTCCCCAAGGAAAATTGTGTCTATACCCACTCAGAATCACCACCACCAACACAGGAAGAGATTCGCAGGCACATACAAAAACTGAAGAATAACAGGACATCCGATGAAGATGATATCACCGCGGGAACTCACTGCGGGAACTCACGCAAATTATCACGAACATCTGGCAAACAGAAAAATTACCAGATGAATGAAAATGTGCTCTTATACACCCGCTGCACAAGAAAGGAGACAGAACAGATGTGAACAACTACAGAGGAATCTCCTTGCTATAAGTCACTTACAAAATCTTCTCAGCATGCCTTCTGCAGAGAACACAGGAACAATTAGAACACAAAATTGGCGAGTACCAGGTAGGCTTTCGCCCTGGTCGCTCATGCACTGAACAAATCTTTAACTTAAAAACAATACTGAAATACAAAGCTGTCAGGAACGTCCCAATCATCTGCACGTTCGTTGACTTCAAGAAATCATACGACTGCACTGACCGAAAATCTCTGTTCAACATCCTAGAAGAACAAGCACTCGACCCCAAAACACTACGATTGATCAAGCAGACACTGACCGACATAATCTCTAAAGTGAAATTTATGGGAGAAATTTCCAAACCCTTCCTGATTAAAACCCGAGTACGCCAAGAAGATGGGTTATCCCCACTCCTCTTCAACCTGGTCCTGGACAAAGTCATAAGGGAATGGGAAAAGGAACTAAAAAATCAAGGACACTGGAAACCAATACGACTCGGAAGTTGGCCTACAAATATCCTTTCAAAAAACCGAATTCTTCTGCTCAAAATTAAATGTCCAAAATTTGAACACCAAATACGGCAAAATAAATAGGGTCACTCACTTCAAATACCTGAGCGAGATCCTCGAACCCACAGGAGGAGAGAAGATAGCACAGAAGACTCGATTGCAGAAGATAAAGAGGGCATACGGCAAGACACACAATATCTACAATAAGAAATGCCTATCCACACACGCAAAAATAAGACACTACAACACAGTAATCAAACCAGAGGTACTATACGCAAGCGAGACACTTACACTCCATACAAAAAGCGGCATAGAAAACATACTAAAAGAAGAACGCAAAATTATGAGGAAAATTCTCGGTCCAAAACTGACAGAGAAAGGCTACAGACTACATTACATTCTGTACAAGAGAGAATGTCCAACGTAACGGCGGACATAAGAAAAAGAAGGTTGAAATTCTATGGACATATCAGTAGACTTCCACTGACAAGACTCACCAACAGAATTCTTACGTACATACAAGGAGTCAAGTCAACAGTACCATGGATTGCACAAGTCAGAGCTGATCTGGGAAAGGCACAAATGGGTCCGACAGAGATTGAGGAACGTACAGACACAAAATACATATGTGGAACGTTGCATCAGAGAGCAAAGTTTCGAGGAGATCAGGAACAAAGTGGACGGAGGAGAGAAAGAGACGGAGAAAGGATGAGAGAGGTGTGGAGGATTAGAAAGAACACTCGAAAATGAGTCAGGATGCTTTGCGTGATCCAACCGGGTCTATACGCACCTAATAATAATAATAGAGACAATATAGAAATACAAATTAATCAAGAATTTGGTAACTTAACTGGTGAAGAATCTACAACGATCATAGAGAATCGCAGAAAGAAACGAAAATTTACTGAGAAGGAGGATCCCAATCCGAATGTCAGGGTAAGCAAGGAAATCTCTGATACCTTAACCATACAGGTTCTTGAACGTTTTAGTTTCGATGTATACCTAACTGTTGCAAATGTATTTGAAATTGAAAAATTTGGTAAATATCGAGCCGTCTTTCCAAATGAAGACATTAAAATTGTGTGTAACCTGTTTGCAAACATAAATTACTTAAAATTAAAAAATGAACTCTCGGTAAGCATTCAAATAGAAAAATATAAGAAAATCATGAACCGAGATAAAGGATCTATTCCGTTCTCTATTCCGTATCTATTCTCTTCATTAGGTAGGATTTTCATATAAATAGAACATAGTTTAGTTTTAGAATTAGATTACATCATCTCCTGATGATGCTAACATGGTTAGCGAAACATGCGTCGAGAAGTTTAAAAAAGTGATTTAGTGTTTCGTAGTAAATCTCTTCGAGTTAAGTATTTTACACCGGTTTCAATAAAAAAATTGATCTAAGGTAAGTTGGATTAAATCGCATTATTTTTACTTAAAAAATCTGCAGTTTTGCTGTGTACTATTAATTAGCAGGCACCCTGTAGAGTAAGTTTTCTTTTTTTTTCTAAAAAAATCAAGCCATATTTATGCTGAAGCGTAAGGAATAAATGGATATAAAAATATTACATTTTATTTTCAAATAGTACCTTAAGAAGACAATGAAACAATAAATTGAATGTCCCTAATAATTAGCTGTTTTTCGCGGAAATGGCTACATTTTGGATATATGATTTAAGAAAACTTTTTAAAGAATCGTTAATTAAACGTATGAAGGTTATTTCCCCTACACCCTGTATAGTGCAAAAAATTAGGACGACCATCTGTTCAACCTTTCAAGTTGCAAGGCTATTAAGGTATTCTTTTACACAGTTATATATAAGGTTGAATAATAACAAATATTTTTTGATCTGTAATAGCAAATTCCTGCAATTATATATTATATTTTAAGTATGGGTTGCAAATAATGTTCAATTTTTCATGT
The DNA here is from genome assembly GCA_031761425.1 of Cosmopolites sordidus. NCBI lineage: Eukaryota > Metazoa > Arthropoda > Insecta > Coleoptera > Curculionidae > Cosmopolites > Cosmopolites sordidus. The sequence goes on from JARFXV010000238.1 coordinate 498,786, forward strand.
TTATACAGAAATGTGTTAAAATAAACATAAGAAAGTTAAAGCCAAGTGACAATGATAATCGAGAACATTAAGTGCGGTCGACCTGTTTGCAATGGTAAAAAACCTTGTATTTTCGTTATTTCCTGGAGGCAACGCGATGTTTCGAGGTTAATATGAACAAAATAATTTTCTCATGTCCTGAAAATACGCAGTAATGTATCATTTCGAAATATATTGTCTGTAATTAGCAAGAAAGATCTTTTTTGTTCTTTACATGTCAATATCTCGGTTACTATTATGTGGATAATCCAATAATATACACGGTATTATCTAAATGATTGTGGCGGGTTCATATATTTTTTTCTCTTTTTTGGATGTTTTTTGTCTTATTGTCAATATAAGTATCATTTACATATACAAAAAATAATATTTCCTTACTATCTTTACAGTATTATAAGAAATGAATATAATTTATTTTTTAGATTCGTTATGAAAACGGGAGGAAAAGACCTCCCGAAAAGTTAACGTTTAAAAGTTTGTATTTATTTAAAAAATATATATTTTTTATATTTTTTGTTTGTTAGGCAAATTTATTACAGAAAAAAGAATCACTGAAAAATTTGCCTCCGTTTTTTGTTTTTACCCAATAAGAACAGATTTTTTTGAGTTTTAGATCGTGGCAAAAAACCCAAAAAAGAGAAAATATATATATATATAAACACGGTGGCGCAAAAAAAATTGTGATAATAATTGTCAATAAAATTCAATGTAAACTGTATGCATAAATTTTAAACAGAGAGTATAATTTTAGTATATAACACCGAAGGCTTTACACAGTAAAAAAAGGTTCACATGGGCCAAGAAAAATATCATTTTCCTAATTTTTTTCTTGAACAAATATATATAGTCGTTTAATTAATTCAAGAAAATTATTTTGAAACTAAACTAATAAATATATTAAACAAAGTAATAAATCATTTTCATTGTAGTAAACATAGTTTTCTAATCAAGAAGCACGTTTTGCCATCCAAGAATTTTTTTTTCATGACGGAAGAAAAAAAAACTGTTGAAGAAAAATTCTTGGCTTATGAATATTTAGTCTCTAATTTCAACAAACTGACTTCTTGGTTCAAAACAATAATTATTTTTAATTGTAAATATGTTTTTTTTAACAAGAAAATAAACTGCTTAAATAAAAATAATAAATAAATGATAAAATTGTTACTGTATGTTTAAGTACAATTATTAAATGAATAATAATTTATTAACGTTATTTTATTTCGCACTGAAAGTGGAACTTAAAATTAAAAAAAAAAGCAAAAACAAGTTTTCTGTGAATTTCGTTCAAGAGAAAAATTTTCTTTGATCAAACAACCGCCCAGGTAGGATTTGCCAATGCTGACAAATGGTCAAACCTTGGGCCAGTTGCCATTTTCCGAGTCTTGAGTAGTAACCATTAGACCAAGGCTTGGCCCAATGGTGTAGTACTCCTTAACCAAGTCTTAGAAAGGCACCACTGGTTCCAAGCTCGGTGAAGACTAGCCCCAATGGTGCAGTATTTTTTAACTAAGCCTCGGAAAGTAACCTCTGGGCCCAGGCTCGGCCAAGGCTTGGCCCAATGGTGTTATATTGCTAGCTTGAGGCTCGGGAAATCACTATTGGGTCGAGCCTGGACCGAACATCAGCTTAGTGGTTTGATATTATTAACTCGAGCCATGGGAAGTCATCACTAGGATAAGTCTTGCCCAGGTTTGGTTCAAAAGTTAGACTATAATTGCCCAGAATAAAATATTAATATTTCAATGGTTTTAATATTATCTGTGCAAACGTTATAATATTATCAAAAAATTTTGATCATTTCTAATTAATCATTTGTAAATGTAGCATATAAAAAAAATAAATAAAAAATAATTAATTAAATAATAATTAATAATAGTAATAATTACAGTGAAACTGACTGTTCTCTTGGTAAGTTTCATTAATTATTAGTATATGTAAACAATTAAATAAATAATAAGATTAATAACAACCAAAGAAGTGCAATTACTTTACAGTCATGCTGGGCTCCACTGTAGATTCAGATCCGGATCCAGAATATCGGAAAGTTGAATTTTAGTGCTACTAATACCTACAAAGAGATTGAATTTATTCAAAATACTTAATAATTTTTCTAAAAATTCAATATTTTTAATGAAAAATGAACTTTCAGAGTTCATCACCAACCAATACGTTAAATACTTTTTTATTTAATTACCTACTTTATTATTTTTCATTATATTAACTACTACTTACCGCTATATTTAAAATTATTACTCTATACTATACTTCAAAATAATCTTTGAAACTCTACTTTGTTATAATACTTCAAACTGTTTCATATGAATTAATATAATAATATTTAATAGCTAATGAGTTGGTATTTTAATTATTAAGGCTTGCAAGGCTTGGGCCAGTGTTAATTTAATGCATTTTTAGGTTTGATCCGAGCTCAATTGTTTAGTTTCCCAAAACTTGGACCAGTGTTAATTTATTTTATTTTGAGGCTTGGTCCAAGTTCAATAATTTCGTTTCACAAGTCTAGAGCGAGTCATGGTTTATTGCATTTCAAGGCTCGGCCCAAGGTTAATTTTTTGGTTTTCCAAAAGCCGACTTAATGCTCGACGTTTAGTTTCCCGAAGTTTGGAACATGGCCATCATCCAAGGCTCGGACCATTGCTTCCCCATTGTTCAGCAACGGCTCGATTCAGGTTCGCGCCAAGGCTTGAAACATTGGCATGACGACGGACCAAGGCCTAGTACATGCCTTGCCCAACGGTTCCTTCCAACCAAGGCGTGTTCTTAATTGAAGTTGCTAGTACTGTTTCGTATAAGAAAATATATTAGTTAAGACAAAATATATTTAGGTTGTTGTTTCATTGGTTAAAGTAATTAAATGTTTTTCAATTAAGAAAAAATCAACTTGTTTGGAAATACCTTCTAACTAAAACATTTAATATTGAAATAAAAAAACATAAAATTAATCTTGAAAAGTGAAAATATAAGTTTTTGATTTAATTGTGAAATATATATCGACTAAACAAAAAAAATGTTTGATTCAAGATTGAATTTTAATTTTGCTTGCATATGCTCAAAAAGCATATTCAAGTTTGAGTTTAAAATATTTGTCTTGGTTCAAATATTTTTTTTCTGTATAATACCGGAATTATGTTATTTGGTTCATAAAAACAATTTTATTTAAAACTAAAGGTACATTATATTTCAATTAAAGTATTTGCCATCTATAGCTATGACCTTTTCCAATTTTTCGGGAAACAAATGGATTCCATGTTTAAAAAATTCAATATTTTTAAAAGCGAACCCACCCAATGTTTCCCTTATTCGTAATTTTTGAAGTGCTGATCGAAACAAATGGTAGTCGGAAGGGGCAATGCCTGGTGAATAAGGCGGATGAGGCAAAACTTTCCACCCAAGCAGCTGTAACGTTTCTTTCACAATGTTTGCAGTATGAGGTCAAGCGTTGTCATGAAGCAAAATCAAGTTCGTGTGTCTTTCAGCCCATTCTGGACGTTTTCGTAGCAAGGTTCGATTCAAATTTATCATTTGTTATCGAAAACGTTCAGCTGTGATAGTTTTATTCGGTTTCAGCTATTTATAACACACAACACCTCTCTGATCCCACCAGATACACAGCATAAGCTTCTTCCCATGAATATTTCGTTTCGGCGTTGATGTTAATGGTTCACCTCGCTTAACTGTTGCTTTTCTTCGCTTGGGATTGTCGTAATGAATCCATTTTTTATCGCCAGTGACAATTCGATACAAATTAACTTCTTTTTATGTCTTTCAAGCAACATTTCACATGTGGTTAAACGCTTTTCTTGTTGGCTTCAATGAATCCAAGTTTTGTGTACACGTTTTCAGACAGTTGTTGGCAGCGGCGGTTCGTGGGGGAAAAACAGGTGGTGCACGTATCACCAAACTTTGGAATGGGGATAGGGAAATGCGTCGCAACCAAAAATGTTACATTTCTTAGTATCATACACACACTTTGCCATGTAGAAATACGAGTGTAACTGTCAGACATCAAATTTTCATTTCATTTTTTAATTTTTAGGTAGGGCACGTGCCCATGTGCCCTTATGGACCAACCGCCACTAGTTGTTGGATTAACATTTAATGCTTCGTACAATTCTTCAAGCATTTGAATGCTTGATCATGGATCATCATCGAGTAATACTTTCAATTCTACATCTTCAAATTTTTTTGGTTGGTCTGGACGTTCTTTGTCTTTCACATCAAAATGACCACTTTTGAAACGTTTAAACCAATTTTCACAAGTCCTTTCGATAGGAGTATGTTCTCCACAAAATAACTTTCACCAGCAGTTTTCTTCAGATAAAAGAATAAAATTAAAGCGTCCCGTAAATGCTATTTATTTGGTATACATTTCAATATTTTCGATGAAATAAGAACATGTGATGTTTACAGATAAACTAACGGTCATATACTTTTGTTTCACCATAACGCGTAATGATTTCATTATACCTACGGTAAACCTCTTTGGAGGATTAGAGGAAAGGAGTTTATAGATGACAGTTGTCAAATATATACTTCAAACCGTTTGACAGAAGAGAAATGGGGCTTAATTCAAATAATGCAGTTTTTGCTGAAATACCTTTTACTTAAGAAAAGTTATTTCACTTCGAAAACCATCAATGGCATGCCATATAGAAATGTATTATTAGATTATGTTTGAGGTTGTTAGAAAAATTCTTTTATTGTTTACATATAATTAACGTTCTATTTCAACACATAAAAAAAGAGCTGGTTATTTATAAACTCGATATTATGTAGTCTACCTATTAAACCAGTTATTTTCCAATAAGAAACTGAAAAATTCTTCGGCGTTAACTTAAAAATGTTATTACTTCAAAGCGACTGAGAAATTTTTAATGTTTCCTTTGATATTTTTGCAAAAACTTCAGGAGAAATATATCTGCAGTTATATGTAAATAAATGTATTTTTAAAGACCGGGAACTTGTAGATAAATATTTTAGCTTACGTATATAGTGAATTTCTATTCTGGTTAAAAAATTTAAAAGAATCATCATAAGGACAATGTTGTGTTTAAAATGTAACAGCGCTACTTTATATTGTATGAATATTGAGAGAAATCTCCATTTCGGAAGATACAAAGTTATCCATTTCGAGGTTCAGAAATTACAGCACAACTGTCAAACTGTCAAACTTAAATGCTGTGTCGGCTCGTGATATTTTAAAGTGGGAGGGCGTAGACGAAAATAGTGCTGCTGAAGAAATTCTTTTGCTTTTCTCTTCCTCCTTTTTACTTTTCAAAAAATTAAATTAGGAAAAAAAAATTAAATTACTCATTATTAACTGTTTTAAATCATACACCTTCATGTTTGCAATTAGGTTGATTATTTTTATTTAAGAAGTACTACTCAGTGTGTACACACATAGCGAATCCCAAATCAAAGGAAGTATTCGCGAGGCGAACGAAATACGCTACGTGAGATATATCAAACGCTCCATACCCGTCAAAACAGCGTTTAAAACTAATTACCGATACGCTCGGTCGCAGGGAATCTCGTCCAAATAGCATGTTTTTTTTTAAAAAGAATTTTAGCCCCCGAATGGTGAGAGGATGGAATTTTTATTTGCATTATTTGGTGTGATGGGTCGACAGACGTTGTTCTACATTTGAAGATTTTAATTTTTAATAATATCTTAAAATGAGTTAAAGAAAAGAAACTGAACGGAAATAAAATATGGTGTTTTGCTTTAAAAAAAAATGTTTACTGTGATAAATGCTGGAGCGGCGGCGCTCTAACGCGTTCCCTCGCGAGGGGCTATTCTTAAATGTCATTCAAAGTGTGATTTGTTTAGTTTAAGTTTTGCCATTTTACAATACAGATGGTTTAAACATCCCACCAATGCGTTAGAATTGTTAATAGTGTTTACAAAAATGATGATTCTGCCGTAACCATATTTCTCGCCATACGAGCAGAATGTGGTGGCCATAATTGTCCTTCTGAGCGCACTATTTCCAACACAGTCAAGAAATTTGCAAATGCTCGGTCTCTTATGAATTTAGTAGCCTCAAATTTATCGATTTCTCGGCGTTCGCAGTCTGTAGGCTTGTCTTATCGCACATTATGGCTTATTTTCCATTTGGACTTGCATCTTCATCCATACAAAGTTCAACTTACGCTAGAATTGCACCCCGCCGATCAGGGAATGCGTCGAGCATACACCGATTGGGTGCTTGAACATTCAGCGATAAGATCAACGCAAAACCCGGTTTATATCCGAAGAAGATTATTTAGCGCTTTTAATGCGACGTTTATTATACGCAGAGAGCTGAAATCAGGTCTGAATTTACTAGCAAAAAGAGCATTGCGTTTCCAACTTGACTGGGATGTTTTAGGTCATCCACCGTACTCTCCCGACTGTGCACCCTCCCACTACCATTTTATTCAGATTGTTTCAAAACAGCTTATGGAAACAACTTTGCTTCTTTGATAAACTTCAAACATCACCTAAATCAGTTATTTAACAAGAAACCTCAGAATTTCCCTAAACACGGAATTATGCTAGTACCAAAGTAATGGTGAAAAGTCTGCGAAATATAGTTTGTATTCTAATTGGGTTTCTGTGCTCTATAAAATATTAGTTAGACAACTGCTTTTATGATATAAATATAATATGTCAATGTAAGAAGTCTAAGGGGACAATCCCTACACTTTGCATTTATTTTTTCTACTTCCTGTACTCCAGTAGGTACCATAGTAGGGCAGGATACCAGGTATGTAAATATGAATCCAGAATTTTTGTATTGAAAATACACCTTTGTTGTATGAAAAGGATAAAAAAACATTTTATTCGAAGTGTTGTCCATCGCTAGCTAAACATTTTTCCCACCTGTCTGACAGTTTGTAGATGCCTCGCAAAAAAACTGTAGGCAAACCTTTTAAGGCAAACCAATCATCGAGACATTTTCGTACATTTTCGTAAGAAGGGAAACGCTGCTCAGCAAGTGCGTGTAACACCGATGCAAATAAGTAGTAATCGAACAGAATCAAGTCAGGTGAGTAAGCCGCGTGCGAAACTAAACACCTCAATCGTTTCCTTGACCAATTTTTCTATGTGTGATGGTGCATTATCATGAAGCAAAATCACTTTCGTCGTTTTCACGCAAAGTTTGATTCAAATCGATCTTTTGTTGTCGGTAGTGTTCACTATTAACGGTTTTGCTAGATTTTCCAGTGGTTTTTAAACGTATGGACATTCTTCTCGTGTCACAGTTAATTGATCCACGAGTTGTTGATCCACAGTTGAGCGTCATCCTCATACACTAATTGCAATTGTTTTAAAACTTTTTCGGTGGTTTTCCACGTTCTTCGTTTCTCACATCAAAATAGCCACTTTTAAAGTTGTTAAACCACTCAAAGCACTGTGATTTACCAAGAACATGCTCCCGTAAGATTCTTAGTAAGAGAAAATCAATGCTGTCCACAAATCGTAGCTTCCATGCGTAAAATTCAACATGTTCAACGCTATTACAAACTATGCTATTGTATGAAGCTTGTTTTGTTGAGAAATCTTTGTCAGATGTCAACAAGGAAATAGCGCCAATGACGCGGCTTGACGATAACTATATTATCACTAGCGCCATCTATGAACGAATTCTAGTTTCATATTTACAAACCTGGTATATTATCGAATTGGACCCGAATAAATGCACTAAAGCAATAGAACTTTGAAGTTAAAATATTCTTTTAAGCAACAGAGTATAATCAATGTTCTTAAAGTAAAATTAGCTAAATAAAATATCATCAGGCAATGTGAGTGTTACCTTCGTATAACAGGATTACCACGAATTACCTGAATATTCTAAAAATAAGTGGCACATTGAAGAAAGGAAAAGCATGTATCGCTTAATAATTTGATTATTTAAGTTATCCCATTATACGTCTTATATACTGCGCTTAAACCACACTTTTTATAGGAAATTTATACAGAAAGAAAATGGTTTGCTTCAGGGTTTTAAATGATAACACAAGTAATTGATAGAAGTACATGGAAAATTATTATTTTTCTTTAAACATTTTACTTTTTGATAATAGTAGTACGAGGGTTGATATTTATGTAGCCGGATTAATAAATAAAAACAAATATTTATCATTGAAAATGGTTTTATTGTTTTCCAAAATATTCTCCGCGATGATCCATATACTTTTGCATACGTTTTTTTTTTCATTCCGATTGAGGAATCTCCAAAACTTGCATTTTGAACGCATCAACCGCTTCTTCTGGCATCGAAAATCGTTGACCATTTAGTTATCCTTCACGGAACAAAACTAGAACACTGGAACAAAAAGAAATCATTGGGTGCTAAATCAGGACTGTACGACAGATGATTCGATGTTTTGATCGGTCAAATGATGAGTTGTTCGGTCCGGTGTGTGAGAGCTCACGTTATCATTGTGAAGAAGGATCGTGGTGAAGAAGGATCCTGCGTCCCTGGCTATGTTTTTCTTATTTCTCCAAAGACTTCTGGCAAAGGAATGGTTGTGTACCATTTAGAATTGACCGTTCTACGATTCTCTAGTAGCACTGTAGCCACATGCCAGTTTATCACAAAAAACAGGCGACCATTTGCTTGGAAGTGCTTCTTGCACGAACAACTTTTGTTGGGTTTGGCTCATTCTGAAAGACCCATATAGCCGACTGCTGTTTAATTTCGGGCTCATACTCATAAATCTAAAATTCACCACCTGTGTAGATCTTATACATGGCTTTTGATGCACCACGATTGAGCATTTCTTTGCACGAATCGACACGAGCCTTTTTTTAAGCGACTGTCAAATTATGCGGAATCCAACGCGCATAAATCTTTTTCACGACTAAATGTTCATGTAAAACCTTGTATATGCTCGTCATACTAATGCTCAAGAATGTCTCAATCTCACAGTATGTCACATGACGATCTTGCTTTATCAGTTCGCACACAGTATCGATGTTTTCTGGTTCAACAACCGATTTTGGACGACCTTTTTTAAATTCGTCCGTGAACAAACTACGGCCATGATTGAATACACTAAACCGGCGATATATAGTAGTTTTAGATGGTGCTTCATCGCCAAAAGTCGAAGTGAGTTGATCGATGCACTGTTGTTGAGATAATCCTCGTCGAAAATCTTACTAAATCATCGCACGAAAATTCTCACGAGCTAATTCCATTTTTTAACTGAGATGAAGTTTTCAAATCAATTCAATTTCAAACTTTACGATGTATATATCAGATGACACCTAGCAACACCATTGTTGCTAATTCCGGATACATAAATAGCAACCCAAAATAGCATAGAAGCAAATTTAATCATGTAACCACTTTAAACATGTGGCTGGTGATTTATTTATAGTTAGGAACTTTCATTATTTTTATGTTCAATTATTTCAATGTGGTATCATTTATCACTAGTAATATTACTAAAATTTCCCTTAAATCTACCATCGTGTAAAATTTTTATTAGTTTCTATGTTTCCTGAGCAACAAACATATTACTCATTTTATTACTTAAAAGAAATAATTTTTATTGTTTACTTTCGATCCAGTGGCGGCTCGTGAGGTGGGGCATTGGGGCGCCGCTTCTCCAGCATTTATCACAGTAAACAATTTTTCAAAGCAAAACACCATATTTTATTCCCATTCAGTTTATTTCCTTTAACTCATTTTAAGATGATTAAAAATAAAAATCTCCAAATGTAGAAGAACATCTGTCAACCCATCACACCAAATAATGCGAATAACAATTCCATCCTCTCCCCACAATTTTTACGTCGTTGATCGAACGTTTACCTCCAACGACCGTATGCCACGTCATATTATCTCGTCGTTAGCATTACGTGTTTTGTTGGTTGCCAGAATTAGGGCATTTAACTACCTTCTAAAACATGCGATTTGGACGTAGATTCCCTGCGACCGAGCGTATCGATAATTAGTTTTAAACGCTGATTTGACGGGTACGGAAGGTTTGATATGTCTCGCATCGCGTATTTTGTTCGCCTCGCGAATACTTGTTTTGATTTGGAATTTGTTACATGTGTAAACACTGAGTAATATTTTTTAAATCAAAATAATCAACTTTTAACTGCCAACATGAAGGTTCACCGACAAAAATGTGTACAATTGCCCTTTTTTGTCATAAAACGTTCATATTTTTTTAACTTTTCGAACAATTTGGCATATTTTTACTCAGTTTTATTAGCTTGATTAATAAGGGATATTATGGGAAGGTTTTTAGGTACCTCCCGGACTTTGTCCAAACTTTGTGGGATCCACATCTCATTTGCATTTTCATTTTTATTGTAGAAATAATGCCAGAACTTAAGATTGGTCAATACTTGTATAATTTGTTCTTTTAATAAAGAAGTAAGGCACTAGAACAAGAAGAAGCGCTCTAATTTAAATTTTTCTATTTTACCTCGTTCAAAAGTCTTGTCTGTCTGGGTTCTGGTGAAAACCTTTTTATTTTCTTTCCTTTTTTTAATAAATTAAATAATTATTTAAAGACTAAGAGGGGCACCGTCTGTCCCCTTCAAGGCCAGGCGGTGGAGAGGGATATTGTGGGACCCCCGCTTCTGCTTCTTCTTCTTCCCATGAACTTTTTCGAATTTTCTCTATTGATTTGCTGTTACAATAAACTGTTTGAATGGTTTACTGTTCGGAAAACGGCAAGTACCTACTTATTCATTCCTTTATCTGCGCAACACGCAACAACCCATCCCCCAATGTCCTTGTAAGTATAGCAGGAAATGTAAAAAGGAGGAAGGGGAAAGCAATCAAAAATTTTCAACAGCACTTTTTTCTTCTACGTCCTCTCACTTAAAAAAACCCACGAGCCGCCACTGTTTTGATCAACAATATTTTCCATATAAAATCTACGTCATGCCCCTCTCTTCTTCTTTTTTCCTTTTATGTAATCTGCTTCTATGGAGTTAATTCAACATTTTTTTTTACGTTAGGTGTAAATTAATGTAGAACTGGTGAAATGTTATGTTTATTTTCTTTACTAGTTTTATAATTCAAGGAAAAAGATTATTTTTAAAAAGTGAAAAAAATGTCGTAGTTTTAGAAAATTAGAGTTAACCATTACCAACGAGTGGTGTTGGTTGTCCACATTTATAATACACGTGGGTTTCGGGATTAAATGAAGGCTTTGTACATACATAAATAGATAACAATGTGACAAAGTAGTTTGGTCATCACAAGAAGCAAAACATAAATATTTTAAGACCGTCCTTATATTGCCTCTTAAAATTCGATATATTCGTTCTTTTCAAACAAAAATTCTTTTGATATATTTATATCGATTAGTTGTAAGAACGCTTTTGTTAATTTTATCTGAAACTTTGATATATTTGATAAATAAAATTAATTTCTAAGTATCTTCGTTTTTGATGATAACCCAGCTGCTTTTCTTCAAGGTACAGACGCTAGAATAAATATTACTAATATTATATAAAGGGTTAGCCAATAAGAGAGTCAGAATTTTAAAATGAAGTACAATAATAACTAGAATAAATAATGGCATTATGTTAAAATAATGTTGTTTAAATGACCCCTTGGTTTAATTTGGTATAATGCATTTTAGAGAGCCAATTTGGGGAAAAGATAATCTTTTAATTACATTTAATTACACATTTCAACAAATTTAAACTTTTTTTAAGGTAACATTGATGAAAATAGGTATATATGAAGTATTTTATTGTCCTAAATCCGAAAATGATAAGCTAATTACTGTAACACGTACAGTTTTTTTGTTACAGAGGGTAATTGGTGGGGCAAAAAAGGAGGTGATATATTTTTAAAATCTAATATTTATTTAATATAAACATTTAAAACGTATTAAATCTATGCAAAGACATTACTGAGGATGATGTGAATAAAACATATATTACAATAGATGTCACACAGCGACAAAAACTTTCATTTTTTCCTTGTGTGTTCTGTAGCATCATCTCTTTTTAAAAACCAGCAGTAATTGCCCAACATAGATGGGTTCCAACGTCCCTGGTATCTTTCTTCCACCGTCCTGATGTCCTGGTGAAACCTCTCTCCTTGTTCGTCGTTTACTGTATCCAAATTTTGTTGAAAAAATCCAAATAGAACTGTAAAAAAATATCTATTAGGTTTTTATAGTTTTCATCTTCCTTGTTGCCCGGAAATCATTTCACTACACTTACAAAACACTGCCAAGCTGCCAATTCCTTTTCATTTAATTTTTAATAATTAATAATATTACTTAATTGAGGAAATATTTCTTTTAAGTACTTGAAACCATTACTTTGTTTGTCCGTGGCCTTGACAAAGTTTTTCATTAGTCTAACTTTAATATGAAGAGGCAGAAGAAGCACCTTTTTTAGGTTTACAAGGGGGACATATTTTATGTTTGAATTATCAGGTTCAAAAAAGTTATGAGGCCAATCTTTCTTAGTGTAATGTTTTTTTTGTTGGTCTCTGGTCTACTGTCGTAGAATACTGTGGAAATATCCCCTCTGCGGTCTTGTGTCAGCGGTCAAATAATATCAATTATAATTTGTCAAGCAGATACTTGAAAATGGGACGTACTAGGCCATTTATGCGAAAAGATGAAATGAAACGCAAAATGAGCATTCTCACGTGCAACAACGTGCCAACTAAACAAATCATGGAGATTGCCAAGGTTTGGGGTTTTAAGTACGGCTAAAGACGGTCTTCATACGAAGAAAATTATGCTTTGCATTTTATAGGAATGGAAGGGACCCATACACTTTGAGCGTCTTTCACGCAACCAAACCATTCTGAGGTTGTGTGACCTCTTTACGTCATACACCTACAGACCTGGTATTCCACTCTCCTACCCTAGACACCTCTAGGCAACAGGCGTTGGCATCAAAAACTAGTAAGGTACAGTTTGTTATAGTGAACTGGACGGTTACTCATCTAACATGAGACCACCAAGAAGAGTACCATGGTACCATGGCATAGCTAGCGCCTCTTCTTTGACGTAGGCCTCGTGGAGGCAGTGGCTTCATCGCGAAATAGATATTGGGTATATTGGACCCACCTGAAATCGAAAGACAAATATGTGAGCCTGGTCAAACTCACAATCAGACCAAACCATACTAACACCTACCTCTACTGTTTACAATTAAATCTGTTGAAGGCAGCAATTGAAGAAAAACAGTCAGAATTAGCAAAGTGGAAAGATGTCGATTTGCAATAATGCATGAGCTCACGTTTCAATCAGTACTCACCAAATATTTTTGAGCTTCAATAAGGATGTTTTGCCCCATCCACCTTATTCATCTATCCCACTCCCTCCAAAATCATTTAAATGGGAAATCTTTTTAAACGGAAGATGTGAAAAACAACATATTGACATCACTTGGCGAAAAGAACACTCATTTTTACATATATATAATATACTATATTGCTAATATCTGTAAGTAGAGGTGTCACGGACTAAGTAAGACAGCAAACGTCTGCTTCTATGTCTTTTTCTACTACTCGGCCCGTTGTACGCAAATATGTCGATAAATAAACGTGACACAAAATAATAAAAATATGCAAACTGACGCACGTTTACAAGCATACTCAATTCTCGGACATGCGCATAAGACTCAAAGTAGTAGTGAGAGAAACAAACACATATATGTCTGCACCGTAATGATTTCGCCGATCTCCAGACCTTGCTAGCAATAATAGTAGTATTATATATTTTTATATAGTACTACTTTAGTATTATATAGTTTTCTGACTCTAATGTTTTTGTTACTTGATCTTATTTCTTGAAAAGTATGTTGATTATTACCTAATATCCCTCTATGGCCGATAGTTCAGAGCCGTTCGATTCATAGTCTTTTCAAGACAAGCAAATCATGAATATATATATATATATATATATATATATATATATATATATATATATATATATATATATATATATATATATATATATATATATATAACTGTCTCCTACAACTTTGTATTACGACATTTTGTCGTAATTTCACGAATAGAGGGGTGGGGGGAGTTTTACCTATTTAGATAAAAAGTCGTCTAATGTCCGTTTGCCTAAACCGATTTTCCTCAACTTGGATTCATTTAAAAGGCAATTGCTGGGACAATCAGATAATCTGGGAGATAAATTATTTAGTTTATAAATGAAACCGCGAGGTGGCGTTACATTTAACAATAGTTTTTTTGAAGTTTTGTTCAGTTTTTTTAAATGGAATGGTACAGCTTTTACTACATGGCAAGAAAGGTAATTTAAAGAGGAATCATCCAGTGAAAACCCGAAATCGATATCTCTGACATGTCAAGAGATATTTTGATTTTTCTGAAAAAATCAGTTATTATTTCTCTACTACCTGCATTAAGTTAAAAAACTATTAACCTAATGTTTGCGTTCCTTCACACTTTACCCAGGCTTAGGACTGGTCCAAATTCTTCGTGCCATATTAATTTGGAGCGTGTTTTTAAAGGCCAACGGGCCAACAACGAAGATAATAATAATAACAACAGTCAAACAAAATTAACAGCACAACAGTCTAATAATTAACAGAATCTGAACTTTAACGCCTTTCTAAATGTTCAAAATGCCTTCCATCCTTAGAAATGCAAAGATTTATTTTTCAACGAGTACTAAAAACGGCAGCATCAATTTCCGCTCTTGAAATGCTGGTTATTGAATTTTGAATTATTTCAATCAGGTTTTCTCGTGTGGTAGGACGAGTTTGGAAAACAAGGTCTTTTAGTCTTCCCCACAAGTAAAAATCCAGGACTGTCAAATCCGGTGAGCGCGCCACGAAAATAAACTACCCCGTCCTATCCAACGATTTGGAAACGAAGCATCCAAGAAGTTTCGAACCACCTGCGAGAAGTGGGCAGGGTATCCATCATGCTGGTACCACATTTGTCTTCTTGTTTCCAACGAAACATCTTCCATCTTCCTTGTTTTTCAAACTCGTCCTCGAAATACAACATCGAAATATCTCTTGACATGTCAGAGATATCGATTTCGGGTTTTCACTGGATGATTTCTCTTTAAATTACCTTTCTTGCCATGTAGTAAAAGCTGTACCATTCCATTTGAAAAAACTGAGCAAAACTTCAAAAAAATTATTGTTGAATGTAACGCCACCTCGCGGTTTCATTTATAAACTAAATAATTTATCTCCCAGATTATCTGATTGTCCCAGCAATTGCCTTTTAAATGAATCCAAATTGAGGATAATCGGTTAAGGTAAACGGACATTAGACGACTTTTTTTCTCAATAGGTAAAACTCCCCCCACCCCTCTATTCGTGAAATTACGACAAAATGTCATAAAACAAAGTAGTAGGAGACAGTTTGCTAATTATAACTGAGAATTTTTCTTACTCGGTTAACACTTGAAAATACACAAAAAAATGATTTTTAAAAATGTTTAGCTCGTCACGCCCTCTTGCGGTCGTTTTAGAAGCTTAAAAATAATTTTGGTGAATTTCTCATGATCATTTTTAGTACAATTTTTTTTTCCCAAAGCTGTGAGACAAATAGTTTTCAAGATACGGCCGCGATCCATTCTTAATGGGACACCTGATATATGCATTTTTGTAATAATAGTAAAGGCTTGATACAAATTTTTAAATAATATTAGTAATTACATAAATAAATATTTATATAAACTTTTTCCTCTTTTTTTTTTAAACATCAACGAACTTTCCGGAAAACCCGATATACTGGGCTAATTGAAAAGTTCGCGGAGCGGAAATGATAAAACAAATTTATAGTTGAAAAAATGTCTTTATCTTCCGTATATTTTCCCTTTAGCTCAATACACTTTTCCAGCCATTTTCCAATTCATTTATTCTATCTCTGAAATGATTTTCTGGAAGTCCTTCAAAATACACATCTATGGCTACTATAACTTCTTTATTTCATGAAAAACGCTTGCCACGTAGGAATTTTTTGAGGTTTTGGGAACAGATGAACGTCAGAGGGGGTCAGGTCTGGTGAATATGATGGATGATCCAATAATTCGTAGTGTAACTCCTTCAATTTGGCTATTGCAAGAACACCTCTGTGAGCCAGTGCATTGTTGCACAAAATGGCTTTTGCTCCCAAAAAATGGATGTCATAAACTTTTTGGTCAATTTTAACCATTTTAGCTGCTTCGGGGCTGAACAACCACTCAGTGGGGCTCAGTCCACTCTACGGTTTGTTGTCGCAGTTCAGGATTCTTGTATTAAATCCAAGTCTCAGCCATAGTTACAAAACAACGTTAAAAATGTAATTTATTCTTTCGAAAAAGATCAAAATGTTGGTTAAAAAGTTTTACTGGAATCGTTTTTGATTAGAATTTAGCAAATGCGGTACCCTTCTTGCACATAGCCTTCTCAAGCGCAATTCCTTTTTCAAAAATATGAAACACCCGTTCAGTTGAGATCTCCATGACCTTAGCAATTTCACTCAAACTCAACTGTCTATCATCTATAACCATATCATGTATAGAATTATTTATTTGTTCCGTAGTTGCACTTATTGGAAGTCCAGAACGAGGATTATCATCCGACGACGTTGAAACTCAGCTGTCCACTGACAAACCATTATTTTTAAAGGAGCAGACTCCCCTAATACATTTACGATTTTACTATGAATTTTCATTGCCTTTAAATCTTTTTTTTTACAAAGAATTTAATCACTGTACAATTTTCAATTTTAAAAAATAACACTGATACGTTTACTTTAAGCTGCTGTTTTTGTACGAACGAATTGACAGAACCACTTGAAAATTCACATATGTTCATATGAAGAATGAAACTTTAAAATGTAGTAAATTATATAGTTCTTTTACTGTTCTATAGGTGTCGCTCTGCGAACTTTTCTATTAGTCTAGAATAAATAACATTTTTAAATCATTGTTTTTGGACGGTTAGAATTATCGAAATTTCAAACAGAAATCTTTTGGATATATTCATATTGATTAGCTGTAAGAATGTGCCTGTTAATTATAATGTAGAGCTTTGATATATTTAATACGAAAATTAATTTATAGGTAGATGTGAAATATAAATGATTTGTTTTGTTCTGTTTTTTCACGATAAGTGAACTGTTTATTCTCAAGAGGCATTGATTAGAGAAAATTACATTATTATACTAACTTTTCATAGAACATTATTTACACGAAAAGTTTAAAGTGCCTTAGACATTTTTATATGGATAGATATAAAGAGTTTTCCAATAAGAATGTCAGAATTCTGAAACGTAATAGCGGCAACACTGCTTGAAATGTAAATGGCACTCCTACACTGATGTGTTCAGTATATTGTGTCAATTTAGCATGGAAAGATACACGATATACGAATTGGGTTTTAGAGCAGTTGGAAGGCGACCACCACTTTAGGAAAAAAAAAATCCGACAAAGCGCAATTCTGGTTTAATGGGTTTGTGAACAAACATAATTGCAGGATTTGGATCGATAATAATCCTCAAGTGATTCAGGAGTCATCTCTTTATTCTCAAAAGGTCAGTGTTTGGTGCGGTTTTTGGACAGAAGGAGTGAGGACCTTATTTTTTTGAAGACGATAATAGAAATCGTATTATTTGTTAATGGTGTTTGCTGTAAGAATGTGCTAACACAATATCTTTGGTCTGAACTGGTAAATGGGGGTATAAACAATCTTTCCTTTCAATAAGATGGTGCGACTTGCCCTACATCGTGCCTGACAATCGATTTATAGCAAGAAAAGTTTCCTAAACGCACTATTTCGCGAAAGGGACACCAAGATCATGCGATCTCACCCTCTTAGATTATTTTTTGTAGTTGTATCTCTGGTATACAGAAATAAAGCTCGAGCAATTCTTGATTTTAAACGAAACATTCATTCCACCATTGAAAATATACTACGCAACATATGTGAAAGAGTAATCGAAAATTGGATGTCCAAAAAGTATTATCCAGACGTAGCCGAGGGGGACATTTGAACGACATTATTTTCAGAACATTTATAAGACATACATGGTATTAGACTAAATATAATCATTTACTTTATTCATAATTACACGTCGATGAGATATTTTTGAAGAAATTACGTCGTGAAAAAAATTAGAGTAATTTTTATTACAAATAAAAAAAAACAAAAAGGTATATTCTCTAAAACTGTTTAGTCCAAATAATTACCACCGCTTAATACTTTGTAGCGGGGTCCTTATTCTTAATTACTTATTGATATCTTCTTGGCATGGAGTCGATGGTATATCGGCGTGTCTTGAAACATGTATTGAAATACAAACCGTTTGAATTTTTTACAACAATGTATTTTTGTTTACTATTTTTTTACCAGCAAGACGCCGGTTTAACTATTTCCAAAGGTTCTCGATCGGATTTAGATCCGGGGGCTGTGAAGGCCACTCGAACATAACAACATAAAACAATATGTTTTATCTCGAACAACAGCTTCACCACATGAGCCATATGTTTGCTCAGTAAATCTATTAAACACTGTAAAGGTACATTCTCTTCAGCGTAAGATAGCATAATTATTTCTAAGGTTCCTAAGTAATTTTAAAAACACTCCCATACTTTGATATTACTACCACCATGTTTTACTGCACCCAAAGTGTTACGTGGATTGAATTCTTCATCGTCTTATCACATACAATTTGCCATCAAACCCAAATAAATTAATTTTAGTTTCATCGCTAAAAGAATGGTTTTCCAATTACGATGGAAATCTTCAGTAGTTTCCTATTGCAACTTTTAATCGCTGCTTTATATTCTGTTTACTTAAAAACGGAACTTTCCTGGCTACTCTGCTGCATAAGTTCTTCTGCTGTCAAAACGCCATCTTATGGTTCTGGAGCTAATAATTACGTCAATTTTTTTTATAATGACAAAGGTAACAAAAACGATACTCCAAAGTTTCATTTACCACACGATTATCTATTTTTTACTCGTTTTTCTTCATATACGACGATCTCAAAGCAGAGATGTCTATGGGGCATCTGATCAGGGCTAATTGATAGCCGGCGATTGTAGTTCGAAGCCAGTCCACATAAAGCGATAACTAAAATTCGTTACCTTTTATGACACTCGCTGTGAATCTAAAAAATAAATAATCTCCTTTCAAAAACTCCATAACACGTATATATATATATATATATATATATATATATATATATATATATATATATATATATATATATATACAAGACAAGTACCTCCCAGGACCGGTTTCGGGCCTCACAGCCGCCATCAGCTGGGCTCGAGCTCAAACGCAGCTGAAACGAAACGAACAGAGCAAGATCAAGTCAACTGGTCATATCGATGGCGGGTCGCAATCTCAATGAAACTCGCGCCATCCTACGGTGAATGTTCGCGGCAGTCAAAAACTACGCGACACATTCTTCCCACAACCTTGGATGTAATTATAAGGTTTGATCAAAAGATAGCGTAGTGGGGCCGTGGAGAGAGATATTTGAAAAACAGAAATTTTTCATCCGTACTTCCACGTACCTCTGCTCGTCTCAAATCAGTCGCCGTCACCGTGCCGAGACAAGTACCTCCCAGGACCGGTTTCTGGCCTCACAGCCGTCATCAGCTGGGCTCGAGCTCAAACGCAGGGAGACATATATATATATATATATATATATATATATATATATATATATATATATATATATATATATATATATATATATATATATATATATATATATATGAGTAAATAATCTGTCCTCGATAATAAAAAGTAAAAATACCACAAATATAACAATCAAAACAAAAATTAAACCTGATAGTAAACAAACAATTTTCGAATTTACGTTCGAGTGGAATTTTAATAAAACGCAAATAAGCGCTTTAATAATGGAATTTGGAGAATTTTTTTAATCACAAATAAAGCTCGAATTGTTTTTTTAACATCGAAACAAAGGTCGTTTGCATAAATTCGCATCAGCTATAATTAGATGCGGACAGACATGGATTTTCTTTTTTAGAGCGTAAAAGCTAAATTCCACTTTAAACGTTATTTGCTTACTTTGGGGATTTTTTAAGTACGGCGCAGATTTTTTGATAAAGTAGATCTTTCGACGTATCGGCGAATTCGCTGTAAGTTATAACGCCAAAAATATATTGCATACTTTTCACGCATAACAAGATCAAACACATGTCTGTTCGCTGCTCATAAACCACAAAGCTGCTGTTCCTTGGGTTAAGATTACGTTCGGGTTACGTCGTTAAAACGTTATACGTCTGCATATCGCATCCTTAAGGCAAAAATGTAGTATTGATATATATATATATATATATATATATATATATATATATATATATATATATATATATATATATATATATATATATTCGAACAATGCCAGATATCCTAGTGAAGGAAGTAACAAATGCTATAGAATCGATGAAAAACGGCAAGGCTCCAGGAAATGACAGTGTAACTGTCGAAACGCTAAAAGCTGGTGGTCGGACTTTACATAAAACACTGGCAATATTATACACAAAATGCCTCAAACAACAAGAAGTACCCAGCTTATGGAAAAATGCAAAAGTGATTCTTTTACATAAGAAAGGAGCACGGCAAGATTTAAAGAACTACCGCCCAATAATATCAGTGGTGTACAAAGTTTTCACTAAGATAATATCCAAAAAAATATTAAGAAAACTTAATGACGCGCAACCAAGGGAGCAAGCAGGATTCAGAAGTGGATTCAGTACATTGGATCATATCCAGGTTCTACAGCAAGTCATAGAAAAACACAACGATTACACTATGCCACTGTACTTGGCATTTATCGATTATGAAAAAGTATTTGATTCAATCTCAAGGCGGGCCATAATGGATGCATTGCTTAATCAAGGTGTAAAGAAAGCCTATGTAAACCTACTAGGATCGATATATGATGAAGCTACAGCGACAGTCCACCTTAACGATCTTGAGGTGGGAATAAATGTAGAGCGGAGCGTGGATGGAGCGGAGCGGAGCTGGATTAGGAACAAGATTGAATAAGGATTAATAGTGCGTACTTAAATCATCTTAGATTCGCAGATGATGTCGTTCTTCTTTCACAAGACCCAGATGAGCTGCAAAGACTCGTACAAGAATTGCAAAGGGCTGGGGAAACATTTGGCTTGAAAATAAACCAGAAGAAGAGTCAGGTCATGTCCAATAAATTTGCTGAGGACAAAAGAATTTCTATTTTAGGAACGGATTTGGAAGTTATGGATCACTATATATATCTTGGGCAAAGGGTTTCAATGGAAGGGGACACCGTCCGGGAGGTGGAACTACGCGCTAAATGTGGCTGGCAGGCATTTGGCAGGCTCAACATTGTGTTTAAGAGCAAACTACCACTTTGTCTGAAAAGAAAGGTCTTTGATCAGTGTGTCTTGCCCGCTATGACATACGGAAGTGAGACCTGAACCCTCACATCACAGTCAGTTCAAAAACTTCGAGTAGCACAGAGGGGAATGGAAAGATGTATGCTTGGCATTACTAGACGGGATAGAAAGACCTGCACATGGATCAAAGAACAAACGAAAGTGAATGACATCATTGGAAGAATAAAGCAATTGAAATGAAAGTGGGCAGGCCATGTAACGAGGCGATGGGACGAAAGATGAACCAGGGCGGTCCTGGACTGGATACCGCTTGATCGTAAACGTCCACGGAGAAGACCGAAAACACGATGGACTGATGATATTATTAAGTATATTGGATCCGAATGGCAAAGGAAAACTCAGGACCGCGAGAGTAGGAAGCATGCTGAAGAGGCCTTCATCCTGCAATGGATTGATACGGGTTGATGATGATGATGATGATGATGTTGATGATGATATATATATATATATATATATATATATATATATATATATATATATATATATATATATATATATATATATATATATATATATTATATATTAGAATGAGCCAAATAAAATAGTCTCTCGAATGTATGGACTATTTTTTAGACTCAAAAAATCAAATAATAGAAAAACAGGAATATGCAGTTTTAGCTGCATATTTCTGCTTTTTTTTCAACTTTTATAGCCCATAAGTATACGAATTTTTGAGTCTAAAAAATTAACTCTGTGGTTATTTTTCAGAAAATTTAATGCCCTACAAGAATATGCCTAGGAATTTTTTTTTATCTCAAACGGTTCAAAAGTTATAGCATTTTTAAATGGTCATGGCTTTAGTCGTTCCTTCATCCGCTCTTCAGATGTCCAGCTTGAGCCCAACTGATGACGGCTTAAGGCGAGAAATCAGTCTTGGGAGACGCTTGGATGGCGGATGAAGGAATGGCAAAGCACGGGCGAACTTCCTCAGCTTTTGAATACTTTTCTTCACGGGCTCAGTTGACAATTTTTCGATTTTTCGAATTTTTCATCACCGGATGTACTCCCGCAAAAAACCCAATACATATATATATATATATATATATATATATATATATATATATATATATATATATATATATATATATATATATATGCATTTTTTAAATTAATTATTTTAAAAAGCATAACAAAGGGAAAAATTTTCACTAGGATTTTCCAATAACAGGCATTGCTAGACACATCGACTACACATATATGTGTCGATATCGAATATCAATAATCATTTTGAGGGAAATAATTGAGGTTTGTAATTGCATAATAAC
The DNA here is from genome assembly GCA_031761425.1 of Cosmopolites sordidus. Taxonomy (NCBI): domain Eukaryota; kingdom Metazoa; phylum Arthropoda; class Insecta; order Coleoptera; family Curculionidae; genus Cosmopolites; species Cosmopolites sordidus. Next base: position 521,498 of record JARFXV010000238.1, read on the forward strand.
AGTGATCATAGACTTCGTCGACTTTATTCAGAATTTAAAATACGAATCCATCATAAATAATAAATTCATTATAGATTTGCTTTGTTACTGCAAAACAAGCTGTTGCTTGCAAAACAAAAATATTACGTTCGTTGCTTAAATTAAAAATCGTCGAGACAGATTCACTGAAATCCACATCCTAATCATTATCATCATTCTAGTCATCAGGCCTTAAAAATATAGATAATTTTTAAATAGTTCACATTCGACAAAATAACTCTCTTAGTGGTAATTGCTGGTTTATGTCGTGGGGGTGGTAAAAAAACTTCAAGCTCCGGTGCCGAGGTGGAAATCCTCAGGCGAAGTGGTGAATCTTCATATTTTTGGCAGGAAATAGAACGTATTTATATCATGATCAAAATCCAGGTTTTAGACGTAGCATGAAGCGTTTTTTATGCTTGGATGGTATATTACTAGGCTAGTTGAAAAGTTCGCGGAACGACACCTATAGAGCAGTAAAAGAACTGAGTAATCTACTGCATTTTGAAGTTTTATCTTTCATATGAACATATGTGAAGCTTCAAGTTAATCTGTAAATTAATTCGTACAAAAGCAGCGGCTTAAAATATAAACGTATCAATTTTATTTTTTAAAACGCAAAATATTAAAATCGTGCAGTGATTAAATTCTCTGTAAAAAAGAGTTAAAGGCAATGAAAATTCATAGTGAAATGGTAAATGTATTAGGGCAGCCTCCTCCTTCAAAAATAATGGTTTGTAAGTGGACAGTTGAGTTTCAACGTGGTCGTACAAACCTGGATGATGATCCTCGTTCTGGACGTCCAATAAGTGCAACTACTGAACATCTAATTAATTCTATACATGATATAGTTATGAATGACAGACAATTGACTTTGAGTGAAATTGCTAAGGCGATGGACATCTCAACTGAATGGGTGTTTCATATTTTGAAAAAGGAATTGAGCTTGAGAAAGATATGTGCAAGATGGGTGCCGCATTTGTTAAATTCTGATCAAAAACGACTTCGAGTAAAACTTTCTAACCAACATTTGCATACTTTTCGAAAGAATACAATGGATTTTAAACGCCGTTTTGCAACTATGGATGAGACTTGGGTTTACCACAATGATCCTGAACTGCGACAACGAACCGCAGAGTGGACTGAGATCGGTTGTTCAGCTCCGAATCGTCAATTGTTTGGGATACAAAAGGCATTTTGTTAATTGATTATCTTCAAACTGGTAAAACAATAACAGGACAGTATTATTCAAACCTTTTCGATCAATTGGTTGCAAAAATTCGTGATAAAAAACCTGGTTCATCGAAGAAAAAAAAAATTCATCAAGACAATACATCGGCTCACAGAAGTGTTCTCGCAATGGCCAAATTGAAGGAGTTACACTGCGAATTGTTGGAGCATCCATCATATTCACCAGATCTGACCCCCTCTGACTTTCATCTATTACCAAACCTCAAAATATTCCTACAATGCGAACTGTTTTTATCAAATGAAAAAGTTATAGCAACCGTAGATGAGTATTTTAAAGGACTTGCAGAAAATCATTTTAGACATGGAATAAATGATTTGGAAAATAGCTGGAAAAAAAATGTATTAATCTTAAGGGAGAATATGCAGAAGAATAAAGTCATTTTTTCAACTATAAATTTGTTTTATCATTTCCGCTTCGCGAACTTTTCGATTAGCCTAGTACTATGATCCAAAAGTAAGATAACTTTTTAAATAAAATACAAAGTAATTATTTCTGCATCCAAATTTATTTTGTCTCCTTCAAAAACATCACTCCCTCGCCACAATGCCTTTATTTTGATGTTTTTTCTCTTTCAAACTCTCTTGAATGGACTCTATAGACTCAAAACGGTTCCACGAAGTGGTTGCTTTAATCGAGCGAACAGAAAAAATCACACGGTACCTAATCTGGAGAATATGGTGCTTGTGCTTGAAATATTGAGGAATAATTATTGCGATGATGCAAAAACCATGAACTGTCTTGTCACAATGTATATAATACTTAATCACTTTTTGCTCAGTGTAATATGGTTGATTTTGGTAATATTTTCTTTCATCATTGGTTGGCATGAAAAGTCTTTCTGACCTTCACCAAACCTAACCCTCATATAAGCCTTCATATAAGCCTTAAACCCTCATATAAGTCTTTCACCAAACCTAATCCTCATATAAGCCTGTGTACCACTTTTTTTTACATAGCTTCATGACTGTAACACTTTTTTAACAATTTTAATGCATCAGCACATGTTTTAAACAATATTTATTACAAATTCTTTGCTCGATAAATGTATATATTTTAAAAAATCGCCGACAAAAACTTTGGACAATTCAAAAGGCGTTATAACTTAATATTGACATTTAACAAGCCAAATGATATGAAACTGCTCTCAGATGTCAAGAACAGTCATACCAACTTATAAAAACAAATGGCCATAAAGCGTTACGTGCTTCTATAAACAAAAGTCGCTTTACTTTTTGGAAAAAAGTAGTATATCCAGAGTTGCATTTTAAGAACAAATAAATATCTATAGCCTATTTATTGAAGAAAGAAACTTAACCCAAACATATGCACGCATATTGCACGTGATCGTTACAGGACCGCACTAAAAACTGTCCACTTTTTGGGCGGGGTATAGCTAATATGGACAACTTCATCAGCTGTGTCCGTATCAGACATTTTATGGAAACCAAATGCCGTTATTAATATCGAATGCAATTCAATAAATGAAAAAAACTCAGTGCAGTGTATGAGTTACTGCCGCCAACCCTGTGCTTCTGTCGAACGGGCAGCCTACCTATCATCTGGGTTTTCATTGGTGGTTTAAATCGGCTTGACCGGTTCCCGCCAATAGCAGGGGCGCTCAGCGATTCTGGCTAAAATCATTGTTTGTCATTGTTTATGTCAACTGTATTTCTTCGGTGAATAGACTTTAGACACTTATTCACATTTATTACCAACTTTTTAACGAACACCGTTCTGATGGACTGAATGTTGTTTCTGATTATTTCGCTGTGAGAAATCCATATAGACAAATTTCTAACCGTTTTTAAACCACTTTTTAACCCATCCCTTATTTTGCCAAACACTTCTTGAAACTATCGTTTATATTAAAAAACAATATATCAATGAACATAAATGTTCTTCCATCTAAATGATGTAATGTAAAGAAGTAAAATTCGCAGAAACCGAGGCATACGGATAACGTATAGGATATTTATTTGAATTCATTTCGCGCCAACTCTAGGCAACTTTCGGTAAAAACACAGGCACGTTACCTTGCTAGAATATTCATTTTCCATCGGGATACGGTGTAATAGCTCCTACAATCAGATTCTTTTGTAAAATTGCCTCTACATATTTGCAGTTTTAATAGTTGTACCTTTACTCAAAAAAATGGTGCAATCTGCCAAATGGTACACCTTGCATATACTTAAGTTTAATATAATTCTTTTACATTTTGCCGATGAAATTTGGCGAAAATTCTTCAATATTTTTTACATTCACAGACCAGTGCTGTCTTCAGGTCCATTTTCTGAAATTTTCTCTCTGGGTCCCTTTCCATTCGCTACATCCGTCTTCTCAGCTTAGCTTTTTACTATCCATGAATTACTCAAAAATATCTCCTCCATAGCACATCATGGTTATTATGTATGCAATGATTCTCTGAATACCCGCCAGGCAATTGCAACCCAAACTCAAATCATTCCTCGGACTCCTTCTACTCACTCCACTCCTTAACCTACAAGGTATGGTCATCTTATTGTGAACGCCTGGACATAGGAGCGTATTAAGGGAAATGAAAGAATGAATTAATGTAAAGAAAGTCATATACACAGATCTTGGTACCCCTGCGGTCCTTTTCTAGAGAGAATATTACCCTATAACGTCTAAATAAATTTCCAACATTGGTCAGCTCAAGTGGAACCTCTTAGAAAACCACAAGTTAAACAAATACGTTACCCTCTCCCCAGCCCAATTCAAAATAAAATAAACTCAGCATTAGTCACTGCCTCTTCTGACATCAAGAACTCATGGATGGAAGACCATCTCCATCTTATGTCTTGTATAAGAAATCTATATAAAGATGTTAACCTACTTTCCTTACACCTAAAAGTGTTAGCAGAAATATTCTATCACGTCAAATTTTTTTCTACAATCAAATCATTTTTTTCAACTACCCTACTTGGTAACTTCAATTAAATATTTATTTATTCGATTAAAACAACAAATATCATGTTTCAAATTGAATTAAAATGAATAGAAAGTGTAAACAAAGTTCAAAATTCAACAATAAGGCGAGTATTGTATATGCCGAAATTCCGTCTGTTATTAAGGCAATTTTACATTCGAAGGATCATCCATGTCCAATTTGCCCCGGCAATTCAACTCAAATATACTAGAAGGTGACAATGATAGTGACCTTGAAGTTAAATTGATTTCTAGTGACTCTGATGATTTATCTCTTCAAGGAAACACTCCACATTTAATTAACCAAACTAAATTAAATGATCTTATAAGAGATTTTCAACTATCAAGATCTAAAGCAGAGCTCCTTGGTTCTCGCCTACAACAATGGAATTTATTAACACCAGACACGAGTTACGTCGTCCAGAAATAGGAGCAAAGTTTACTCAGAATTTTTCAAAAGAGAATGGGAATATTGTTATTGTACTGATATCCCGGGACTTTTTAAAGCAATGAATCAAAACCATAATAAAACAGAGTGGCGCTTATTCGCAGACTCTTCAAAATGTAGTCTGAAAGCTGTTTTATTACACAACGGGAATAAGAAACCGTCTCTATACCAATAGGACACGCAGTGAATTGTAAAGAGAGCTATGAAATGATGTCAACTTTAATGGATTTAAAAAAGTCTGAAGAACACCCATGGAAAGTGTGCAACGACCTCAAAGTCATCGGTTTGATACGCTCTTGTTTCCTTTGGCTGTGGGACAGCAGGACCAGAGTCCACATGAAACATTCCATTAAACATGAGTCCTTGGTAGATCCAAAAGACTTTTTCGTCCCCCTTTACACATTAAATTGGAACTTATGAAAAACTTTGTAAAGGCGCTAAATAAAAATAGTGATACTTTCCTGCATTTACAAAAAATCTTATTATTATTAAGTATTACAGAAGCAAAATTAAAAGAGGGGATATTTGTTAGCCCACAGATTCGTAAAGTTGTAAAAGATCCTCAGTTTGAAAGCCTTTTATCTGTTAATGAAAAAGCTGCTTGGAAGTCATTCAAAATGGTTTGTCGAAAAATTTTTGGGAAATAAAAAAAAGTAAAAATTATCGCATTTGAGTTTTTTCCCTGAAAATTTCGGAAATATGAATAACGAACAAGGGGAACGTTTTCACCAAGATTTAAAGATTTTCGAAGAACAACATCAAGGATTTTGGGATGAAAACATGTTAGGGGATTACTGTTGGTCCATTATAAGAGAAACCGATCCAAAAAACTATAAAAAAAGGCGAAAATTAGCGTGAATAATATTATAATAATAGAAAATTAAGTGAATATATATTACTAAAAGCAGACGTGACAGAATTTGGTAATTTTTTCCTGATAACTCTTACCTAAATAAACTATAATTAACAACTTTCACCTGGGGTGTAAAAACCGTGTTCACTAGTGTATTTAAACGATTTCGATTTAGCGTCATATTTTTTTCGTGTGGTAAACATTTAGAGTTTCGAGCCAAATATAGAGCATTTGCGACACATACTTTTTTTAAGAAAAATAAGAATTATTAATCACCACACCTGGTATCTCATGGATAACAGAAACAATATCTTTCAAACAAAATACTCATTCTAAGTAATGTGATGTGTGTAATGTAATGTACGATTTGTCTCGATAATTACTATTCAGTTGCTCAATCTCACTCTTCTGTCAGTCATTATGCGTAGTAGATTAGCTGTCAAAATGAACTTCATACTGGAAGACTCGTTGTAATGAATATAACTGATTCTTATTATTTTTAATAGGTTTTACCACATGATGCAAAGGCTAGAAGACTGTTCGTCACATCAGGGGCGTTAAAGAAAATTCAGCAGTTAGAGGCAAAACCCGGAACAACGCTGATGGAGTATATAACTGTAATAAATTCCTGTTTCCCAGAAGAAATAGTTCGTTTTTACTCTCCAGGTATTCGATCGTAACTCCCTAAATAACAAAAAAAGACATCTCAATTATTTATACACTCATTAGCCATTGATACACACAGGTTCTCGTAAAGAGATTTTTCAGAAAACTTTTTTGTAGTCCCTCGATATGTGTTCATCAGGAAGTAGCCAAATTTAATTTCATTACTAAACCAGAAAACTAGTCAGACTTTACATTCAAATAAAACAACAATCAAATTAGCTGCCTTGAAACTATTTATTTTATGTGAAATGGCGTAACCTAACCTAACTTCCTGCGAACGGCAACAAATTGATAAATTTGGATCTTCATTGCACTGCCAGCAACAGCAGCTTCTATATTTTTTCGGAACGCACAATTTTATCTTGTTTTGTGAAATGAGTTCGGAATTTGTCGATACTTCGCGAATATATCGTTCGGTCAGGTGATTTTATGTGCACCATAAAAGACTCTATAAGTTTGGCGCACAGAACACTGATTTCGATAATAAATTTCGACAATTTGCAAGCATTGCTCTGATGTTAAACGGTCCGTGATGATTTGCCAGTTTATACTGAATAATGTTGACATTAGAGGCGTGCAAACTCACAGTTCGTTTGACGTCGAGCCCTACCGGAAGTTCGGACACATTTAAAAAAAGCGTGTGTGGACTTATGTACGCATTTAAGAAGTTATACCAGTGGCGGCTCATGAGCGAGGGTGTTGGAGCACCGCTCCTCCAGCATTTATAACAGTAAACAATTTTTCAAAGCTCCATATTTTATTTCCGTTCAGTTTCTTTCCTTTAACTCATTTTTCTGGTTCACCTCCTGTATAGGGTTTCAATAGCACGAAAAGTCAAGAGGAGGAAGGGGAAAGCAAAAAAAATCAGCAGCACTTTTCTTCTACGCCCTCCCGCTTTAAAAACCCACGAGCCGCCACTGAGTTATACTTCTTTGCCGTAATTAATAAAAAAACAAATCTTGACAAATGACGAAGGTATCATAATTTTGAAAAAGAAACTAATAAATTATGTGTTTCATCAGCGCGCGCACCTTCGTCCTCCGCTGAAAATTCACTCTGATTTGTTTTCCCAAACGCGCCATAAGAAGTATAACTTCAAAAGTATAACTTCAAAAATCATCCGTTATATCTAAACATTATTTAATGAAACATGTAAAAACATTAATGAAATTACCGAGATATTGAGGTCTGAACGATGTTAAGATGGTCTGAAAAGTTCGCAAGATGTCAGTTTTGCACACGTTGGACATTTACAGCGCGTTGGCAAGTTCACTTGCCAACTTGCCACTTGCCACAAACGAATAACAGTCCTTTTTTAATTTGACAGCAATTTTATTAAGGTAGTTCTGTCGGTTTTAGAATTACCGTTCAGAATTTAATAAAATTTGCCATATTAGTAGATTATAGTAAGGTATTGATCCGATTAAATTTTTGAAGAGCTACAGAGAACCAGTAAAAAATATTAACACTTGAAATTTCATGTTGTTAACATTGAGCCTTATTTTTAGTCATTTATATTTATTAGATTTAACAAATATGGCTTTGTTAATAAAACATCGTTCATCTTATTCTAATGTTCTTTTAAATATAAATGAAATGCTGTTCGCTGGTAAGTGCATCACTTGAGAACAGCTGGACCGATTTATCTATTTTTTTTTAATATTCGTGCTAGTCCGAATAAGGTTTCTAGGGAAAGAAAAATTGGAAAAGTTGCCCGGAAAATTGGAAAATTCGGCAACAACTGAAAGTGTTTTTTTCTATGGGATTTTTGTATGAACTCAACATCATAACTCACGATTCGAACCATGGATATGCCTAATTATTTTTTTTGTTAGGTTCGTTATGGTTTTGGCAAAGTTTTTAGGGAAAAAAAAGGTCACAAACAAGTTTATTGAAATTTGGACAGGACGTCTGTCGGGTCAGCTATTTTTAATAAAGAATTTTTATGAAACCTACAATCTCATAATATATGCACTTTTAAATTTCGCGCACATTGTAACCTTTTTACGACGTTGCCACATCTAATGAACTACGATATAAAAAATACATTTTTGATATGTATTCACTAATTACTACTATCACATGTTCTAAAGCTGTATTTTTACGTGTCTAAGTCTATTTTTTTATTACCTGAATGGTACTTTTTGTAAAATATGATAAAACCTGTGATTTCTCGCAAAGCTCAATGTTAAAAACATGATATTTCAATATTTTTACTGGTTCTCTGTTGCTCTTCAAAAATTTATTTTGATCATTAACTTACCATAATCTACTAATAGGCCAAATTTTACTAAATTCTGAACGGTCATTAAATAACCGACAGTATTAACTAAAAGGCGTGTAAATTGTATCTCCAAGTTTTCTGACTCTAATGTTTTTGTCACTTGATCTTATTTCTTGAAAAGTATGTTGATTATTACCTAATATCCCTCTATGGGCGATAGTTCAGAGCCGTTCGATTCATAGGCTTTTCAAGACAAGCAAATCATGTATATATATATATATATATATATATATATATATATATATATATATATATATATATATATATATATATATATATATATCCACGGTCATCCTTAATACTGTTGACTAAGAAATTATAATGTCTGATCTATTAGAGAGTGCAGACAATAAGCAAATTACTACAACAACATATCTAGAGAAGAAAACGGTTCTGTTATATATAATTCTAATCTTACTTCAAATGATAATGATAAAAAGGCTTTAATACCTCGCGAAAAATCTTCTCGTATCCCAAAAATGTACGGTCTCCCAAAAATCCATAAAACTGACATTCCTCTTCGCCCCATTGTCAGCACATATCGTTCACCAACTCACAAATTAGCAAGATATTTAGCGAAAACTCTACAGCCGCTTGTGGAAAAATCAACGTCCTACACTAAGAATTCCTCTCATTTCATTGTGCTTCTTCAAAGGCACGGTATATTCGAAAGTGACATTCTTGTTAATTTTGATATTGTCTCGTTATTTACATTCCCCTTCCAGAAACTCTAGACATTCTAAAAAACAAACACCACACATCAACGGATATTCTTAGTTTTATTGAGCATTACATGTCCAGTATATATATTTCAAGTTCAAAAATAAATTCTTTAAACAAATTCGTGGAGTTCCTATGGGCTCCCCACTTTCTCCGGTCATAGCCAATATTTTTATGGAACACTTTGAAACTCATCACCAGTCCATTGAAACCTACTTCATGGTTCCGATATGTAGATAACACCTTCATCATTTGGCCGCACGGACCACAATCTTTAAATATGTTCCTTTCGCATTTGAACAGTCCAATTTACAATGGAAACTGAAACCAATTCTGCTCTCCCTTTTCTTGACATTCTAATATCAAAAAGGCCAGACCAAAGCTTCTTCTATTCTGTCTATCGTAAACTCACCACACAAACTGTTATCTAAATGCGAACTCACATCATCATCCATCCCAATTAAATTCAGTAGTCAAAACTTTAGTCACGAGATCACTAAGATTGTCGGATAGGGAACATAGGCAAACATAACTTAATTCCCTAGATACGGCACTAATTCAAATCGGCTATAACATGCGTTAAACAAAAAGGCATATTAATAAAGTTCAGGCAACTAGTCATACCAACCAATCTACTAGAGATTTGTCCCAAAACCCCAAAGATCTTCTGCCATACATCAAGAGAGTTACTGATAAAATTTGCCACATATTCAGATCCCGTAATATGGAAACGATATTTACAACAGAACGAAATATATCCAGTTTCCTTAGACCAGTGAAGGATAATATTCCACAAGAGTCACATGGTGTTTATGAGATTCCTTGTTGTGGCTGCTCCCAATCATATATCGGCCAAACTAACAGACGTATTCAAAATCGCATATACGAACATTCTCTCGCCGTCCGAAAATCGTATCTCTCCTCGACTTTAACAGAACATCATATCCAAACGGGTCACAAAATAGGTATCGACAAGGCCAAAGTAATCGCACCTATATATTCCTACAAACCTCGCATAATTAATGAAGCAATTGAGATCGAAAAACGACCAGACTGCTTAAACAAGAGGGACGAAGATCTTAGAGTTCCGAAACCCTTCCAGACAAACGTCCACCTACCATCTCACCCCCACCCTTCAAGCAAGCGCCCCACCCACAACCTCACCTATTAATACAGAGGTCGCGCCGTCCACGTCTTTTTCTAGTTGTGAAGTCAGGGGAGTAGGCAAATTGAGGTCTCGGAGTAAATCATCTTTTATCAAACAAAAATAATCGTTTCTGAAGTAATTCTTTATCCCCTTGTTGTCCCTTGTGTTAAAAACAACGAACTTCTCAAGCCACGCAATGAAGAAAATTGTCTGCTAGACCAACACAACATTCTTTTCAATTTTAAATATTAGGGGTATCCCCAAGTAATGTCGATTTTTGATACTGTACAAAACGTGAGTATATTTAAGAGTTAATATAGTTTTAATCTACAAGTTTATCTTGAAATTGTTAGAATTTTTTTCCCGGAAACAATGTTCCATGGATCTGAAAAGATAATAATCTGATGGTGGGTGAGGAAGTTCTTTCCTGCATAAGTCTAGCTAATGTCTAATATGGATGTTATCAACACTTTCCTCTTGAATTCTTATAGGATTCAATATTTTTTTTTTCAAAATTTAACAGCAATCATACTAAATATTAATATAAAGGGTCTACCAATAAGAATGATGGAACTTCAAAATTAAATAAAACACATTTTTTGTTCAAAATCGGTTCCTATTGCTTTATTTAAGAGATTCGGACATGCAATTTATCATTTGAACAAAATTTAAGGCAAATGGCCACCACCGCTCTTTTTGCAGACACGGATCTGCTTGCGCTAATTTTCGACGACCCTGGCGCCCATTTCGGGCTGTATGGCGACTATGGCTTGGTGAATGTTAGTTTCCAAGTCGTCAACAGTCTCGGGTTTATTGCTATAAACCTGTGTTTTCACATGTCCACAGAAAAAATAATCTAAAGAAGTTAATCACATGGTCTCGGCGGCCACGCGATGGGGCTATTTCGTGAAATTAATGAGTTCGAATAGTCCATGTTTATTTGGGAAATATGCGGTGGTATACCATCCTGTTGAAAATAAAGGTCATCCACATCGATTCCATCAAAAAAGATTCCAGCATTGCTTTGTAGTGCTCGGTATTGATGGTAACAGTGGCTCCTTCGTCATTTTTAAAAAAATAAGGGCCGATGATTCCTCCATGCCAAAATCCACACCAAACTTTGATTTTTTGCGGATTCAAAGGACTCTCATATATCAGGTGTGGATTAGATTCGCACCAATACTGGCAGTTTTGTTTGTTGATGAAGCCATTGAGCCAGAAATGAGCTGATGATGAAATGAGAAGATGATTTAGCGATGAAATTTGTTGTCAGCTTCCATCATTTCGAGGGCCCAATCGGTAAATTCACGACGAATACAATGGTCAATTGGCTTCAATTCCTCTGCCAGTATCATCTTATACGAATGCAAGCCTAACTCTTACTCTTGAAAGCGGCGAGCAACCTGACACGTCATTTTCGGATACACTTGCGTGAACGGCAACAATATTCTTAACACTTCTGGCTTTTTTTTGGATTACAGGCATCACACTATCGTGGAGAGTAAAATCACTTTCAAATTTTGTAATAACACGTTCAATAGCCTGTTCAGAAGGACCATCACGACGAATACCACGATGGATCTGAATTACTCGTTGAGAAGCAAAAGGGGACTGCGAATTTGCGTAATAAAACTGGACAATTGTTCCAAATTGTCCAAATTCCAATCCAAATGTTCTACCGTGACCGAACCCTGATTTAATTGCAAAACTTTCTGAAAAGACAAGACATGTCAAGAACGATAAACAAATATGGCCGTCATGAGCTGTCAAAGTTCCATCATCCCTAATAGTAGACCTTTATTTTACTGGAATATATATATATATATATATATATATATATATATATATATATATATATATATATATATATATATATATATATATATATATATATATATATATATATAAATATATATGACAATATATATAAAATTTGTAAAACAACATTACTTATGCGTAGACCTAATATATCGTCCTGTGTTTCTTAGTAGGATGCATATATCCAAATTAACATGTGTCTCAATTAAAGTACATTTTTTATGATTGGCTGCGAGGTGTTCAAATTGCCTGCTAGCGTGTTCGCCCGTTGCATTTGTGCACAGTTCATTTCGAATGTTTTTGCTTTTTTATTTTTATTATATACCACCTCTATTCGTTGCATAGTAAAGGGTTTTTCAAATTGAGCGGATTTTTTAATTCTTGAATAAAACACAGAATTTGCGTTGATTTCAAAATCTTTTTATGGATAATTGAAGCATATTGTATTGTCTGAATGATTGAGGCGTGATCATATATATTTTTCTTTTTTGGGTTTTTCACCACGATCTAAAATTCAAAAAATATCAAAAATATCTTATCTAAATAAAGAATCACTGAATAAAAAACAAAAACCAAAACTGAGACAAATTTCTCAGTGATTCTTTTTCTGTAATAAATTTACCTAACGAACAAAAATTTTAGAAATATACAAGAATTTTCTATAATAAATACAAACTTTTAAACGTTAACGTTTCGGGAGGTCTTCCCCTCCCGTTTTCAAAACGAATCTAAAAAATAAATTTTATTAATTTCTATATATACTGAAAAGATAGAAAGTAAATATATTTTGTGTATATGTTAATGATACTGACATATCCTCCAGATCAATTTTATTGATTACCCACAAAAATTCAGTTGTCATCTCATGTCATCTCAGTTGTCATCTCATGATATCCAACACCATTCACAGTTACAGCTTCACCAGCAGCATTCTGAAAGAAATACAGCCCAATTACACCTCCTGACCATAATGCACACAAAGAGTGACTCGTTTAGGATTTAAAGGTTTTTCACGAATCAATCGTGGATTTTCCTCACCCCAAATGCGGCAATTTTGTTTATTAACATAGCCATCAATTTCAAAATGTGCTTCATTTGAAAAGATTATTTTTGAAAAAAATAAACTCTTTGTTCTTTAATCCAATTTACAAATGCACGATGTTTTGATTGAATGATCCAGTGGCTTTAGTTCATATGTTATTTGAACCTTATTTGCCTTCAGAGCTAAATCATTTCGTAAAATATGCCATGTTGTGGACTCACTGAGTCCAAATTATTGTGAACGTCGACTAATGGAAATTTCTGGGTCTTCAGCAACACTTTCACGTACCAAATCAATATGCTCTTGTGAAATGCCACTACGACTATATATTGCTCTTCTTTTATCTTCCACAGAACTAGTTTCTTGAAATTTTTGAACCATTCGATTGATAGTTCTTTCAGATGGACGATTGTACAAACCGTAAATATGACGTAATTTTCTAAAAACATTTTTCAGTGAACTGTTGTTGTATTGTGTACGACTCCATTTTTTATAAATGTCATACATTACACTTCTGAAATGACACTAGACTTAAGCATATTTAGATCACAATCTGTGTTTTATTCAAGAATTTAAAAAACCGCTCAATTTAAAAGACCCGTTGGATATACTCATCCTGGCTTTTTTTGATAAATTACGTGTAAAACGTTACATGTTAAGTGTAAATATATTTTATTTGGTTATTTAAACATTTCACTTACATTTATTACAAAATAAATGATTAGGTCCACCACGTTTTTTATCACTCTGTAAATCTGCGAAGCATGAACCAAATTAAATACATGTCTTTCTTGTGGTAAGATATCCTGTGTTATCTGAAGATATCCTTGTGACACATGATACAAATGCTTCAAGCGCTGGCAGTTATCAGTACTTACTTCATAGTTAAGATATCCGCCAAGATATCTTAGATACATTATACAAATGCTTCAAATCTTGATAGTTATTAGTACTTGCTTAATTGGATTTTTGAATAAAAAATAATTATCGATTTTTTACTTTATTTTAAAACTTTATCATAAACAATATTGATAATAGATACGAACAATTTTTTAAAAATTCGTTATAATTAATTATGAATGAATTAAAATTTATAAAATAAAAAAAAAATCACTTGACTACGAACGCGCCGCGACTGGCTGCCATGTTTGTGACGTCATAATAGTAAAATGTTTTCATATCACTACTGTCAACGGTTTCTACCGTTGTTTGTTACTATTTTAGTTATATAATGCTTGACAAAGGGTTCATTAAAGCTTATTCTGATAATATACCTACTGTGGATATTTTTATGGTGACAGATTTTCTCATAAATTATATTCGGTTCAGTTCAGCTGAAGTTCGAGGTGCTAAAGTATCAATGTGTGCAGTTTTTAAAAAATAACAATAATGTAAATGTAAATAAGACACAAAATATTACTATTAAATATAATTAAACTATTTGTAGGGTGTCGCGAGAAAATTACGTTGACAAGGATATAGGTTTTGGTTCAACTTGCTATTTGCACGGTAAACAATGCTATTTGCACGGTAAAAGGGCGTGTATCTCTAGAACATAAAGTTCGAAGTAAATCTTATAATATACATATAATACAATAAAATATAATAAAAACAATGTAAATCATAATTAGAAAAACAAAGCACATACATACTGTTTAAATCACTAATTTTATTTCAAAAAATACACTATTAACTATACATAATAAAACCCAAAATTATATACATATTTGTTTGATTGGTTTCATTGAAGTTTGCAATGCTTTTAAAACCACACTGATTCTTCAAACCAGCACACAACTCTAACAATATTTTCAAAAAAAAAAATAATCCACCCATACTACATTATTGCTTTAATTAAGGTTTTCGGTATTTTGAAAACGATAGCGATTTTTCGCCTTACATGTTTTACAAACCACCACATTAGACTCTTCATTTAATAATATTTGCAAATATAAATAAATCTGGCTGCTAAATAACTCTAATGCATAACCAGCCAGAGATTTCCCAAATAAGAGAAGGCACCTAAACCATTTTTTTTGACTGGAAAACTGTTAAGATGTACCCACTAGAAAACCACTATGCACCACAACATATCCTGGAACCACTGTCAGCCTATCATCAGTCTTCAATGCCTATAATAAAATTTTAACCCATGTTTAAACATACCCTATCGAATGAAAATATCCAATCAATAGATGAAATGTACCAAAATCCTGAAAAACACTAAATATTTTAACTATATTGTTTTATTTAAAATAGAAATATACCATTTTCTTTACTTTTTGTTTGGATAGTAGGTTTGCTTTTCTATTTCTGTTTTTTTGGATAATCCTTCAGATGTTTGTTTTGATTCCATGGAAAACTCCGCTCCAAAACTGCTTTGCCACTCCTTAATTTAACTAGTTGATGTTCATTCAACTGATCACACAAATTTCTGTACTCTTCGACCATCTACAAATTAGATTATCCTGTATAACTTTCATAAGAATAAGACTTTTCATATACGATTACCTTCCAAATTGGTAGCCGAATTTTATTCTTATCTATACGCACTTTCTTGAATATTATTATGCGTATTCTACAAAATAGAGGATCCTAAAGGACTTTCTCATTGTTACTACCCTCGGTCATGTTGCTACATGTAGATTTTTTGCGGGCACGCAGGAATATTCCTTCTTATAAATTTGGCACGTTAATTTGTTTTCCCTACATGAATGAAATAATATAAATAAACGTTATATAACCGAATGCGAAAAACAAAAGGAACCCTAATCTAATTTCAATATTTCATTCTGAACTTACCTTTGAGCCTCCATATCTAATGTAAAGATATATGAGTGTAACCTCGAAAACAGCACCGAAAGCCTAAATAACAATTAAAAGCAAATATATTTTCAAATCGCTAGCAAACCAACAAATATAGTCAAAGATGTAGGTAAACCTATAGAACAATGACTAAGATCGATAAATTGTTTTATTTACCAGAAACTCCGAATAGTTCCGAACCGATCCGATATTGGCCTTCATTACCATTGTGAGGTCACATACGCTCGGGTTTTTTTCGGGAACTGTCAGCGCGTCATCGATACTACGTTTAAAAATTTATTTTCAATTTGATATAACTTTCTAATTATAAGGAAAAAAATTAAAATATTTTTGTTATAAAACTTATATGATCTTTCCATTTATGACAAAAAAAATGTTTAAAAGTTCAATATATCTATAGGTGGTAAACCGGGGGAGATCTCACTAGCCAGTCGGGTATCACAATTGCAAACTCTTTTAAAAATTGTACTATTTGAGATTGGAACAATTATTGCCCACGATAGGTGAGATTATTATTTCGGTTATACAGAGTCTTCATTAATTCCGGTAACTCACGTGACTAGTGATTTATTAACTTAGAAACTTTTATGTTTTTATGTTGAATTATCTAAAGGTGGTGACATTTGTCATAAAAAAAAACTAAAATTTACCCTAGATCTGTCAT
Organism: Cosmopolites sordidus; assembly: GCA_031761425.1. Classification (NCBI taxonomy): domain Eukaryota; kingdom Metazoa; phylum Arthropoda; class Insecta; order Coleoptera; family Curculionidae; genus Cosmopolites; species Cosmopolites sordidus. Next base: position 538,182 of record JARFXV010000238.1, read on the forward strand.
AAAAAACAACGTGTAAGATTTTTATTAGTTTCTATGCTTCCTCATCAACAAAAAATATTTTAAAAACACCTCTTAAACACATTTGATTATTTAAACTAAATAATTTTCCATGTTTACATTACATCAACAATATTTTCCGTTAAAAATCTACTTATGCCATTCTCCTCTTCCTTTTTATTTCCACGGCATCTGCTCCGCGATAGTTATTTTAACATTTTTTTTACTTTAGGTTCAAAATAATACGCTCAAATAATATGTATATTTTCGTTATTAGTGCTAAACTGTGCAACTAATTCAAATAAAAGAGGTTATTTATTCATTAAATAATTGAAATAAGCGGTTTTTTTACAAGAACCGAAAAAAAAACAATAAACATATAGTTTAGTAGTTTAAGAAAATTAATGACTACGTGTAGTCATTACCAATTTGTCGTGTTGGTTGTTGTCATTCAAATATGACCAGTTTCATAACGGAAACATTTACGATTACAATAAATATGTATTAAATGATTTAGGTTACCCTGAGACTCTGTTGGACAAGGTTGAAGAATACAGCCCCCAAATGATGACTGTATTGCGAGAAACATCACAAACAAACGAAATCATGCAGACGGAGATTATTAAAGCTGTGGTGAAAGATGAGCTGAGCACTGAATCTGAATCTGCTGCAGAAGTTGCCGAACAGTCGTGAGAATCTCTGTTTTTTATACAGTTTATATTTAATTTTTATTCATTAAATATACGCAATTACCTGCGATTTTTTTATTTATTTTTGTATCCAAAAGAATTTTCTATACCAAAATAATTAGATACACTCTTTCAATACAAACCCAGCTAACCGTAATTTTGAGACGAGTAAGTCCAATTATATTACATTAGGTTGCAATCTTAATGTCTGCCTATTACAATTAGATATTCCCGAAACTGGTAGGGTCGAAGAGAGTAAATTTAAAAATGAAACAAATATAGTAGCCTCAAATAAGTTTTAATCTCCTAATAAACTAGTGCTGCCATCTCTGAAATACTTTGAAAGTAATAATGGGCAATTCTAGTCAAAATACGTAATATAAGTGGCAAATTCAATAAGCAATTACACTTACTCCATTTTTTTTTATTCTTTATAAATGGTGCAAAACTATACCAAAAAGAAATACTTAAAGGAAAAGTTACATGTTCATATAATAGTTTCAAAATCTTAAAATGTATATCATAAAATATGTTAATCATTATTGACTATTGATGTTAACATAAATAATTCAGAAATGAAAATGAAACACGATTAGTGATTTTTACTCCATTACTTTGAATTAAAGAAAACTATGTCTAATCCACACTCAACCCCATAGTTCCTACTTTTGTCAAGTAATAATATATTAAATATTCCTCTTCCTTGGGCATTAAACTCAAAAAAATAAAAAGTAATGGTAATATGATCATACAACTGTAAAGAAGAGTATTTAGCGGGTTACAATCTAACCTTTACGTTTCATTAGGTTAAAAGTGGTATTTTTAAAAATATTTTATTAACTGAATAATGTTTTGTCGGCATGTTTCAAGTTTAACTAGTCGTTTGATAAATCAAAATATATTACCAATTCAGTTCACAAGTAAATTAACTGTGAAATAACATCATATTTTACTATATTTGCTTCTGAAGATTGTAGGAACATCAAGAGATGGGTAGCACCAACGCTGATAGAAATTAACAGACGTCGTAAGAAAATTGCTCCGGAACCGGAAAAACCCAGATCTACTTTTTTAGAATGGAACTATGATATCGAGCTTCATTGTTTTGGGAATAGAGTAGGAGAAAACTTTAAAGATGATTTGTTAAGAGAAGCCCTGGTACAGAGAGAATACGCAAATTTGCAGGAATTTAAAGCCAAGGAACGGGGTGAAAAATGTGTTTATTGATTAAAATATTTATTTTTGATAGATTTTTTTTCAGGAGATGAATCATATATTCCCGAAGAACATAATACTGAGCTTGCAACAACAGGATTACAAATAATATCAGAGTATGTTGGGGAGGTGTATTCAAAATCTTATCCACAAGATGTCGTTGTTGCAATTCAAAACTACCTGACAACAGATGAGATGCTAGCACATGTTGCAAAATATTTAGGTGTTATTGATCTTGTTAAGGCTGTTGTAAGTTATATTTACTACACAAATAATATATGCTTAATTATTAATAAATTACAGGAATATCCACTAGAGACAAAGACATTAGCTGATGCATTAAAGGCATTGGTTGGTGCTTTAGCATCATCCAGTGGTGTAGAGAGAGCCAAACTATTTGTAAAAGATTTTGTAATTGCACAGATGAATGGAAAGGATCTGTATGATATCTGGACACCTGAAAAACCTTTTGATTATTTGACAAAACTATTGGAAGAAAAAGGTGTGCAAGAAGTAGTACCAAGATTATGCAACCAAAGTGCAGTTAATACAATTTTATCCAACTATCAAGTCGGCTTGTATGATAAAAGCTCAAAGAGATTACTTGGAATTGGTAATAGTCATGTAAAATTCACTTGTTCAATTTTTTATAAGTTTGTTTTAGGTTGGGGTGAGAATGTTCAAATAGCTAAAGAAACTGCAGCTTTAGATGCAATTCAAAGGATTTATAGCAAAAATGATGTAAAATAAATTAGTTTGATAGAGGATTTGATTCTTTTATTAAAATATATTAGCTAATAATGATTAATTTCCAAATTTTTAGAGAAAAATTTTGAGTGGAATTCAGGGTAGTTTAAATCAGTACCTATTGCACTAAAACATTTCATCTAGAAATGAATCCAATACATTTTTGTGACTAAGTTGACAAAAAACAAAATGATTAACAAGTATTTTATTAAAAAATAAAAATTTAAGTAATATACATGTTATAAGTAATTGCACAATAAAAATGTGTAAAATTAAGTAAAATACACCCTGTATATTACAATATAAAAAAAAGTTAAGGCCAATATTAAAAATTCATCTTGTAAAGGACTCTTAAGTATTAAAAAACTAGTTTCATATACGACATTCAAGCAAAATTTAAACAATAGCGTCTAATACAAAACAAATATATAGGCCAATATAATTTTTTTGAACAAAAAAAAATGGAATTTTACAATAAATACTGTTTTGTTCCTATTTTAGTCAACATAATGAACAATACTTCTACAGAACTGTCTAAGGCCAAAAAAATGTAGACTATTAAAAAAAATAATAGGCTATAATATTCATTCTATTTTTGCATTTGTAAATACATGTTTTTTAACAGATAATTTCAAGGCACTAATTATTAATAAATTGTGCGATTTTTGCACATAAAAATAAAGAGAATACTTTTAAAATGATGCATAACATTTCACTTCTCATAAAATTTAACCAGTGAAGAATCTTTAGCTGAAACTCTATATATAAAAACAAAAAAAAATACATCAATAATAGAAGTTACTTATAATGTAATCTTCAAGTAAAGTCTTATTATTGAATCAATATTTAAATAAATTAATGCAGTCGTTTTTAATAGTCAAACGAAAAAACTGGAATGGAATCCAAAGCCAAATATATCAAGTAAAATGATAAAAAAAATTGAGCTGCATTTAAGGCCATTTAGGTTTGGTAGAAAGCCTTTACGTAGCATATACCAGGTGTCCCATTAATGGATCGCGGCCGTATCTTGAAAACTATTTATCCCACAGCTTTGGGGAAAAAATATTATACTAAAACTGACCGTGAGGAATTCACCAAAAATATTTTTAAGCTTCTAAAACAACCGCAAGAAGGCGTGACGAGCTAAATATTTTTAAAAATCATTTTTTTGTGTATTTTCAAGTGTTAACCGAGTAAGAAAAATTCTAAAAAATTGAAATATCTCTTGACATGTCAGAGATATCGATTTCGGGTTTTCACTGGATGATTCCTCTTTAAATTACCTTTCTAACCATGTAATAAAAGCTGTACCATTCCATTTGAAAAAACTGAACAAAACTTCAAAAAAACTATTGTTGAATGTAACGCCACCTCGCGGTTTCATTTGTAAACTAAATAATTTATCTCCCTTATAATTTATCTGATTGTCCCAGCAATTGCCTTTTAAATGAATCCAAATTGAGGAAAATCGGTTTAGGCAAACGGACATTAGATGACTTTTTATCTAAATAGGTAAACCCCCCCCCCCCCTTCTTTATTCGCGAAGTTACGACAAAATGTCATAAAACAAAGTTGTAGGAGACAGTTTGCTAATTATAACTGAGAATTTTTCTTACTCGGTTAATACTTGAAAATACACAAAAAAATTATTTTTAAAAATATTTAACTCGTCACGCCCTCTTGCGGTTGTTTTAGAAGCTTAAAAATATTTTTGGTGAATTTCTCAGTCAGTTTTAGTATAATATTTTTTTCCGCAAAGCTGTGGGATAAATAGTTTTCAAGATACGGCCGCGATCCGTCCTTAACAGGACACCTGGTACATTTAACCTCGCAAATACTCCCAACGATTCAACAGCGCCAAAAGAATATTGTTTTATATCAATTTTAGACCTACACAAGCTTTCACATCATAATTTTCTAATTCAAGAAACAAAACATTTATACAAAAAATTACCTTAAAGAATTGAATATAACCACAAAAAAATGTTAATATACAGTTAAGATACAGAAATAATTAATGTACAGAGAGAATACTTTGAAAAACTACAATATTATTCTTAAATTTCAACATTTGATCCATGAAAAATCTTTTATAAGTACTAACACTCCTTAGATGATTTTATAATTTTGCAGCATTATTTTTAACAATACTGTGAGAATTTTTATCCAAAAACCTTAACAGAATACTTGAAAAGTTTTATGCCTTATAAAATTAAGAATTCAATCAATATTATCACAAAATTGTCTTGCTAAGTTTTATAAAAACACTCCATTTAATTACCTGAAAACCCTGCAAGTGGTCAAAAAGATTATACCTATTGCTCATAAAAAAAAGCATAAATTGAAAGAAAAAATTGAGCAACTACTTATTCACTAAATAATTTATAATAGTCCAAGATTCAATTTTCTAAAATAGATACCCATATTATACCATAATATCAATAAATTAAGTTGAATATTTTAAGTAGCATTAAAGGAATAATTATTTCGCAGAAAGCCAGAAAACTTACAGTTGCACCTGCGCTCATTTAGTTTTAAATGGGCAATCTATTTAAACGTAAATCCGAATTTTATGCATTTCCTTTGCGTTAATGGCACTAGGTTTGGTTCTGGTGGTACTGCGGCCTGCCAGCAAGTTCCAATAAATATCTAAAATGAGCAGGAATTACAACTAATATATTAATAAAAACTACTTTCTATTCTAAAGTAATAAGGTTCGTTTTTTAGTAAGAAAAATACTATAAATATCATTAAAATATATTTTTTTCCATATTCTACATACTTTGGTCTACTTTTCTACATAATTTCCATTTTTGTTCAAACATTTGTCTTAACATAACATTTGTCTTAACAATTTTCTAATTTCGACGTCAAAGAAATCTGCCGCCTGTGAAGAAACCCAAGCCATGAGTGCAGTTTTAAATTCTTAGTCGTCGTTGAACCGTTGACCACCAAGGAACTCCTTTAAGTACCGAAACAAGTGAAAATCACTGGGTGCAAGGTCTGAACTGTAAGACAGATGATCCAGTTCTTCCCATCCAAAAGACCTGATTAGACCTTGTATTTAAGCAGAAACGTGGCCTTGCATTGTCATGGACCAATCAGCAACATCACACCGAAAGACAATAGGCCACGCGGGTCGCAAGTCTTTCTCGAGTCTTTTCAAAAAGACAGTTGGCATGATATTTATTACTGAGATTGTCTGTTTGGCTTTCACTCTGGTTGGCAACGAATGTATGTCACCATGTCAGAGACCCAAATATCATCTCCTGTAGAGATGTGGTCTAACAATTCATCTCCTTTCTGATTGTATAGAGTCAAAAATTATAAAGCACAGACCAATCTGGAATCCACTGATGATACAATTTTCGATATTTCAGTTTCTCTGAAACAATGGTATCCCGTCCTTGAACATTCTCACCCACCTTCAAGATTCGAATTACAGAACTTATCTCACAGTCGGCGGGCGACTCAATTTTTTTAAACATTATAAACTCCTACAGCTCAGCTCAAAGACAGACGATACGACCGCAAACGGCGCCTAAACACGCGCAAAGCATGTCGGGAACAGCCGCGCAAGCGCACTGCGGGATTGCGCATGATTCTCATTCTCATTTACAAACGGACCTTATTTAAAAAATACCCCTCGTATTTAATTAATTTGTCTTTTATACCATTCTGTAACCCGTAGATTATTCTTATTTTAAAAGTAGGTGTTGGAAAAGTTGTAATTTATGTCCATAATTTATGTCGATCAAATAAAAGTTGAGGCGATTAAAGCCAACCGATCCAACGGTCTTTGTACATTATTTCTTGAGCTCAGCATTTCAATCATCATCATTGCATATCTTCATACTCTTATGAATGTACCACAAGAAGATTGCGCCTCGTTGACACTTGTCTAAAATTGTTTTACGAGGATAGTCTGAAAAGTTTCCGGCCTAACACATAAACAAATATTTTTTTGACAGATTTAGTTTCATTTTTCAACACAGCCTCCTTATAATTACACACGTTTTCTAGCGATGCTCACATCTCTTTAATATGTCCAATAGTAACTGACATGGTTCTGCAAAATAGTCGTTTACGAATGTGATGACCTCCTTATTCGATGAAAATTTCTGTGCTCCGAGCTAAACTTTGAGCCTAGGAAAAAGAAAAAAGTCGCTGGGGGTCAAATCTGGTAAATACGGTGGGTGGTCAATCGATTCGCATCCCAATTCGTGAATTTGCCATGGCGACGACTGAAGTGCGAGTCGGTGCGTCTTGGTGGAACAAAACTTTCTTTTTCTTCAAACGCGGGCGTTTTTCCGCAATTTCTGCCTTCAGCTCGTCAAGCAATGATGCGTTGTATGCTCCTGTTATTATTTTTCCCTTTTCACGATGGTCGATTAACACAACTCCATGACTATCTCAAAAAACAGTCGAAGACCATCAATTTCCCGGCCGATGGAACAGTCTTCGCCTTTTTCGAAGTCGACTCACCCTTTGCAGTCCACTTTTTCGACTGTGCATTGTGGTTTCATGAGTGCAATGGTGTATCCAAGTTTAATCTACAGTTATTAATCAACTCTAAAATTCCGACTTATTTTGCTTAAACTGCTTCAACATGGCTTCAGAAATGTTCATTCAAATGCGTTTTTCGTCCGGAATGAGCAACCGCGGCGCCCAACTTGCGGTTAGCTTTTTCATGCCCAAAACTTCAATCAATCTTCAGACAAACAGGTTCTTTCGAGATGCCTACAACCTCTGCTATCTCTTTAACCTTAATTCGACGGTCTAGCACCTTTTGATAAACTTTTTTAATGTTATCGGTTATGGTTGAAAACTCTAGCCGCACCGAACATTCATCGCCAACCAAGCTGTACAATCACGTATAAAATCAGCTGCCCAAAATTTCACAGTGGCTAATGTTCTTTGGGGTCGCCGTAAACATGATCCATCTCTTTCTAATCATGATCCATCTGAAACATGATCCATCTGACTTTAATGTGCGTAAGCGTATTGCCTTTCAAATACAAGAATTTAATTACGACTCAATATTCGATTTTTTTCAATCCTTACAGAAACACTAACATCAACTGACATAACGACTGTCAAACAACTGAGCATTTAATATGGCTGAAATTTTCAAGGATATCTTTCAACGCGTGCGCAATTATTGGGTGTACTGGAAAGTTCTGTCTGTTCCGGTTAGAACACGTTTCAACAAGTATGCGCATATTCATTTAACTCATATTTCTTAACTCATATTTCGCTCTCTCTTTTTATCACTGAATGTATACATACGGATCTAGCAAATGAACTAAAACGAAGATGATTCATGTTAGTATTAAGTGAGACGCAATCATGTAATCATAGCTAGTGATAAAGTTCATTTACGCCACTGTATTTTGTACTAACTCCAACATGAAAGAAATGCTACAGAAGCGTGTAGAAATGTATTGAAAGTGTTTGGTGAACGTACAGTTTCTAATAGAACACGCAGAAGGTGGTTCGATCTTTCTTATAAGCCACGCTTTGGACGACCATCTTTGATCGACGACGATACTGTCAAAATTATGTTAGAGCAAGATTTTTTTTCACAACATCAGAGATTGAGGAAAGACTTGATTCAGCTCAACAAACCATTTCGGACCATATTCAGAAATTGGGATTGGTTTTGAAATATTCAAGATGGCTGCCACATGAGTTAAGTGAGAAGAATTTGAATGATCGAGTCATCATATGCACATCTCTGCTTGCACAGAACAAAATCGAACCGTTCTTAAACCGGATGATAATTGGGACTGAAAATTGGGTTACCTATGAAAACATTGTAAGGAAAAGGGCATATTATAAATCCGAAAAACCTTCCACCTCCACCTCTAAACGTATATGGTGTGACATTCGAAGACCAATACATTTTGAGGGATAAAGCATATTTTAAAAATAGGATATACAAATTGCCATCACGCTGGCAAGACGTCATAAATAGTGATGGAAAGTATATGGTATGAAAAATTTATTATTTTGTTTTATTCTAAAAACGGACAGAACTTTCCGGCAGACCTAATATAATACAAGAATATTTTTGACGAGTACCTTCATGTTGAGGCTATAAACTTTTTAGACTACCCTCGTAATATCCACAAGACGAGCGTTAGATTTACCGGAATGTCGCTTATTTAAACAAATAGTTTTACTTCGATAAGACACAAACAAAGTCAAAGGTTAGAGTCTAAGATCTGACAAAACTTGATTGAGATTTTGGGATTAACTGATTAAATATTAAAAGTCCATTTGAAAAAAAATCGATTTGTGACAAAACAATTCAAGGTTTTCGCATTACGATAACCTGTTCCCTCAATTCCTTACGACAACATGTAATATTACGTTCATGTTCCTTCGATTGAAGAAACCACTTCGTGGAGGCAGTTCTGAGTCCATGAAAGTAATTCAAGATAATTCGATGGCCGCTTTAAAGAATATACAAGAAGTGGAGTATAAAAACTTATTTCAAAAACTGCAAAAACGTTGAAATAAGTGTACTGAAATATAGATTATTCTGCAGGAGACAGAATAAATTTGGATGAATAGATAAATACTTTGTGTTTTATTAGTCACCTTACTTTTTGATCATAGCAGTTAGTATAGTGAAAAATCCTTTGTACTAGAATATTCCATCCTTCTTATGTACATATGAAGTTTAATTTTTCATTATTCCTGGAAAAATAAATTGTTTCTTACCTGTCTGGATGATCCAGCCAATCAGCTGCACTTAATTTTACAACTCGTTGTTTTTCTGCTTCCTTTACCTCCCACTTCTTTACTTCCAATTGTTTCTCTCGTTCTACCTGATCTCCGCAACCCCATACTTCAACTGTTTCAATATGAAACGGTATTTTCTTCCATTCAATCTATAAAAATATATATTTAGTAATTATTTAAAAAAACTACCTCATTAAGAAATACTTTTTCGAAACCAGCATCCACGGTTATTATTGGTGCCCTTGGATCTGAACCGGCTCTTAAACCTTGTGGATATCCTCTAACCATTGTGTTTAAATATAGTAACTTCGATCCTTTCTCCAACAGTTGGAACCTGTGAAATAAACAACAATATATACAAAGGCAAAGCCTTTATCTTTTCCTCCTACTTTGGTAAAAGTTGAAAGATGGCTGAACCTTCGCCACCCCAGTAATGATGGGATTCTTTCCATTCAGACGGTGCTGCCACACAAAACTTCTGGTTATTTTCTACTTTAAATATGATAATGGTGGGTCCTTTATAACCCAGAACATGATGTAGGAACCTATTTGAGCCTAAACCTTGTTCGTCAGAATCGTATATCATCACCCAATGGGACGGAATGGCACATGCGATTTTTGATAAAAATGCCATACTTGCTAAACCTTAAAGACGAAAACATTCTATTAGACCCATAGAAAATATCGACACACCATAGAAATTTAAAATATTAGATACAATTAAGTTTTATTATTCTTATTTATTTTTATGTATTTATTTGTTTTACATAATTTTCAAAATTTTGAAAAACGGAAAATGTTTAATTGATCTTGATTATAATATATAACCAATATTAGTAAACATTTCCTTTTTTTGGGCGTTAAAATGTTAGACGAAAAAAAATATAAAGCAAAATATTTTTTTTTGGTCTTCACCTAGCCAGTATTTGGCCAGTACAGGTATTACTCAACAGAGTTAGCCTTATTCATGTCATCCAACAATAATATTTCAAAATTCAACTAGCCTACTGTATCTCCTGATTTGAACATCATTGAAAACACCTGGGGATGCTTTCAAGGCGAGTTTATAGCGAATCAAAAGAATTTACGAATATGGAAGATTTGAAAAGTGCTATTCCACAAAAAAACAGTGAAACAATTGTATGATTCATTGCCAACAAGAATGTTTGAAAGACAACAAAAAAAAGATTTGCGGGATTTTGTTGTTTTCCGACATAATCACCTAGTAATTCAATACATTTGGGCTCACGATGTTCCAGCGTTTTAACACTCATAGTAAAATGCGTTTAGGTTTTAGGTTTAGCCTAAAAGCCTCGCCCAGTAATAAAGCGTAATACTTCCCGGTGATTAGTCCTGCCTTTTGCCAAGTACTCAACAAGCAACATCGTAAGGGAATCGCAGAAAATCATAGCCATGACTTTTCCTGCAGATTCAGCAGTTTTTATATTATTTGGAGCACTTTTACCTACTCCAACTCACTGCTTGAACTGCAGACTCGTCTCTGACGAGTAAAGGTGAATCCATGTTCCATCTACCATCATAAAACGTCGAGAAAACTTAGTAAATCTGCGTTTAAATAAGTTTAAACACTCTCGAGACTCGAACAAACGTGATACCCATCAGGCTTACGCGATCACAACAAGCATGCAACTACAGACACACATCTGACATTTTGCACGAATCATACTTTATAATCAATTAGTTAACAAACATCATAGTCATATGGTCAAACTTGCGCCATCTGTTGCTTAGTGAGCCCTACGGTGCGTTCGAACTTAAAATTAATGAACAAAAAACGAAAATATTGCAACGCACTGCTCCAAATAAGGAAAAAGAAACAGCTGGTATTGCTGTGAATAGTCAACCATTGGAAGAAGTAGTATGCTTCCGGTATTTGGGAATCAAAAGTCAAATTTCCTGCTGTGCTGCCATGCAAGAAGAGGTTATATAGAAGAATAAAGTGTGCTGGTGCCAATTTTGCACGTCTAATGAGAAGAGTGTTTAGTAGCCTAGACTTAAAGGAACACTAAAATTAGTGTTTACAATACCATCATAATTCATACTCTTTGTATGGAGCTGAATCATGGCTTGTGTATTGGAAGCAAATAAAATAACTCGAAAGATGTCATCAAGGGTGCGTCCAGGAAAATCTTGGGAATAAAATGGCAAAATGACCAACCAATGTGGATGTACTTGAAAGAGCCAACAGTTTGAGCATAGAATCCCAGATCATAAAAGCTCAGTTGAGATGTTTAGATCATGGATGCCGAAGTAGATTCTCTATGGCTAATTAAAGAACAAGAAACGAAATCTGGGAGGTCCAAAAAGAAGATACCAAGACGTCATAAAATACTACATGTCAAGCAAAAATAATCGCCAAAAAGCTACAGCCAAAAGGCAAGCGCGAAAAACCAAACAGGCTGCACCGTGTGTATCAATTCTCTATCCTCCTATCCTTGCCCAGCATGAGGAAGACCATGCAGATCTAAGCTGTGTTATTTGAGCCACTATAAAACCCATAATTCTTCAGCAGTGGCTCAGTGAAATTAATAACCATAATTGAGGTTATACCCGTATTGAGTTGACAGCCATCATTCTATTTGTAAACATAATAAAAAAAAAACATTACTACAGTGTCCAAAAATAGCTAATGTTTATAAGAAAAACTAATAAAAATGTATGATTATACTAATAAAAATTGCTAATAATACGTACAAAAAATAGAAGCATTTGTTATATCAATAAAAACACAAATACATTTACCTGTTCCGCTACTATTAGGAGAATGAGCTTTTTTAGGACGGGAATAGAGAGGTGGCAAAGCTCCAGCCAGAAGCCAGGACATGCTCATTGTTAACAGATGAGGATGTGGGTTTTTGCTTTGTCCGAAGGGCCCAGCCTGCTCTAATACTGGAGTAGTCAATTCTAATCCTACAAAAATACAATTCTATAAGCAAAGGAACAATGTGTCTCCCATTACATTAAGCCTGAGTATTACTTTGGGAAATGTATAAGCCTTTTTGTAAGATGTTTTGATTTGACATTTTCATTTTAACTACCACCAACAAATTACAAAACAGTTCATAATTTTTTTTGGAAAATTATTCCCTGAAAGAACCTTGAAACATTGAAGGGAAAAACATATATTTTAAAGCATTTTTGAGATAGTACTAGCAGACTTGAAGTACTTATGTTATTAATATGACCCCTGAAGTAAGAAAAACATGGTCAAAAGCAACAAGACAATAAGAATAAAATATTGTTAAAAACGGTTTTTTGAATTGATTACAGCAAAATTGAAAAAAAGCAATAGGTGTGCAGGGCCTTAAAATCACTTTAATCTTGATGAAGTATTAGGGTTAATGTGTTAAAAAAAAGTTCCATATATATATATATATATATATATATATATATATATATATATATATATATATATATATATATATATATATATATATATACATGTTAGCATCATCAGATGATTCAATTTAATGATTCCATTAGATTGGTGATCCATGACATCTGATAATTTAATCAAACCATCTCCTGAAGATGCTAACAGGGTTAGCGAAACGTGCGTCGAGATCTTTAAGAAAGTGATTCGATGTTTAGTGGTAAATCTCGTTGAGTTTAGTGTTTCACACCGAAGGATGCATGTGGATGTCATAATATGCTTCTGATTTACGGAGAAACTGCTGTGAACTCGATTAGAAATACGTGTTCGGGAAAATAGATTAAAACGGAGCCAGGTTTGCAGAAACTCAAATGGTGAACATTTTGAACATTTAATTAAAAAAATTATTGTTTCTTAATGTGACTTGAATCGTTTAAAACGTTTTATGGTGGGAACAATTAGTGCTAGCAATTGCAACTTTGACTTCAAACAACAAAGATGTGTAAGTTTTTCTTTTGTTAACAAAACATACCAAATTACGTTGAAATGTATGAAATAAATGGCTATAAAAATATTATATTTTATTTTTATATAATATCTTAAGAGACCAATCATACAAAACAGATAATTTCCTGGAGAGCTTGCCAATTGTTAGGAAACTTTTTGTTCAAAATGATGCTAATAGTTGGTTAAATTTACAAAAGTTATCTCTCTTAAACCCTGTATATAAAGATGTAATTAAATTATATTAAAAAACTATTTGTAAATCAGAAAAAAGGGAACATTAACACAAATTAAAATTCAATAATTTTAAAAAATCATTGTAGAAGTACCTTATAATATGAACATATTGTATATGTCAATCATCGGCCAAATGATATATATCTAAACAAATAACAAAAAAAGATTCGAGGTATAAATTACTTAACTAAACAAAATGAAAACAAATATATACAGAAAAAATGCTGCCGGAGATTGTTTAGTCTTACTCGGCGTTTTGAATGAATAAAAATCATATTTGATTAGCATAAGAAATCCAAGTAATCAGCTAGAGTTAGAAGAAATAGACAATTAATCAGAAACGACAACTTAACATAGATACACAACATCAAACACAATTTTATGACACTGAATAATATTTCTTAAATTTACCTGATGATAATAACGAAAGATTTGATACCCCTAAAACAAAACGTTGTTTAAATTAAATTTACAGAGTGGGCTATAAATAACTGACAAATTAAAATATTCTAAATATCACTATCACAAAATAAGATAACAGAATGTTAATATTTGAATATTAAAGAATTACACTTAGTGTAAAAGCGCAACTTTGGCACATCTAAAATCCATTAAAAAAAAATCTTGCGAGATATTTTTAGTAAGGTCTTCAGTTCAACTTACACCAATTTTATGTTTTTTTTAACAATATAGTCGGAGATATTTCATATATATATATATATATATATATATATATATATATATATATATATATATATATATATATATATATATATATATATATATATATATTGGTAATACAAAATTCAATAAATTCGGAATTGTATTTAGTTCAAATGACAAAATTATGGAGCTCCAAATATTATTTAATTTTCAATCATAAGTTGAAGTGAAAATAAAATACAAGTTCTTTTCTGAAAGCAATACCATTATTTATTACGTCTTTGAATATTTAATATTGTATAGTAAACAGTGGCGGCTAGTGGGTTTTTAAAGTGGGAGGACGTAGAAGAAAATAGTGCTGCTGAACATTATTATTTGCTTTCTCCTTACCCCTTCGTACTTTTCGTGCTATTGAAACCCTATACAATAGGTGAACCAGGAAAATGAGGGAAAGAAAAGAAACTGAACAGAAATAAAATATGGTGTATTGCTGTGAAAAATTGTTTACTGTGATAAATGCTGGAGTGGCGGCGCCCCAACGCCCTCCCTCACGAGCCGCCACTGATAGTAAATTCGTAAGAATATGATACAGGTTTTTATTTATTTTGATAAAATGTTTACTGGTGCATACACACACCACTGGTATCATTTGCAAGAAATATTTTTGTTTAGTATATATTTTTAAGACATCGGTTTCATCTCAAATAAAACGATAGGTCTGTCGTTTGGTTAGAAGGTCTTTTAGCATACAAATGTAAGAAATGTGTTTGTTTAATTTACATCTTCCGGCCTCTTGTTTATTCCCAGGCAAAACGATAGTTTTATCACTTTTTGGTAAAGATAGGTCTTATTGCATTTGACCAGATGCCGACTATATTTCATTTTTCTACTTAAGGGCACTGGTTTGTGTTATTGTGTTTACATTCAATGTGTTCGCTGATTCTCTCTAAAAGTTTCGACAACACTTAAGGATAGTTAACTGCCAGATATGCGATAATTGTGGGGCATCTTTAGAGATGGCTTCATTTCAGTATTTGAAACCAACATTTTCATTTATACTGTGAACAAGTGTAGTGTCGTGTCGTTCCCAAATAATTCCAAGGGTGAGATTATCACTGAACACTTTGTTATCTATTAACTTTTATTAGTTGTGAGTTTGTCACTGAACGCTTTGGTTTCTATCGATTTATATTAGTTTTGAAATGTATATAAAGCTCTATTATCTTTATTATTTCTATTTAATGTTTTCATTGACAATCAATGATTACTATGTAAGTGAGTTTTTCACCGAACACTTGTCTTCTAGTATTTTTTAGTTATTTTAATAGTTTCGATAAGTATTTAAAGAGTACTTCTATTTCTTTTTCTCACAGAATTCTGTTCTAATCAAATATTTAAGTACAATTAAATTAAATATGTTACTGTTCATTTTAAAAAACATGTTTCTTGATTAATGTTTTGATTAATATTAAATGATTTCTATTTAAGTGAATATCCAAACACTGTTTGAGTAGTGACATCAGCATATTGATATGACTTATAATTTAATTGAAAGAGGTATTCTCGCGCGGGTTTCCTTTCAATACTATGAAGTGGGTAAATGCTGTTTTGCTTTTCTGGTATCTGGAGCGGGTACATCGCGCGCTCTCCCTTTGTACCCATTGCAGAACTCAGTACTAAGGGTTACACCGTAGGGTGTAGTTGGATAATCCATTATGTTTTGATTAGCTCTTTGGGTGGGTATCTCGTGCGGATTTCCCTTGATATCCCGTTCATACCTGAAGCTGGCACTGTTGCGTGTTTGCGTCAGGAACAATACCCAGGAACAGTGTCAGCGTCAGGAACAGTACCCAGTTTGATATTTGATTATTGGCCGATAATAGTATCATGGTTTGAATTATGTAGAGAGTCTCTATTTGAATTTATGTTGATTGCTATCATGGCTAATATAACTAATATGCTAACGAGTATATCTCGTTGAGTATGTTAACAGCCTCGTGGTACAATATGATTTGTATCGATCTGATAAATCTAAAGTAACAGTTAGTAAACAAATTACTTTTATTTCCAGGTAGTTAAAGCTGCAATGCTTGGAACCCACCACCATGCTCGTCAAACTCATGTACCCAACTAGCCGCCCAGTTAGAGTAATTACCATTAAGTCATCCCAGTTAATATTAGGGAGATATGTATATCTATCTCTGTAGTATGTGATATGTATATAATGTTTAAAAAAATTATTATTTCATTTTTTGTCGTATCGTTACACATTCGTGAACCAAAGGCAAATAAAAACAGGATTTAAAAGTCAGTGTATTGAAAATAAAAGATTAGACCTCTCTACGGTTTTTTTCCAGCGAGCGGTTAGCCGCTATAACGGCGAAACCGCTCGGGACGCACACACTGCGATTAAAAACCGCAAAATTGCCTGCGATTTTCATAGTTTAAAGATGGATTTCAAGAGAGCAGTAGTGTTGTTGCTGCAATACTAAGAAATAGAAAAAGGAGACGTCAACACAAATTTCGCAAATATTGTTCTATTGGTTACAAATTGTGGCGCGGTTTTTACGCGCCCATTTTGTAACATTTCACGGTATTAAATCAGTCGCGGGAAAAAACCGCAAGTGCGGCCGCTTGTACTAGTTTTCTTGACTCACAAAATCAAGCGGTAAAAAACCACGGAGGTTTAGCCGTAGTGCGGCCTAAGCCTTAGGCGGTGCGGTAGGTGCTAAGTCTTAGGTAGTGCAGCCTAAGCCTTAGGCCGCACGACAGCGCCGTTCTATTGGTTACAATTTGTAACCAATAGAACTTAGTTGCAATTTTTGTGTTGACATCTTCTTTTGCTGTTTCTTAGTATTAGAGCAACAATACATATAGACCGCGCGCAGGAGGTGAGTATGCGAAAGTGAGGACCAAATTCCGCCAATGGATTTGAGTAAAAAACAGGTTAAAGATTAATAATACGGATCTTTCCGATCCGATCCATTTTTTGCTCCATTTTTTTTATCCGCTCTTCTCTTATTTGTAAAGGGAATAGATTGAGCACATGCTATAAAATCATTTTAATGATTATTTTTTGATGATGGGTTGTTGAATGAAAACAAAAACAGAAATAAAAGTAATAATAAACATGTTTTAATAAGTTATATACGAAAAAAACAGCGAATTTAAACAGAAATATTTATAAAGTAGGCAAACAATAAAGAAATACAAAATAATCCAGATTTTTGCTACTGCTAGACATTATTCGGCACTTTGCAGTACACTTGCAAGGTTGAATTAATGACTGGTAAAGACGACTTAGTCATTTGTCGTGGACGTAAGTCTCCATTCAGCTTTTCATAGCCAAATAAGCAATAATCAATGGGCTGCAATTGTGTTTGATAAGATTTTTTCCAAAGAAATGTTTGTACCATGGCCCTTAATAGATGCAAGTGCAAAGCATCTGACGTGCATATCACTTTCATCAAATTAAAGCCAAAACCCATGTTTTGAGAAATCAGTTTATACCCGAGTTCATCACCAGTTATTATTTTTTTTTTTTGACAAGGAATATGTGCCAACTATTTCTAACAGTTTCAATTGTTCATCATTTAGGTCAATGTTTTCCAAAGACATAAGGGCTGTTTGTACAAAATCTTCAGACGCAGCTTTCAAACATAGTATTTTACTGCCAAATCTGTTAGTAGTGTGGCAACCACTTACAGCATGTAATGCTGGCAAGATATCACATGATATTACGTTATATGTATATTTACATAAGATATTTCATTGTATGAGAACCGTCGAACCATAGACCTAGGCACCCAATATTTGCTTTTTTCAGAAATAAATTGCCAAGACGAAAATATCTGTATCAACGCTGAGGATAATAACATGAGCAGATTGAATTCTAACTGCGTGAAATATGTGGCAAACTATCCTGGAATCAGTTTCTAAGTGGCTTAATTGTAATTCAAGCACCTCACTCATTAAAGACCCTCGTAACTTGAAGCATTTTGTTGGATCGTGGAATCCTCCACAAATCGGAATATTTTTTACTTGTGCATATTTTGGAGCATTTGTGCAACTTCTAGCGAAATTTCTAACGTTTTTCCATAAAATACGCTTTAAATAGACACTCAAAAATAACGAAATTCAAATTATTTTATGCATATACAAGAAACACGACTTTAACGCAACGTTTTGCGTAGATAGACGCAAAAACACACTAAACAGCTGAGCTGAGGAGCACCACAACTGGTGGCAAGATGTGTTTTCTCATTGTCTGGGGTTTCGGGTATAAGAATCTGAGCATAGTTGCCGGTCCTCACACTTTGCATATGCAACTACTTCCAGCGTCTGCACTAATACTACTCTCTTGAAATCCATCTTCAAACTGTAAGAAATATTTTTGTTTAGTATTTATTTTTCAGAAATCGGTTTCATCTCAAATAAAATGATAGGTCTGTCGTTTAGAAGGTCTGTTAGTATAAAAATGTAAGAAATATGTTTGTTTAATTTACGTCTTCCGGTCTCTTGTCCCATCTCAGGCAAAACGATAGTTTTATTGCCTTTTTCTTGGTAAAGATGTTTTTTATCACATTGGACCAGATGCCGACTACATTCCATTTTTCGCTAAAATTGACAATGGGTTGTATTGTGTTTATACTCAATATAAGTTCGCTTATTCTATTTAAAAGCTTGGATAACACTTAAGGGTAGTTAACCGCCAGATGTTTGATAGTGGTGGGGTTTCTTTAGAGATGGCTTCATCTTCAGTATTTGAAACCAACATTTTCATTTATGCTGTGAACGAGTGAAGTATTGTGTCGTTCCCGAATAATTCCAGGGGTGGGTGTATCACTTTCTTATTTCTGTTTAATATTTTCATTAATATTAAATGATTAGCATGAAAGTGAGTTTTTCACTGAACGCTTTGTCTTCTAGTATTTTAGTAGTTTTGATAAGTATTTAAATATTACTTCTATTTATTTTTCTCACAGAATACTGTTCTGATCATTATCAAATATTCAAGTACAATTGAATTAAATCTGTCACTCTCCATCTTAAATAATATTTAAAACAGTGTTTCTTGATTAATGTTTTGATCAATATTAAATGATTTCTATTTAAGTGAACATCCAAACATTGTTTGAGTAGTGGCATCAACATATTGATATGACTTATGATTTAATTGAGAGAGAGATCCATGGTATTGTCGCGCGGTTTTCCCTTCAATACCATGAGTACCATGAATACCATGAACATCGCGAGTTTGCCCTTTGTACCCACTGCACAACTCAGTACTAGAGGTTACACCGTAGGGTGTAGTTGGATAATCCATTATGTTTTGTTTAGCTCTTTGGGTGGGTATCTCGTGCGGTTTTCCCTTGATACCCCGTTCATACCCGAAGCTGGCACTGTTGCGTGTTTGCCCCTCAGTGTCAGGAACAGTACCCAGTTTGATATTTGATTATTGGCCGATAATAGTATCATGGTTTGAGTTATGTAAAGAGTCTCTATGTGAATACATGTTGATTGCTATCATGCATTATAACTGAGGATATAATAAGCATCTCTCGTTACGAGTGTGAACAGTCTAGTATTAAAATATGATTTGTATCGATCTGATAAATCTAAAGTAACAGATAGTACATAGAGAATAGTTTGATGAATTCAGAGTGTTCAGAGTTACTTTTATGTCCAGGTACTTACAACTGCAATGCTTGAAAGCCACCACCATGCAGCTCAAACTCATGTGCCCAAATAGCCGCCCCGTTAGAGCAATTCTAGTTAAGCCATCCCAGTTAATATTAGGGAGATATGTATAACTATTTCTATATTATATATGTTTATTCAAACAAAAAAAAATCCTTTAATTTTTTTGTCGTATCGTTACAAAACTATGAAAATAATATGGTTAACTGCGGGTAATGACGGTTAACCGCGCGCTGGAAAAAATCGTAGTGCGACCTAAGTCTAAGGCTTAGACACGCATAGATTTTTTAGTATATGTCTATCTATTGCATTAATCGGGTGTGATTAGGAAAACACGGTTTTGTTTATTAATAATATGGCTTTTCGAAAATATTTGAACTTGAAATATTTGAAGCGGTTTTGGATACTGACGGTGATGGAAAATGATGTTTTGGTTTATTGTAAAGTTCTTTTGAACAATGTGCAGGAGCTAAATGATATAGCTGGAACATTTAAGTTGCACGCTCCGCAAAAGGTCAATGTTGAATCTGGCAATTTTCAGACTAAATAGGATTACTCGGATGAAACATTGAAATGCAAAAGAAAACGTATGGCTTGTGGAAATTCTAGGTCTGCCTCTGCCGTCAATTGGAAACAAGGTTATATTGAATATACTCATACAGCTACTTCCAATGAATTTCGATCATATGAAGAACTAAAAAATAAGCTTTCGAGAAAAAGTCCCCTTGAAATATGTTTTGTTTTTTAATGACGAAATTGTTTTGATTTTAAATTTTTCAGTTAAATATGCTCAAGGTAACAATCGTCATAAATTCGCATTATCGAAAAACGAACTTTTAAATTTTGCAGATATTCTCATATTCCATTTTTAGATACTCTAAATAAAAATAATTTGGTTTATTTGCGTTCAACCTCTCCATAGATGAACAAATGGTTGCTTACTTTGGCCCAAACTCGTCTAAAATGTACATGACAACGCCATTGCCAATTCTAGGTATCAAGTATTTGGAAAGAAATGGTGGTGGCCTTTATTTTGTAATGCAATAGACAGTTTGATCGTCAATGCATGGAAAATGTACAACATTGTCAATGAAAATATAACATTTCAAATAGATTTTAAATCGTATATAGCTTGGCGACTTTTATAAACTGATAAAAGAATAATTATAAGAAACCTTGCTCCTGCAATAGATGATCTCCGTTATGACAATAAAGGTCATCTCATTGTTTCTAAAGTTAATAAATCACAGCGAAGGTGCAGAGTATGCCATAATCACATAATTTATGCCGGTCGCGTTGGTGCGGCGGTAAGAGCGCCTGCTTTGCCGAATCCGCGCTGGAGCGATAGCTGGTTCGATTCCAGCGCTCGGATGGTTATTTTTCTTTCTTCTGTCCGTTTATCTTTCCTAAATGTTTGTGATTGTTTCTAGGCAGGAGTGTAAAATCCGACTACGAATTACTCCTCAGTCACGCCAGTTAAAGGCTGGGTAAGGCCGGATGCCTTCTGAGAAGTGTTCTACGTTGGTCACTCGCCAGTCGGTAGGTTTCCTGATAGACTTATGGGTAGGCACATAACCAAGGGTTTATAGCCCGAGGGGGGTGCGCTGGCCTGGGTTTGTCGGAAGCTGATGACCGTGGTTCGGAACCCACGTTAAGCTGTAGGTTCAGTCGCTAAATAGCCTAGTTGCTGATGCGCCTCTAACCCAAACACTTTACTTTACTTTACATAATTTATATTTGTAAGAAATGTAATGTACGTACATCATGTTTTGTAATATATCATCAAAAATTAAATGAGATTTTACCAGTGGTTCGTTTACGCACCATAAAATATTTTGTCGATTTTACCAGTGGTTCATTTACGCACCATAAAATTTTTAGTTTTCTCGGGCTTTTATTGTGAAAAATATATTTTTATATTATTTATATATTATAGTTTTAGATATTTTATGTTAGTTTAGTATTATTTATTTATAACATGTTCCTACAATAATTAATTATTTGTCAGATGTTTAAAAATTAAATTATATGTTTCTTCCCAGTGGTTCATTTACGCACCAGCCCTTTTTTAAAAGGGAGTAAAAAAAATGTTTGCTACAATAATGAAAAAAATGGGAGTAAGAAAATACATATTTGCTAATGAAATTGTTGTTTTCATTATTTATATATTATTAGATTTTAAAAAGTATTTTGTATTAGTATTTTGTATTTATTGTATGTATTGGTATTTTGAAAAGTCTTAAAAAATAGTTGTTCCCATGTGTCTTAATATTTTGAAACTGAGTGTATATGTGCAATATAATGTCGTATGTAAATCTTTTAAAGCCGCACAAATATGAACCCTTTTGATAGCATTTTTCATGAACTGTGTATGTTTCAGACGATATCCTTTAAATGCACTCAATACCTTTTATATGTTTTAATAGTTCTCCTTTAATTAGTTTACATCCCTACGTTTGAAATAATTCCAAAGAAACAAGTCAAGACCTATCAAATCAAATGACCTTGATGACCAGATGATCGCAAAATGGAATTGAAGCTTTTCTGAAAACATCTCTCAAAAGTATATTGTGTCGAGCTTACGTACGTTACGTGAAATAGCCAAATCGCCTTTAAATAAGCCTGTTACTTATGAACCACTCTATTTCATTATAATATTGATACAATTTTTGATATATGAGTAAAATGTTTTACCTGTAGATTCAGGCTGTTCATTCTGATCGATAGTTCTCCAAGATGTAGCAATTGAATGTACTGCATATCGATGAAGTGGTAATAGTAAACGAGCAGCGTTATCTGCCAACCAGTGAGACACATATTGAGCAGAGAGACTTGGTTTTTGATAGAAACAACCATCAACCACCGCCTAATTAAAAAAAAATGAAATTAATATATGTCGCATTTTTACTCTAAAATACATAGAATGTCGGAAAAATAACGGAACTTTTTAAATTAAACAAAAACTACTAGCGCCATCTATTGAAACAATACATAATCTGACCGTTGTGTATCTCCTCTATAAAACGACACAACATCTTTTGTCACTTCATCACAAAAACACGATAGAACAAAGAGCTACTATTAAATTTTGTTTCAACCTCAGTAAAATGTTTACAGAAACATTTGAATCAATGAATAAAGTTTATGCTGGTGATTGTTTATCCAGTACACATGTGTTCCAATGATAAAAGCGATTCCAAGACGGTCATGAAGCTCTGGGAAACGATCCAAAGCCATGATGGCCAAAAAAAAACAAAAATCGCGATGAGTTGGTGGAAAAAATGGGTGAAATGATCGACTAGGATGCGAATTTGACTGGGAGATGACCTGAGATTCGACTGTGAGAATGTTGACAGTTGGATTTTGTTGCACGATAATGCAACATCTCACAGAACCGTCACTGTTCCTAAATTTTTGGCGAAAAAACAACTCCATATTCGCCTGATTTATCTCCGTGTGACTATTTCCTGTTCTCGAAACTCAAACTGGCCATGAAAGAAACGTTTTATGATAGTGTTACACAAGTCCAAGAAGCCGTTACCATTGATCACGACCATAATTGTGGCCAGTTCGAAAGGCGAAATAAAAAATCTATGCTAACATTTGTTGAACGTGCCCAGCGGTATACTGATAAACACGGGATGTATTTTGAATAAAAATTAATAATTTTGGCAAAATAACTGATTGTAATTTCTTTATTTAAAAAGTTCCATTATTTTTCCGATGTATATGATGTAGTTGGGAAACTATGGTATTTATCAAAATAGGGGCTAAGCAATGAGATAATTCATGTAATCCTGTGATAAAATGTTCTAATCATAATACAGGAAATGGCTCATTAAAAAGTCCGCGAAAAAGGTAGTTTAAGACATAATATTTTGGATGGATAGACAATGGAAATTGGTGATGAAGGAATGGTTATGAAAAATGATTATTCAAGCTCATCCAACAAGCTTCGGAAGGACGCTTCAATAACGAGTCGAAACCGAAAAAAAACACAATGAAATCAAATCATGGATTGTTTTCTTTGATTATCGTGGGGTGTTTACGACTCCAATGAAGCATTTGAAAGAGAACGTTCATACAAATTTGTACTGAATCCAGTTTACTGGAAATCCAGCTCCGTGAAGGTATTTTTTGTTATCGAAAATTTAAATTCCAAAGAAATAAGACTTGTTACAAGAACGATTCCGAAATTAATGCCACCGTGAATGCAGAACTGAAAAACCTTAGTAGTTTTGTGTCTTTGCAAACAACTTGTATATAAATTGGATTAGAATAGGAGATAATTTAGCGACTGAACATATATTATTGCTTGGTGATCAACATGTCAGTGATAAGAAATCCTACCTAATAAAATATCATAAAGATGAACTTGATATGTTATTTTGATACAATTGTACTTTGTAAATATATAAAATATGATAATAATACGAGAGTTTTTAAAAACACTTTTATTTATACTGAAAAATGGCAAAATTTTGATGACAAGTTCAATTCCAATCGTTTTTTCCACAAATTAAAATGAAAACATTTCGAAACACCCTTGTATGTTTACAAATATATAAGGAAAAAATCGTGAAGCAATATTAAAACCTATTCAGTGTTTGTAGGCCAAAAATTATAGGAAAATATTACCCAACATCAAACTAATCTTGTATGTTTCTCAATTTCAAAGATGTTCAATCAGGTTATGGGTAAATTACGTAAACAATAAGTGCAGTATAGTAGGCCAAGGAGGAAGTGGGAATACCAGTTAAGCATATTAGATCAACACAGATGATGATGTTTAACTCTAAAGCATTAATAAAAATATAGCACCACACCAGGGGTAAAATTTGAAATGGCGTAGGTAATAATAAATTCTCTCCAAGGGATAATATTGGATATAGTCACCTCCCATTGATAATTACCATTAACGCTTTTTAGGGTTGATTCTACAATGCAAGAATATCCAACTATAGCTTATACCTGCTATATTCTTGTATTGTAGAACTGGGTCTTAATGTTTAATGGAGAGCATCCTAATGAAGTTTCTGAATAAGACGAGATCCCAATAAATTAAAAACAACCACACATCCGGCAGATAGAGTAGTTATATTACATTTTCCTTTTTGCCCTAGTAAATTTAACCTTGGCCAAGTTGTGGGGTCAATAGAGGATTAAGTTTTAATTATTTTTTTATACAAGAAATTTATCAAAAAGGAATAAAACAATTTTTTACTTTGCTATCTATCACTTTTATTTTTAAACTAGTTTTAATTAAACTCTAAAACTAGTTTTAAAGTAGCGTTTGAGAATATAAAATCGTTTTACGAAACTATCACAAAGTAATGGACAAATCAATCAATAATAAGAAATCTATCCTTTAAGACGAGATCTGTTACAACAATATACAAAGACCAGATCTGATCTAATATATACGTTAGCTTATAAGTAACATACAGATAATACGAGATCCGCCAGTGTTGCCAGAGTGACTATGCGATTCCAAACATCTACAGGTATTATAACCGAAATGAAACTATTTTGTTAACTCAAGCATTAACGAGGCTGATTTTCTCTTCTATAATGTTTAAAAGGGAATTGTTATTGAATTTTGGGATTATTATATCTAAAAAGGTGGATTTTCGTACCACAGGAAGAATAACTTATATACACTGTGTACATATGTAACATATCAGTCAATAAGTCCCCGATCTGACATAGATGAAGTCACTTGCCCAACCTTCAAACGTCATGTGCCGCCGTCCAAAGCGACCAAAAACACAACCATCGCCAGGTTAAGCATCTGTATTTTCGGATGCATAGGATATTACTCATAGATTATCTCGAGATAGGTAAAAACATCAATAGCCAATATTAAGTACCATTATTGTTGCGTTTGAAGGACGAGATCGCAGAAAAGGCTCCAAATGAACAAAAAAGTGCTATTTCACCAATGTACTATGTCAAAACTCGGTGACGGTAATTGCTAAATTGCATGAATTGCTTCCCCATCCACCGTCTTCTCCAGATCTGCAGTTGCAGTGAGAAGGTAATTGTCAAAACTGAAGGATATTTTGAAGGCAAAAAGAAATCATTCTATAAAAAAGGTATAGAAATGTTAGATAAGTGTTTGAATGATTGTATTGCTCTTCAAGGAGAATATATTTATGAATAAAAAAATTCGAAATTTACAAAAAAAGTGTGTTTTGTCAGCCCGGGAACTTCTGTGTTAGTATATACACAATATGTTAGTATATACATTAATAATACATTGTATATCCAACTAGTTTTTTTTTTAATTAAAGAGAATTACACAGAAAACTAAAATTCACTGTATATTTTTTGAATTTTTAAATCTGTTAATTATTCTAATTAACAAAATTCAAAAATATATTAAAAGGTTTTTTTCTTAAAATTTAACTCATATTTTAAACATTACAAATAAATGCCAGATTTATATATAAATATTAGGAATAATTCCTTAATAGAAAAAGTGAAAGCAAAATTATATAAAGTTATCACTTACTTTCAAGGTTTTACTGATTGACAAACACATCTGAGGCCCCTCAGAATAATGATCCATACTGACATGATATGCACACATCAACAGTGAAGTAAAAGCTTCAGGAGTTATAATATATACATTCTTCTCTTGATCAAACTTACTCCACATCTTAATGAATGTGTCTCGAACAACATCATCATCTAGAATCTGTCACAAGAAATTTTAAATACTCTTTTATGGGGCTGGGTAAAACTTACAGATAAATATCTCTCACACTGAGTTCTGAATGAATCAACTGGGAGAAAATCAGTTTTGACTTTAGAATAATTCAGAAAATAACTATAAAGTTTGTCAGCCAACAATGGATATCTTGGAAATAAATATTTCTGAAAGAAATTGTATTTTAAATATTTTTCTTGATGAATACATGTGGACTTACATAGAAAACATTTTTAGTTACCCCATGTACATGGTCTTCTGCTTGTGATTTTTCTGATAATATCTATAATAATACGATAATGATATAGAACATAATGTATTACTTTGTATATTAAATATAAGAAAGTATATTTATATAGATATTTTGAATTTTTCAAAAGCGGTACTAGGAACATTTTAAAGATCGCGCTGAAATTTTAAAGATGAACATTTTAAAGATCGGGCTTTTTATGTCACTATTGACATAAAAATTAAGACTTTCCAAACTGTTCTTGAATACATGCGACTTGTGTTTACGACATTCGTTGGTGAAAGTAGCATGAAAACAAAAAATTCACATAAAAATTATTAAGAAAATACTAGATAAGATAACAAAAATGCGTCACCATGGCCAGCCTTTCAACGGGCAACATTTGGTTCAGCGGTTTTTCTTGAATATCTCCAACTGAACTCGTACGGTGGATACTTTTTCTCGAACCGTTATGAGAGGATGCCAGGGAATTCGGGGTGGATTCGCCCGATTTCGTTGATCCATGACCATGATGATTACCCATCTTGAAACCGAAATGCCCCACACGGAAAACCACCGTAAGCGACGCGAACCACTCTCGCAACAGCTGATCCTCTACTGCGCATTGTTTTGGTTGGTAATTGTTGACAGCTGGTCATGTGACGTTACAATTGAACTACCGACATTGTATACCAGTCCCGAACTAAAAGTTGTCTGGGGAGATTAAAAATACTCATATAATGAATATTTAGCCTCATTAAGGTAAAATATCACCAAACATACTTTTTGTATATAAAAATAGATCTATTCTAACCAAAAGGATTTCTGGATTTTCACAAATAAAATCGTTCTTGTATTGTTACTTGTATTATACGTCCTGTAACAAAAGTAGATATAAATTATTCAAAGCGAAGAGTTCCATTTGTTCAGTACGTACATGAGAATAATGAATGTATTTGTTGTTTCAATTTGCAATAAATTTCCAAAGTAGCAGTCGTACAAGATGAACGATAATTTTTATAGTAAAACTAACATAAACGTTTGTTGAAAGAAATATTTTAGAACGGAAATCATTTTCGTAACCCTTAGGAAGACCTTAGTATATTGTTACCAAAATAGGTCAATAATAATCATTACATTCTAAATGGAAGAGGTAATCTTTGAAACGTATACTTGATGCATGTGCCATAATAGGCAGACACTTTAACATAGCGAGACATAAAGATTATTTTGTGGGTTTTATTATCGTTTTCCTGCTGTAAAAATACCGGTTCTTGTATCTTCATTGTTGCTGAGTTATTTCACTTTTGTCCGTCCTAATTTCACGCGAATTTTCCTCCAGCGAGCTCTTTTTTCAGGTTTGTGAGGAGGGAGTAATCTCTCGGAGCCAAATCTGGCGAATATGGCAGTTGTGGAGGTAGTTCGACCCGTAGATCATGGAGTTTTACAACAATCAGAGACGTGTATAAAGGCGTATAATCATGATGAAAGGTCACTTTCTTTTTGACCAAATGTGGCTGTTTAGCCTATACAATATAGTTTAAATGGCTCAGTAGTGAAGGGTAACATTTCCTGGAGATGGTCTTGCTTTCTGCCACGTATTCTATGAGTATTACACTACGAAAATCCCAGAAAACCATAATTATGACTTTTCCTGTAAATTGAGTAGTTTTCGCTTCCATTGCTGCACTTTTACCAGCTTCAAACACTCATTGTTTGAACTACAGTTTTGTCTGCAGGGGCTTGAATCCTATCACCCCCAAGGTTGAACCCCATTAAAACAAATCACTTTATAACAGCTCTAATTGCAATTTTATTCATTGTTACGGAATTTCCACAAACAAGCAACTAACGCAACTAAGCAACTGAAACTCAACACGTCATCTAACGAATCATATTTGCCAAAGTAGTTATTTGGCGATGTCTGTGTCAGCTCTTTTTGGATGACCCTCGTATCATCCGCAGATATACAAATTGACCCAAAACTACATTGCTTGAACATTTGGCTGCAGAAAAGCTTTGTTGCCGATGGATTTCGCGCAAAGATGTGGTATTTTTCTGTTTTCAGTATACAGTTTAATTTACCAATGACAGCCCATGCTAATTTTGTTCTTTTCTGAATTTCAATTAATTAATGTTCTTTGTTGTGTAATCTTTTGTATATTATATATTAAACAATAGTACAAAAATAAAAAACTTCAAAGATATCACTTTAGAAAAAACCGAAAATGAGAAATAAGAACAACACCTAAATGCTCTTATGAAAATATTGAGAAAAAAAACTAAATTTACAATTATACAGTTTAATTTAAAAATCCTCCTTAATGAAAATTTTTTGGCGTAATTGGATATGCAACGTAATATACACAGCGTTTAACTTGTTGCGGGGTATATGACAGAAGGTGGAAAAAAGATGTAAAAGTAAACAAGTAGCTTTTTGCATAAAAACTATTTTATAATTAATCCGAGTGGTCGAAATTATGGCCGGAAAAACACCATTCAATCACTAAGCGATTAATAATAATTTTTGTATATCCTGAGATAGTCAAAGTCAAATAAATGAAATGAATAAGGGCAACCGGTAAAAAATCACAAAAATACGCTGTACTTTTTAAGACAAAGAAGGTATTCCAATCCCACAATGGATTGGATCTCACGTGTATATATATATATATATATATATATATATATATATATATATATATATATATATATATATATATATATATATATATATATATATATATGCGTGTGAACCCCAAACTGTTAAGTCGGCACGCCATAAAAAGTTTAAATTGATGTCTTGAATACACGTGAGATCCAATCCATTGTAGGATTGGAATACCTTCTTTGTCTTAAAAAGTACAGCGTATTTTTGTGATTTTTTACCGGTTGCCCTTATTCATTTCATTTATTTGACTTTGACTATCTCAGGATATACAAAAATTATTATTAATCGCTTAGTGATTGAATGGTGTTTTTCCGGCCATAATTTCGACCACTCGGATTAATTATAAAATAGTTTTCATGCAAAAAGCTACTTGTTTACTTTTACATCTTTTTTCCACCTTCTGTCATATACCCCGCAACAAGTTAAACGCTGTGTATATTACGTTGCATATCCAATTACGCCAAAAAATTATCATTAAGGAGGATTTTTTAAATTAAACTGTATGATTGTAAATTTATTTTTTTTTCTCAATATTTTCATAAGAGCATTTAGGTGTTGTTCTTATTTCTCATTTTCGGTTTTTTCTAAAGTGACATCTTTGAAGTTTTTTATTTTTGTACTATTGTTTAATATATAATATACAAAAGATTACACAACAAAGAACATTAATAAATTGAAATTCAGAAAAGAACAAAATTAGCATGGGCTGTCATTGGTAAATTAAACTGTATACTGAAAACAGAAAAATACCACATCTTTGCGCGAAATCCATCGGCAACAAAGCTTTTCTGCAGCCAAATGTTCAAGCAATGTAGTTTTGGGTCAATTTGTATCTCTGCGGATGATACGAGGGTCATCCAAAAAGAGCTGACACAGACATCGCCAAATAACTACTTTGGCAAATATGATTCGTTAGATGACGTGTTGAGTTTCAGTTGCTTAGTTGCGGTAGTTGCTTGTTTGTGGAAATTCCGTAACAATGAATAAAATTGCAATTAGAGCTGTTATAAAGTGATTTGTTTTAATGGGGTTCAACCCTGGGGGTGATAGGATTCAAGCTCCTGCAGACAAAACTGTAGTTCAAACAATGAGTGTTTGAAGCAGGTAAAAGTGCAGCAATGGAAGCGAAAACTACTCAATTTACAGGAAAAGTCATAATTATGGTTTTCTGGGATTCTCGTAGTGTAATACTCATAGAATACGTGGCAGAAAGCAAGACCATCTCCAGGAAATGTTACCCTTCACTACTGAGCCATTTAAACTATATTGTATAGGCTAAACAGCCACATTTGGTCAAAAAGAAAGTGACCTTTCATCATGATTATACGCCTTTATACACGTCTCTGATTGTTGTAAAACTCCATGATCTACGGGTCGAACTACCTCCACAACTGCCATATTCGCCAGATTTGGCTCCGAGAGATTACTCCCTCCCCCTATATATATATATATATATATATATATATATATATATATATATATATATATATATATATATATATATTGCTAGCCAGATCTGGAGATCGGCGAAATCATTACGGTGCAGACATATATGCTTCTGTTTCTCTCATTACTACTTTGAGTCTTATGCGCATGTCCGAGAATTCAGTATGCTTATAGACGTGCATCAGTTTGCATATTTTTATGTTTTTGTGTCACGTTTATTTATTGCGACATTTGCGCACAACGGGTCGAGTAGTAGAAAAAGAAATAGAAGTAGACGTTTGCTGACTTACTTCGTGACACCTCCACTTACAGATATTAGCAACATAGTAGTATTATATATATGGGGGTTAATTGAAAAAGCCTACAGTAACAAAATACAATTATTAATAAATCGAATTCAACTCGATAAATGAAAAAAACTCACAGCAGTGCATGAGTTACTGCCGCCAACCCTGTATTTCTGTCGAACAGCAATTTGGTGGTGGTTTTCATCGGTGGTTTAAATCAGCTCCGCTGTTTTCGGCCAATAGCAGGGGCGCTCGGCGTTTCTGGTTAAAATATCACGCATTGGTCATTGTTTATGTCGACAGTCTTTCTTCCGTAAATAGACTTTAAAAGCGATTATGGTCTTCGAATTCTTTTAAAAAATCTCTGGTTTATCCTCTTTCTAACGGTATGCATTCATGCCATAAAAACGTTTTACTAACTTGACTAATTTGCTAACTTACTTATTTGCTTCTACTTATTCGCGTAAATAACATACCCTAGGTAGGTAGAAAATGCTATCTCACTCTTGCGCAGTAAAGTTTATGCGCAGTGACTGCTATCTCTTTCTTACATAGTGTATTAACGTTGCGTGGACTTGAAGTAAAAATAAAATGTTAATAATCAATGTTTTAATTAATCACAAATCTTGCTCGAATTGCTGACCTCCGAGAATGTCAGCGTCTGTTAGGAAAGCGTTCTTGATAGATTCTTTGCGCTTCTCATGGCGCTTCCATAGAGCCATTGGCGCTTCCATATGTCATCAAAATTTCCGTGAATTCTTCATTAGATAATGCAGCCATTATCAAATCAACAACATGTCATAAAAACACTAATAGAACTAAATAAAAACTAACACAAATCAATAAAAAGGAGCCACATTAGCTGTGGTGTCTAAGATGTGGAGCGGGTTCGAATCCCGTACTAGGCAAAAAAAGTTTTTCTAAAATTCTTGTGAATGTTTCTAGGTAAGAGTGTAAATCTGACAAGGAATCACCCCTCAGTCACGCCAGTTCGAGGCTGGGTAAGGCCGGATACCTTCTGAGAGGTTTTCTACGTTGGTCACTCGCCAGTCGGTAGGCTTCTCGAGATTCGTTCGGTTAAGCACAAAACCAAGGGTTGGTAGCCCGAGGGGGGTTCTGACCGGGGTTTTCGGTAGCTGATGACCGTGGTTCGGAACCCACGTTAAGCTGTAGGTCCAGTCGCTAAATAGCCTTTTCAGTTGCTGATGCGCCTCTAACCCCAAAGCTTTACTTTTACAAATCAATAAAAACAAATAACACAAGTAACAAAATTAAAAGATTAGCGGTGCTGCGTTGGAGCAATAAATGCGTTAATCAGCAAACAGTCAAATCTCGACTAAAAACACTGAAACCTCGAAGCGCGTTTTTAAGCTGGTTTTCCGTTTATCTAATCAAAGAGAAAGAGAGATGATGAAATTTTACTGTGTATGAGAGAGGTAACAGTTTTTACCTACTTTGTACTTGTTGTTTACACAAAAACAAATTTTTATCCTGCATATGGAATATCAGCCTTATGAGTCCCCATACACAAAGTTGCATACACATGAATGCATAGCGTTAGAAAGAGGATAAACCAGAGACTTGTTTAAAGAATTCGAAGAACATGATACCTTTTAGTTTTTTTTATGCAATTTAAAGTTGAACTTTAAATTTATTTTTCCTTCTTCCAAAAACTTTGCGAGTCCATAAAAAAACCAGATGTCGCTTGAATGTAATTTTGATTTCCATAGAACCCTACAACATTACACATTAAAATAAAAAATAATTTGGAGGATATACCAGCAACTTTTTTTTTAATTCTGCTTGCTTTAATTTCTGATGCTGACTTTTTAAAATTTTTCAAATAAAGAATTAAATAATTAACATAAAAAATCTGTGCGCCCAATAATGCTTTATGGAGGCTGAGGATATAGCAAAAGACCCCTCTTATCGACCATTTGCTTGAAGTGCATACATGTGAACTTTACCACTTGGAAATAAATATATTCAATTTATTGTTTTTTTTTTGACAAGTATATTGATAATGTTACTGTCTTTTTTATATTTTCTGAATAAATTATAATATTATAATTATAATATAAATTATAATAATTAGAATTATTGCAGGCTTTTTCAATTAAAAAAATAAATGTGTATGGTGAATGACGTACATTTTTTTATTTTACTAATTATTTCACCCTAGAGACTGAAAAATAACTTATAACTTAATAATTATCAGAAATCAATAACAGGATAATATTAATATAATTAAAAAAAAAATTAATGGTGAAGATTTGAACCCCAAACTGTTAAGTCAGCACGCCATAAAAAGTTTAAATTGATGCCTTGCCTACACGTGAGATGGCGCCACCGCTTAACATATTTCCCATAATTCCTTGTAGAATTGGAATATCTCTTTATATATTATTGTATTATTGTCTTACTCATATATATATATATATATATATATATATATATATATATATATATATATATATATATATATATATATATATAATACAACTATTTTGCTAGAAAGGTCTGGAGATCGGCGAAATAATTACGGTGCAAACAGATATGCGTCTGTTTCTCTCATTATTACTTTGAGTCTTATGCGCCGTCCGAGAATTGAATATGCTTATAGACGTAAGTCAGTTTGCATACTTTTATGTTTTTGTGTCACGTTTATTTATTGCGACAGTTGCGCACAAAGGGTCGAGTAGTAGAAAAAGAAATAGAAGTAGACGTTTGCTGTCTCACTTACTTCGTGACATCTCCACTTACAGATATTAGCAATATAGTAGTATTATATATATGGTATTACTACTATCCTAGCCCTGTGATGCCATCTGCCCACATTATTTCCTCTAAAATACTAACACCAGTAAAAGGTATCTACATTACTGATTTACTTTGCTAATAATAAGAATTTTAATTACAGATTCCTATGTGCTGCAGCATATTATTAAATGATTCCTTACATCCAAGGCATGCATAGAAACATATTTTATACGCAAATTATTAAATATTAAAATGAATTGAATACTTATTTACTTAGTTTTGATACTTACTAAAAAAAACTAGCCAATTAACGAATATTCTAATAAAATTTTTTATTCTTGAAAGTTCACTCTATGAGAAAGAAACACTAAATATCCTATATTTGCAGTCGATACTCGCTCAAACCATGTCACTTTCTCCTCTCATTTTCCGTCTCGATAATTTTTTGTGTTTTAAATTATTTTGTTTTATTTCAATTTTTATTATCAACTTATAATAAATTAGCAATCCGGTGGTAGTTAAATTTTCGTATATTTCATGTTATCTTACATAATATGCTCCCAACTAGTCTACATTCCCCTTTTGCAACGTTTTACACCGACTTCCCCTAGTTGACGTAATATACAATAAAATGCAAACTTAAAAAGAGATTTTAACAAAAAAAAAGTTTTTACATTTTTACATTCTGATGTGTCGTATGATTCAGTTTTATTTTATATCTAGGGTGGAATGGTCGCATATACGCGTGTGTAGTGACTTAGCAGTGCACCTCCTGTAAAAGCTTCATTGAAATTGATATAAGGTAGTTGAACTATTTGAATGCAATTTTAGATCAAATATACAGTAACATTTGAAACAGTTTTCTTTTTTTTTTCAAACATTTAAAATATTATATCTTCCAATAACCTTCCTATAGTGTTTGTCCAACTTTATTTGCTATACAGGATGTAAAATAGAGCACTATAAGCTGGAAAGAAAAAAAAACCTTTTTTGAAATTTTAGTGCAGAAATCAGTGGCGTCTCGTGATACAGAGCGTTGGTGCGTCGCCCCTCTAACATTGATCACAGTCAATAATTTTTAAGAACACCATATTTTATTTTTGTTCAGTTTCTTTCCTTTAACTCATTTTCCTGGTTCACCTTCTTTACAGGGTTTCAATAGCACGAAAAGTAAAAAAAGGGGAAGAGGTAAGCAAAAAATCTTCAGCAGCAGTATTTTCTTCTAGGCCCTCCCACTTTAAAACCCCATGAGCCACCACTGCCAGAGACATACACTTTAGGAGTAGAGCTAAAGTACAATTATTGAACGCAGTCCAAGAAAATCTAACACTACATATATATATATATATATATATATATATATATATATATATATATATATATATATATATATATATGAGAATAGGAGTAGAGCTAAAAGTACAAATAATTAAATGGATTGCTGCAATTAAAGAGGACCTAAGATCAGCAAATATTACACAAAGTGAAATTCAGGATAGAGGTTGTTTCAGACACAAGGTTGACGTTTGGAAGGTTGACCAGAGAGAAAAATGTAGGAAGACTGGAACAACTTGGTCTGACGAAAGGAAAAAAGCTTATAGCGAAAGAATGAATTTAGTATGGGCGCAAAGGACGGCTAACAACAACAAACGCCTCTAATTGTACTTCGCGTGATTCACCAAGGCCCATACGTGAATAATAAATATATATATATATATATATATATATATATATATATATATATATATATATATATATATATACTTCGCGTGATTCACCAGGGCCCATACGTGAATAATAAATATATGTATATATATATATATATATATATATATATATATATATATATATATATATATATGGATGGAAGAATACATTAGACTATAAGTCGGAGAGTAGATTTGATCGTTTATGTCCCGTTTGTTGGGACATGACTCTCGCATGCAGTCTTCAGACATGCATTGAGCAAGTGTATGTCTTTCTGTCCCGTTTCATAATGCCAAGCATACACCTTTCCATTCCCCTCTGTTCTACCTGAAGCTTTTGAACTGGCTGTGATGTGAGTGTCCATGTTTCACTTCCGTATGTCAAAACAGCGTGCTGCCTGTTACTGATTAAAAACCATTCTCTTCAAACAGATGTATTTTTTTACTGTATATTAATTCGGTTTTAGGTTTCATTTGATACTTTTGATATTTGATTCTGATAAAATTTCAACTGAAAAAATGTTAATTAATGATCGAAATCGATGAAATCCTATGGTGAAAGATCAGGTGAATATGCTACAACGGAAAACAATTTCCAAAAAAGCCTCAAACATTTTCTATGGTTGCCTAGATACGAAGACATTTTTAAAATTAGTATTAATTTTTATAATGATAAAACGCTTTAATATCCGCCAGTTTAGGTAATATTTTAGTTCGCGTCTGTTAGCTACCGTTTAACTACTATCTATACTACCTATCGAAATGAATTGTCCTGTTCTGTGGCAGTAACTCATAAAAGAGTACCTGTTTTTAGTCTAACCACAGCAACAAATAATAACAATCTGTAAGACAGTTAACTGGCCTCCGTTTCGAACATCTTCCTATCCGTGTTATCATAAACGTTCTCTCTGGGGTCTGCCGTAATTATTCGCTTTTAAAAGAATTTTGCCCTATACTTTTCAAATGTTTATCCACATATATTTTCAACATATTCAAAAAAGATGCAATATCTTAAATTGAGAAATTAAGAGCGTTCATTTCAATACATTTAACTTCTTGTAGAATATCGGTTCCAACATACAGCACTACAAAAGCACAAAAAAAAACTGTATTTTAGACAGTTTATATGCGGAAAAGCTTCTCCTTTTTAAGACCACTATGATTTAATTATCATTGTATTAATTGTTAACTCTATTTCTTCAATTTACAGGACATCATATCTCACATCCTTGCCATAAAATAATCCTTTGAACATCTTGAGAGTTTTTCTGATCAAATCATTTGAATGATATTCACTAACGTTCACCAGTTGTTACTCATCGGGATTCACCAATATTAAAAATTAGTTTCTTTTAGTTGTTCAATAAAGCAAAAATTATTTTTCTTCTTTTGTTTCAGGTAGGTATGAAGAGACCATCGAGACCATCGAGACCGAGAACATCGTCAGACTTTGGGTGCTAAAGCATCTAAGGTCGTCACTCTCATTATCAGGGGTGGCTGCAGCAGTATTTCATCATTATCAGGGGGTGGCTAACGTTCACCCTTGACTCAGATTCTACAAGTTGTAGGTGTTAAAGTTTCCAAGGCAATCGCTATCAGGGGCGACTAACGTTCGCCCTTGACTCAGAGGTTCATTATTATCAGGGTAGGCTAACGTCCACCCTTCACTCAGATTCTACCGGCTTTGGGTGCTAAAGAATCTAAGGCCATCGTAATCAGGGGCGACTAACGTTCGGCCTTCACTAAAAGGGCCATCATCGTCAGGGGTGGCTAATGTATATCCTTTGCCCAGATTCTACAGGGTTTGTGTTATGGGCATCTTAGGTTATAATTATTAGGGACGGCTAACGTTCGCCCTTGACTTAGATTTTAGAGCTATCGTGAAAGCTTTAGGTACCAACGCAAGGACATAACTATCAGGGGCGCCCTTGATTTAGATTTGCTTAAGCTTTGAGTGGTGAAAAAAATAAGCATTTAAGACCATTATTATTAGGGATGGCTAACGTTCACCTTTCACTCTGATTTTACAGACTTTAGGTAATAACTTGTGGAAGAGAATAAACGAAAAGATAAACAGAGCCGTCAAGAAACCAACATTACTGGATAAACTTTAAGAAAGTTATTTCTTATGATTGAAGTACATTTAATTTTGATTTAGACCAACCATAATCGAGAATAAACTATAAGAGAAAGAGTACCTGCAAGACATTGCAGAATATTCTTACGATCTCAGTTTACTTAAATTGTTTGATATTATAAGACAGCTAAGTGAGACAATTAACACAATTATTGAAAAGAGAAGAAAAAAAGGGTCTTAGAAAGGCGTAAAAGAGGATGAATTAAAATTTATTTAGTCCTCGGTAAGAAATTTATATGTTATGAAATTGCTCAATTCTAATTTTCGATTTGATTGTAGGCAGATATCTGGAAATAAATCGTGGATGACGTGTGTTGCGAAGATATGAACTTTTCAGATATACTTAAGGAAAACCTAACTCTTCATTTAACTTTGGTTTATTTTGAAATATATAAAAAGCAATGAATTATACAAAATTTAGTGTCAGGCATTTTAAGAAAATCAATTTAATTTGAGATAAATATCAAGGAAAAGAGAGCTGATAATATATGAAATCTTTATGTTATTAACGACTTGGCCTTGAATAAGAAGAAAATTAATATAATCAGAGAGGAAAAATTTCGATTGTTAATATAAAAGAAAATATTTTAGACTTGGGTTTTACTACTTTTGAATTATTACAAAAAATATATTCAAGAGAAAAATGGAAGAAATAGTATCAACACAGATGGGTTTTAAGGAAACAATTAGTTTTTGATAGATATTTACAAAATGCAAACGGGTTAGAATAGAATCATCTTAACTTGAACTGTACGAAATATTGGTAGAACGAGAACAAAAAAAATATAGAATGTAAAATGAAAAGGGTCGACAAATTTTGGAACTATTTTAGATGGACAATGAAAAAGATTAGACCAAAAAACCCGGAAATAGACAAACTGGAAATAATATATCTAAAAGGTTAGCACACAATTACAGGAACCTCGAAACGACAAAACAGGGAAACTGGATACCGTAGTTTGAAACTAAGACGACTCAGTCAAGGAAACTCTAGAGCAATCAATCTCAATCACCTGGAAAACCGAATAGTACCTAGAAATCTCTGGAGTGTATTACATTGTACTACTGGATTAATTTAAATGTGCCATTGAGGTTAAAGGTCTAATAATGAAAGTGGTATTTTGCAAGAAGCGCTCCTGCTGGCTCAAAGGGTTAAAAATATAACATTTACTCTAGACACGGATGGCATCAACTAACATCTAACAGGTTAGTAGAAAATTATTCCGAACAAATTAACTGTGTTTTGGGTACCTGAACCTTCTCTTGAATTCATAACTCCAGTAGAAGTTGAAGACACCATTAAAACATTGAGAAAGAATAATGCTCCCGGACAGGACGCTATAGTAAACCCCATGTTATGGTTTCTCCCGAAAAAAGACATTGCCGCAGTTACTGCCTCATGATTATATGAGGCACTTCCAATTCAGGAAAAATCACACACTAACAGAAGAGCTAATCAGAAAATATAGCACAGCTATCATCACGTTAGATGCTAGCTAGGCTGCACAAAATGGATAAAACATGGTCTTTTTGATATGGACAATTAAGCTAGTTAGTTCTTATTTACCAGGAAGAAGTAAATTCAGGGATAGGAACAACAGAATCATAAAATCATACGGCGGGCGACGTAGCCATTATCGTCAGATCAGCATAGTCAAGATTCAATTTCCCCCACATCCAGGAACATCTAGACGATCCATGGAATTCTTCTCGAGATCTAGCAGCCGACGTGGACAACATGTCCAGTACTACCCGATCAGCTCAGCCAAGGTTTACCATCCGACACATCCAGGATCAGCTGGACGACTTCTCGAGCTCTAGTAGTCTACGTGGACGACATGACCATCACTGTCCGATCAGTTCAGCCAAGGTTTACCACCAGGTACATCCAGGATCAGCTATATGACCCATGGAATTCTTCTCGATGTCTAGGAGTCTACGTGGATCACATGGACATCACTACCCGATCAGCTCAGCCAAAATTCACCACCCGACACATCCAGGATCAGCTGGACGACCCATTGAATTCTTCTCGAGATTTAGCAGTCTACGTGGACAACATGACCATCACTACCCGATCAGCTTAGCCAAGGTTCACCACACGCCACGTCCAGGATCAGCTGGATGACCTATGGAATTCTTCTCGAGTTCTAGCAGTCTACGTGGATGACATGACCATCACTGTCCAATAAGCTCAGCCAAGGTTCACCACCCGACACATCCAGGATCAGCTGGACGACAAATGCCATATTTCTCAAGTTCTTGCAGTCTACCTAGACGACATGACCATCACTGGCCGATCAGCTCAGCCAAGGTTCACCACCCGACACATCCAGGATCAGCCGGACCGCCCATGAAATTCTGCTCGAATTTCAGTAGTCTACGTAGGCGACATGGGCATGAGTGCCCGATCAGCTCAGCCAAGGTTCACCACCCGATACACCCAGAATCAGCTGGACGATCAATGCAGTCTACGTGGACGACATGATCATCACTGCCCGATCAGCTCAGCCAAGTCAGCACTACCCGACACATTCAGAAGCATCTGGACGTCCCGATGAAATTGTTCTCGAGTTCTAGCAGTTTACGTGGATGACATGGCCATTACTGCCCGATCAGCTCAGCCAAGGTTCACCACCCGACCCATCCAAGATCAGCTGGACGAACCGATGGAATTCTTCTGGAGGCCGATCAATCTACGCGGAGGACACAACTGTCATCACCCTATCAGCCCAACTAAGGATTACCTTCCGAAACATCGACGAGCAGCTGAACGATCCGATGAAATTCTTCTAGAGTTCTAACAGTCTACGCAGAGCACATAGGCATCATCGTCCGATCAGTCTTACCAGGGATGACCATCCGATACATCCAGGAAAATACGGCGGACGACACGACCATCATTGCCCTATCATCCCAACCAAAGTTCACCACTCGACACTTCTAT
The DNA here is from genome assembly GCA_031761425.1 of Cosmopolites sordidus. NCBI lineage: Eukaryota > Metazoa > Arthropoda > Insecta > Coleoptera > Curculionidae > Cosmopolites > Cosmopolites sordidus. Next base: position 578,973 of record JARFXV010000238.1, read on the forward strand.
GAACAGGTGGACAACTCGATGGAATTATTCTGGAGTTCTAGCAGTCTATATCAACATGGGCATCCCTCTAAGGACAAGTAAGCAAATTATTTCTTATGTAACAGGGAGAAGCAAATCCAGCGACAAAAGAGCAGAATTACGAGATCATAAGGTGGACGACACGGTCATCATCGTCCGATTAGTCCAACCAAGGTTCGCCATTCGACACACTCAGGAGCATCTGGACGACCCGATGGAATTCTTCTCGAGTTCTAGCAGTCTATGTATTACCACCCGACACATCCAGGATCAGCAGGACGACCTATGGAATTCTTCTCCAGTGTTATCAGTCTTCGTGGACGACATCGCCATAACTACTCGATCAGTCCAACTAATGTTCGCAACCCAACACTTATGAATATCTGGACAAGTCGGATATTATTACCATGGAATTACTATGGAGTTCCAGTAGTCTATATCAACATGGGCATCCACTGAAAGAGTAGAATCACGAGGTCATAAGGTAGACGACACGGTCATCATTGCCCGATTAGTCCGACCAAGGTTCGCCGTTCAGGAGCATTTGGACGACCCGATGGAATTGTTCTGGAGTTCTAGCAATCTATATCAACATGGGCTTCTCGATATGGACAAGTAAGCAAATTAGTTTTTAGTTAATAAGGAGAAGCAAATACAGCGACTGGAACATCAGAATTATGAAATTATTCAACGGACATCTTAATCCAGCCTAATCCAGCAAAAATAATAATTTTGATATAACTTTGTTTATTAATGTTAGATATTAATTGACATTTATTTCCATTGTAATATACAGATCAATTCAAACGCAAGAAGACCATTCAGAAACCGAGAAGACTACATTATACTTGATTACATCTAACTAGAACCAAAAAAGCAAAAAATGCGACGAATCGATAATATCCACTTATTTACAGTAAAAGAAAAATTAAACTAGAACCTTATTGCTCAGCTGCATATGGGTACGCAGGATGGTTATATGTCAGGTTGGCAGCAAATGCACCACATTACATAGCATATTGAAGACTTTGCAGGAACTTGCACTGAGGAGATTACTGGATTATGATCTGGTTGAACTTTGGCAGAGGAAGGAATTCTACAAGAAACAAAAATGTCTGGTATATGTTTAAAAGACAATAGATACGTACGATAAAGGTTGTAAGAAAAATATTAAGTAATTTTATTACAGGAAAGGCCTTGCCCTATATCAAAAGATATAGGAGTTAACTAAACAAAACACAACAACGGTTGTGGAAATTGTTGAGTTAAATACGAGTAACCGGAGGTTTACAGGTCTTAGACCTGAAAACTGAAGGTACTTGGAGGGGTTTTAGCCGGTAAAAATCCGACACTACCTGGAGAACTACGCGTTTTATCAAAGTTCTCTGGGAGTCTTTTGAAGATTTCCCCTTCATAACAAAAAAAAAAAAAAATACAGCGATCGAAGCAAATTTGTTTTATAGTATTTTGATTATTTATTAAAATATCCGATATGTATTGAAAGGTTTGCTAGACATAAACCAAACAATAATTTACAATTACCTTAATATTACAACATGTTTAAATGTTCACAGGTTTAGAGTTAGAGGCGCATCAGTAACAAAGTCTATTTAGCGAATGAAGCTACAGCTTAACGTTGGTTCCAAACCACGGTCATCAGCCACTGACAACCCCGGTCAGCATCCCCTATCTCCTATCAACCCTTGGTTTTATGCTTAACCATTAGTCTATCGAGAAGCCTACCGACTGGCGAGTGACCAACGTAGAACACCTCTCAGGCATCCGGCCTTACTCAGCCTCGAACTGGCGTGACCGAGGGATAATTCCTTGTCAGATTTTACTCTCTTGCCTAGAAACATTCACAAACATTTAAACAAAGTCACAAACATCCATGTCCAGCACGTGAATCGAACCCACTACCGGGCCAGCTACAGTGCCAACACAGTGTCGACAGGCTTGATAGATGTACAATTAATAGAGTGTGCAATATATAAATTTAAACCCAATTATATATATATATATATATATTAACTTTTATTTATCTAATTTTTTTTGATTTACAAAATTTATTTTCAAATATACCACCAAATGAGGTGATTGAATTAGTTGACAAATTACTACTTAAAAATGAAATTAATTTAATAATGAAATAATATATTTTCGAGCTACTTTCTATATTGGTCCATGTTTTGTATGTAATAAATGTGAATTCTAAAGTTTAATTTATATTTTTGTTCTTATATACTATTTATGTCCTAAATAATATTTATCCCGTTATTATATCATCAATTCCTTAAAATCAGATTAAGCAGAAAACAAGAATATGAGACAAAGAAACATGAAAAAACATATAGATTCATATCTGGCGAGTAAGAAGGAAATATATTCATTAATATTCTGACTAAACAAGTAGGTCAAGAGCGGAAACATCATCAAGCAAACAGCCCTTTAAATTTAAACTATTTTGGCTTGAACCAAATACACTCAGCCTTTTAACACCTATTTAAAGATTTGCAACACTCTTAAGGCTACAAATTTACTATAAAGCCATTTGGGGCACAGTCCTGCAATGTAAAATGAACAGCTAAAATGATAAATCATAAAAATAATGATAAGTTTCAACTTAATTATTGTTAAGTTACTTATAAACATATTTGAGATCCGAAATATCGTAATGGAAGGGATTCGTAAGGAAGGGATTAATAGGGATATGTTGCACACTGTCCATAATTAAAGGGAAAATATAAAAAAAAATGTTTCCTATTTATATTCATCTGAGCAGTTGCAACTAGAAATTGCAAGGATTATATACCCTTAAGACGTTTAGAAGTAATGAAGCTCAACGACAAATCTATTTTAATTTCTTTTTTTCTTGCGAATGACTTTAAAATAAATTTAAACAATTTAGTTGAAATTTTTCACCATTTTAAAGAATACAATAAAGAAAATTGAGTGGAAATTAATAGTAATAATAGTACCACGTATTCAACAAAAGATTAATCAATAATAAATATTATTAACTAATAATAATTAATAATTAATTAATAATTTTTGCTTAATAATTTTGCAAGGCATGCATTGAAGTATATATGGTTGCATAAAAGCGTTGTAGAAGAGTTAAAGGATTGCTAGAGAATCTTCTTTTAATCTCTAAAGCCACGTGACTTATCAATGTGGACAACTAACATGACAAGATTATTATGAGGCCGACCGCGATGGTCTTGTAAGTGAATAGCTCGAAAGGTCCCGGGTTCGAATCCTGGTGCGGGCATGGATGTCTGTGTGGGTTTCCGGTGTGAATGACTATGAAAGGAATATAGCTAACTTGATTGAGTAATACTTGTGCTGGCTAAATACTGTGATGGTTGATATAAAGGCAAAAAAATAGATTGTTATGATTCGAAATCGCGCGATGGAATGATGGAAAGTACAAGAAATCGTTTAATCGATATACGTTTATTGTTTTTTTTTTTAATTTCATTATTTTGAATTTAAAACAAAGAATATTAAAATAACTCCATTGGAGTATATGCCATTGAAGGAAAAAAGAACAGAAGCGCATTGTAGATTTTTTTATAGAAAATATAATTGATGAAATGCAAACAACGAAAATTATACCTTTTAAATAATCAAATGTGTTTAGGGCTTTACCGGTAAAATATTTTTTGTGGCTTAGGAAGCATTAAAACTAATAAAAATCATGACGAACAATTCTCCATAACAGATCTAGAAAAAATGTTAGCGATATTTTGGATGACAAATGATACCACCTTTAAATAATTGAACATAAGGAAATGAATGTTCCTATATTTGAATAAATCAAAACGGTGGTTACAGGTTCTGTATAAAAAAGCTCGCGTCAGCTGGTGTAATAAACTTTCTGTTTCCAAAGGTAGAAAATGTTCTGAAACCTGAATTGGAGGAAACGGAAGGGAAAAATCACCAGAAAGGAATGTATAATTATTTTTCCAGAAACCTTGTAAAAGTTGGCGATTGTTTCACTACCCTATATATTACAATAACAGGAATATTAAATGTACATTACATGGTGCTTTTTTCAGCGAAAAATTTAACAGTGACCCTCGTAATTTTAATAAATTTATATTATATTTATATAACGCTTTTTGATAAGTTCATTTGTACAACAATATTGCTTTATGATGGGTATCAATACTCCTTGACACATAATTAAATATATGATATGAATAAAGTTTAATAATGTTTGGTAATATATAAAAGTTATTGGTATGGACAAAGAAAAAAATATATCACTTCCTTGTGGAACGCCCAGTTACTTTCAGTTCTGCTCGATCGTATCGTATATCCGTTATTGCTTGTGAATAAATGTGGAAATAATATCGCAGTGCTTTATTTATAGTAGAACTTTCAATACAAGAACAATGCAAACAAATAAATAGCGAATATAAAGGCCCCTGTATTTTTTTACCTATCAAATATTTTGCCTATACTTGTTGACATCTCATTAGTTGAAAGTTCGAAAAGGCTCAAGATGATTCAAAAACAGCAACTTGGTCTTTCATGTGGTTGTTTATGATACATTTTGCATAAAGATCTTTAACACGGGCAGCCTCCCAAATTGGGTTTTTGGAGAAGAGCTAATCATTAATTTTTAAGGAAAATCATTCTCATGAGGACCATGAGGGTGTTAATAAGCAAAAATGTCTTATTTGGGGTGAGGAAAACCCATAACTGATCCACAGCAACACCATTAAACTGATTCTAGTGGGGTTAGACGAAAGGACGCGTTTGCGCCAATAACTCGCAAGTTTTAACATGCTTAAGGACGTTATGACCGAGACAGAGGATAAATTGTGCGAAAAAATCATCGATATTTGGAAGGGGATCTTAAACTGCAGGATGGCCCAGGTAGGTCATTTGAATGACATTGTTTCATACATAATTGCAAAGACCAGATTATCAATTGAAATAATAAGTGTTTTCAATTCTTCTATTGAACCTTTGGTATAAAACACTAAACTTAAGGAAATTCACCACTAAGCACTAAATCACTTTTTTAAATTCCCGATGCGCGTTTCAATAACCATATTAGTATCATCAGGAATTAATAAAGTATTTTCATTTTAGATTTTTGTTAGCTGTTAAATACCTTATAGGGACATTAAGGAATTGTCTGAAAGTACAGGTAATGGATCACATAAATAGTAAATGAAACATTTTACTGAAAAAAATTGAAATTCTTTATTCTTCACCAATACATATCACATTCAGGCCAATGAGTTTATGAATATTCATAATCATAGACAGTAATTCAATTCAATTCCAGTTTTAATACACTTAACTACAAATTTAATTCTTATATTTATTTCCTTCTTCTGCGATGTTTGTTTTTTGAAGTTTGTGGAGCTTCACCAATTGTAACTGATCCCTCAGCAATTTCTTCTTTATCTTCTGATTTCTCAATAACCTTCAAAAACACTAATGTCAATATCATTGAATAAATCCCGACATTTTATACCTTACTTGCTGGGCGTTGATGAAGAACATCAAGTCTCGAACTTGTTCTTTCAAATCATTAATTTCCTTCTCTTTAACCACTTTTAGATCATTAAACTTTTCCTCTAGTTTGTTTAATTTGGTTTGCCATTGTTGCTGATTGTTTCTTAAGGCTTTTCCTAAATGTTTTTCTTCATTCAGCTCATGTAATGTAGTTGCCAACCTGAACAAATAACAAAATGTAAAATTGTAAGGAAAACAAAGATGATAAGATGAAATCCAAGGTCCTAATCCAAGAGAACATAACCTGGGAATCAAACTAGATGAAAACAATATTATAGATGACAAAAACCATGTTATGAAAGGGACCAAAACTATATAGTAACTGCAGTCTCTCTTAAGATCTAAACTTATACAAAGGAATGCAAAGATTTTATAGATGTGAGACGATGACCCTCACAAAGAAAACGGAAGAGATGCTAGCAGTATTTGTAAGATTACTCAAAAAATCTTTAGTGGTGTGAATGATAATGGACATTGGAGGATCAGGTATAACTTTGAATTCAAGCAATTATACAAAGATCTGGATATTGAAGACTCTGTGAGGGTCCAGTGAATCAGATCAGCGGACACGTGGCGAAAACACGAAACAAAATCATGAAAGGATGAATAGGAGATAACAGAAAGAGAAGTGGGCCCAAAATACCGAGGCGGGACAAAAGAACTTCTGTACATCGAAAACTGACTGCTGGGAGCTGAGGCTGCTGGAGCTCAGGATGGAGGTAAAGCTCGTAGGAAGTCAAGACTTACTAACAGGCTGTAGCACTGTAGGAAGAAGAAAATTGTAAGTTAAATATACAATTTACAAAAAAACTGACCCATCAAAACTCCAGGAATTAAGGCATATTTAAGGTATATTTATTTTAAGTCCTTTTTTTATTAAGTTTTTTAATTTCAAGGAGAGTAATCAGTTATAAGGTGGAGTCAAACCTGGCAAATGATGTATAATGGTCAAGGGCTACAATATCTCTTTGTAACAACAATTGAAGAACAGTGGACTGTATTTATATAATTTCCATTCTTCTCAAGATACACTTTCAAGGTTCAAAAATACCAAAATTATTATATAGGCTACCTGTGAATATTTATGCTTACTTTGAAGCTTGCTGTTGCATTTTCTTTTCCAAAGTCTGTTTCTCCTTGTTAAAATTGAGTATTTTTTCTTTTAACTGTTTTCTTTCATCTGACAAATTGGTAACTGTGTTCCTCAAATGCTTAGATTCTTCTAAGAGTTGACTTTCCAGTCTACAACATAAAGAATTATATAATTTGTAAAGCTAAGCTTAACAGACAGCTTTACAGTGCTATTTTATCTTCGAAATACATTCTTTGTTCTTCTAACTGAGATGTTAATAAATACGTAAATTCCAATTGTACAGAGTCCACTTTTTCTAGGGCACATTCTGCTTCTGTTGGCGGACCTTCTGACGCCACCAATTTACCGTCGGCTTTATTTTGAAGAAGTCGATGAACAAAATTATCTCCTACAAGTTTGATTTTGATTACTATATATCAATTTTTGAGAAACACTATTTTCAAACAGATTTATCACTAAATAACAAATAACTTGTTTTTTAACTTTCCTACGCGTGTTTGGCTAACCATGTTCATGGTTGGGTAACCATGCATTCAGGAGATGATTCTCCTGAGTTTAGTACTTTTTTAAACATTAATAAAAAAAAAAATTACCTTTGTAATCCCAAACTCTATGAGATCCTAACTGTAAGGCATAACAATGTCCAGTCTCCCTATAATGGGATGCTGCATGACCTCCTAAATACCTTTAAAATAGACAGAATTATAAAAACCACTCACATCAAAACTGTCCAAAACATTACCTGCCACATCCTACATGACCACATATTAAACAAATCCACAGAGCATCTGGTGAAGGAACTGTTTTACCACATCTTTCACACTCAGACGTTTCTGTTTGCTCAGGACTTTGTACACATCTACCAAAAATATTTATTGTAAGAAAAATCACAATCTAACTTTGTTGAATTTGACTTACCGGCATACAGGACATGTTGAGTCTCCCCACTTTTGCAAGCAACTTGCATGGAATGCATGGTTGCATAAAATTGTTAACACTCCATCCACAGACTCATCCATTCTTTCTAAAAACCAAAATTAACTAATAATTTATAAAAAAAAACTATTTTTGTCATACCTAAACATACTGGACATATTGGCAGTTCTGTATGTCCGGGGGGAGCTACTCCATCATGTGCCCACTCAACTCTTGAAACCCACACAATGCGACACAAAATGTCTGGTTCTAGAGTACTAAATGGGGCCCCATTGTAAGTGTAATAAAATTCAATTGCAGCATCATGATTTCGAAAACTAGACCATTCATTAATAAATATTACAGATTCAATAAAGTACTCAATCTACTCAACTTACGTTAAAAGACACATGTACTGGTTTGGAAGAGAATCCCTTAACACTCTTATATGTGAAATATCAGCATGGCAAGGTGCTGTAAAAGCTAAAATATCATGACATGTCATTGAACAGGGAACCCCAACAAAACACAAAGTCAAAGCATCTTTTCTACTAGTTAGAACACTAAAAAAACACGTTAATCAACAATATTGGTTCATTCAAGCAATACTGTATTTATTGATTGATTTGTCCATTACTTTGTGATAGTTCATTTTTTAAAAAGGAATAAAACAATGTTTTACTTTGTTATCCATTTCTTTTATAAAAGTGATAGATAACAAAGTAAAAAAGTTTTTATTCCTTTTTTTAAATACTGTATTTACTCTTCTTTATACAGATGTAATATTCCTTTTGTAATCTCAACAAAAGGATTGCCACTAAAAAATCCGATTTCTCCTTTATCTTCTGCTAGTTCTATTGCATCTTTTTCCGTTAACGGTGTTTGCTCCCTGGAAGAAATAGGTAAGAGGCCCCAGTCGTCCCTTGAGTTTTCAAGACGACTAGGAAACGTTTCAACACTGATATCCCGTACCATACGTTGACCTCTATTCTTTTGCCTGGCATCTGTGTCTTGAGAAAGGGCCTCTGCTCCTTGCGACTCTAAAGCAAACATTTTTTAAATAACTGAGAGATGGAAACTAGAACTGTTAAAATTACCATTGTTTTGTTCTGAATCATTTACTTCAACGCGCAAAACGCATTTTGAAACTAAATCCGACATTTTTTCACTCAAGAATAGCTTTTATGTAAACTTGAAAAATCTAACTTTCATGAATTTTAAACAATACATTTCTTTTGCTAAAAATTAGGGGCAAATGTCATTTATACAAATATTTTGGTACATTTGAACTATTCTTTGGCGAACGTGCATAGTAATTATTTATAAATACTTTAGTTATATCAATATTTGGATTTTTAAGATGCCAATTAAATAAGAAGTCCTAATCAAATAATCAAAATAACTCAATAGTGAATTTGTAATAAAATTCCTGAAATCATAACCTCCAAAATTATATCTTTCTTTGTTACTCTTACACAATTTGGGTGGTAAACAAATATTATAAAATCAGCTGTGAATTGGTGCTTTTTGTTTATTTTTGTTTGGGAATAGTGATTTTATGAAAATATTATTATTCTTGTATTATACTTTTAATTTACATGTGATTAAATTTAATTATGGAGTCATCAGCTACAGCTAAAGTAGTTTTATTTGGTAAGTGCATATGTAATAATATGAATGTGATCTAAATAATTACAGTTTTGAAAGTGATAAATTATATAGGTTTATTTCAGTAATTTTTTTAACATAACGCAGTATTAAGCAATTCAATTATTCAATTCTAGAATCAGTTTTTCTATTTTTCTATGAAGTATGTATGTTATGCAGTGTTAGTATCTGTTTTCATATTTTATGCCAATATTTTTTCTTGTGTTGTGTTATCTTCGTGATACACTATGATTTTTGCTTATTCCAATTAATTTTAATTTCGCAATAAATTGTTATTAATAATGATTAAAAAAAGAGGAACTATAGAGCTTTAGATGTATATCTAATGTTACTAATTAAAATTAGCAATAATGACTTTAAAGGGAAATTAACTTCCTGAAATAGAACTGTAATTGTGTAATGAATAGTTGAATATAATTACAAGTTTTTATGTGGTATATTTATGAATTTTTGCATGTTATAAGGTTGGCCTAATAAAGTGCATTATACCATTCGAATCTCTTCAATGTTTATAGCGTTATTTCGTGGTTAGATTTACAGTTGTGACCAATAAAATAAGAATGATAAAAAACTTTGAAAAATTAAGTTTTCTTTTCTAATTTATTTACCATAAAAAATAATATAATATGCTAATGTTAACTGACCTTTAAACATTTTGTTTAGAATTTAACCAGCGCATTTTATTGCTATTTGTCTTCTTAAAGATTTTACTTCTTCCTAACGGTTCGTACCCTAACGGTAAAAAATAAGAGTGTGATAATTTTATAGGTGTTATCGTATCATATTTTAATAAAATGTGTATTTATTTTGTTGATACAGCAATAGTTAGTCGTCTTCCCACTATATTAAAATAAACATGGGTTGCACTAGACACTGTATTTAAGAAAGGCCTTTAACTTTGCAATTAGAGAAACCATGTGCAATTGCTAAAGTTTTGAAAGAATCATATTTGACCCAAAAGCCAAAAAATGGGTAATTGTATTGTACAGGAGGCTTTGAAGGATCCTTTTACTACTTTGCAGGTAGGAAAACCATCCTAGGTATAAAAAAATCTTGACCTTAGTATCAGCACTAGAAAACTATAAAACGATGTTGACAAAAGAAAAACCTATATGGTAGAGTACCCAGAAAAGTTTCGTTTTTAAGTAAACAGAATATAAAACAGTGCTTAAAATTTGTAAAAAGAAACTGTAGTGAAGATTGCGAACGTAACTGGATAAACATTTTTTGAAATAACCAAAACCGTTTTTTGTTTATAGTTTTTTAAAATATTTCTTAAAGAATTGTTGGTCTTAAAGGCTACATTTATATTAATGCTATTATTGCATTAAGATATTTTTTAAGTTTTTCAGATATATGTCCATAATAAGGAAGATTTTTAAATTTAATTTCTTTAATTTTAATCATAAGACTGACTGAAAACGCTTTATTTATTTTGTTTTTTGGAGACTGTTTCATCAGCTATTGAAACTGGATAGGCGTTGTTAATCTCAATTTGCTTAATTAAATTTTATTTTGTATTGTATTTGTCTGGATTTAGAGGAACGTTGATTAAACGATGAATCATGGTATTGTAAGTCTACAGCCGCCCGTTTATGTTCTTGGGGGTGGTTGGATGTATTGTGCATCGTGATATCAGTGTGAGGTTTATGAAAATTGAAAACGAGTGCTTATTTGAATTTGTAGAAATCGTTAGGTCCAAAAAGTTTATTCAACTGTTGGTCTCCATTTCGGCTGTAAATAGGATATTTTTATGGATGGAATTTAGATATAATAACAACTGTCTCTTAGTACCCGTGAAGCATATCAAAATGTCATCAATATAATTATTGTTTACTAATTTTGTTTTTGAAATTGGTCTCCTCAATATTGTTCATAAAAAATTCTGCAAGTAAAGGGCTTAATAGAATGCCCATAACTAAGCCTTTTTTACTGTTGTATATTTTGTCTTCGAAAACCTAGTAATTTTGATCAAGACACGTTCTTAACAAGCTCATTATATCGGCTGTAACTACTGGGTTCACTTTGTTGTTAATTGGATGATCTAAGATTAGAATGATCGTGTCTTCTGGTGGGACACTTGGAAATAAATTTTGAACATCAAAAGACACAAGTTTTGTGGTAAAATAACCCAGTTAAGATTTTAAATTGCGATTAATGAGATTTAGCTTTAGACCTCTTTCCAATTCTAGACGTTTTGTATGTCCGGATTTCTCACCTATCACTTTAAGATTGTTTTCGGCTATTTGTCTTTTTAATTTTCTGTAACTAACAGTTTCAAAATGGGACATTTTTTTAACTTGCTTGCGACGAATCGTAGTTTGATATTCGAGTGGTCTAACTGACCTCGCTCAATTTAAGCGGTATCTAAATATTGAAGCGAGAAACGTATCGTACCAAGAGTAAAATGGTTTTCTGTTCTTATGCTTTCTCGACGATATCCTTGAGAACAATCTCCGTCGACCAATCTGAATTAGGCATATAACTAACGTCTAGAACCACATAATTAAATTTGGCAAATTACTTCTGCCATATGCGTTTATTCCGCTTCTATTTTTTATGAATATCTACGAGTTTGATATAATTTTGGCCGACTGAATGGGGGTTGAAACTTCATTCATATTATTAAAAGGTAATGTTTGTTCTAATACATTTTTATATCCTTGAGCATTAACTTGATGATGAAGAAATATTATGTTGCTTTTTTTGTTCCTAATACTTACCCAAAGTATTGGAACCGTCGAGACAGATCTCACCAGTTATTGGGTAGTAACAGTTAAGATACAGATAAATAAGCTGTTTTTCTTAATTGCGGTCTGCTATAGATCGCCTAACGCCTCTGTGGATGACTTTTTAAACTATTTAGAAGACAACCTAAATGACAATATATTTCAAAGAAATAAAACCTTTCTTCTGGGTGATATAAATATCGATTTATTGAAGAACAGCAGTGAGTCTAGAAGGTTGAAAGACATTTTCAGGGGTGCAGATTTCACACAGATTGTTACTAGGGAAATCCACAATAGCGGTGTCTCATAAACACTGATTGATCACATAATTACCAATGATTTTGGAGCTGTGGAGCTTTTTAGAGGTTTTCCGATGATCAATCAATTTCCGAAGTAATCACGAGATTATTGGTACCGAGTTTAAACTTCAGGGTATTGTATATATGTGAAACACCTCGGCACACTTATGGTCGAAATCTGAACGACCAAGCAGTCTCGAGGGTGATTAGAGAGTTGATAGGGAATCATTGGGACTACAATTCCGTTGATGTTAACAAAATATATGTTGATTTTATGCAAAATCTTCATGATGCTATTGATAGGGCTGCTCCTTTAAAATTAATAAAACCCAAAAAGTTTCCTTGGGTGGGCAAAGAGCCCTAAGAAAGGCTCAAGTTGAGAGAGACAATATAAATAGGGCGTATAGAAAGTTTTCTTTCACAAAGAATGAACAGGATTGGAGAATTTATAAGCAGGAAAGAAACATTACACTGTCCATAATGCGACTTAAGAGGAAACAGTACCTTAATAATAATATTGATGCTTGTAGAGGGGATGGGAAGAAGATGTGGAGAACAATAAAACATTTACTAAGCAATGGTAAAGGGCGTGCCGATTTTTCTCGAATCGATTTTGACGGCCACTACGGACCTACGGAGGAGAACTTCAATAACTTTTACTTCGATAGTTTGAATGAAGTAGAACATAGTATCGAAGAGCGGGACTGGAGCAGTGCTGTCAAAGTATGCAAGACTAAGGATTTTTCCTGAGTTTAAACATGTTACCCTAAACAAATTAAGAAACGAGTGACAATGAAACTTCTATAAGGTTAATAAAAAAAAAAAATTGTGTCATCGGTTATCCTTTATTGTACTTAATTAATACAAGTTTTGAAACGAATACATTTCCTGAGGACTTAAAAACCAGCATTATTGTACCAATTCCGAAAATATTCACTGTTGTACGTATAGAGTTGAAAACTTATTTTGCAACCAATGAATTGTTGATCAGGGTTTAGGACAAAACATTCTTGTAAGATGGCTATTCAGTATGCATGCGCAACATGGAGGGGAAAACTGTGCTCTGTGTGTTTATAGATTTAAAGCGAGCATTCGAAACTATTGACCGGGATATACGGTGTAAAAAAATTATTAATTTATGGTGTAAGATCAAAATAATTCAAATGGATCAAGCGTTACTTAACAGACAGACGTCATAGAACGAGGGTTGAGAGAAGAGTGTCGGCAAAGAGGAAAAGTGCTTGGGGAGTTCCTCAGGGTAGTGTTTTGGGCCCATTGCTGTTTTTGATATATGTCAACGATATGTCTATAATGTTGGATAAATGCTTTAATAGTCTTTTTGCAGATGATACTCTCATATCTGTGTCTGGATATAATTTGCCTGAAATGGTTGAAACATTGAATAGTGAACTGGCAATACTATTTAGATGGCTATGTAAAAATTAACTTAAACTAAACGAACTGAAAACAAGGTGCATGGTGATAGGGTCTAAAGCAAACTGCAAAAGATTTAATGAGTTAGGGTTAAAAATAAATATAAACAATTGTGATATTGAAATTGTAATTGAAATTAAATACTTAGGAGTATTCTTGGATTCTCAGCTAACATTTTGTAATCATGTCAGTTATCTTGTAGAAAGATTGGAAAAAATAGGGTTCTTTAGTCGAATATTTTCACATTTATCACCTTGGTCGAAGAGGTTTTGTATATAATACTATAGTTTTACTCCATATGAGTGTATGTCTGTGCTGATATCATGTAATAAAGAGAGTATTGGTAGACAGCAGAACAAGGTTATGCGTATACTATTGAACTGTAATAAGGATACACTGATATAGGTAATGTTGCGGTCATTGGACTAGTTTTTAGTTGCCCGGGCCATTGAAGGGGCCAACATTCGATTGATATATAAAATAAAATATAATTTGTTGCTTCATTATTTGAATAATTTTTTGATACAAAGAGTAAATATGCATTCTTTCGATGTCCGTTCTAAGAACAGTTGTGATGTACCAATTGTGAGAACTACTGGTGTTTGCCTCTTCAATGCTTTGCCCGCCCACATACGGAGCGCTCCTAATGTGCATATAGTTAATTGACTGTTAAATTATTATTTGAAGCAATAGAGTGTTTTATCATTTGAACAGTGTTAATTATTGCCTTTTGATTGTATTTTCTTTTATTAGGATTTCTTAGAATTTTTCTTACTTTTATTTTTTTGTATATTGATTTTGTTTTGTTACTATTAGCTGAATATACTAAATAAAGTGTGTATTAATTAATTAATTAATTAATTAATTAATTTAAATCATGATTTTTCCTCCTATCAGGCCCATCCAACCTGATTTTTTTTTCGCCAGAAAAAAAAACTCCTACGGCTCTCTCCACGACATGACCTTTTCAGCCAAAGCCATTCGGGGTATTTTTTGGCAAGTATTTCATACGGATTTCCTTTTCAATTATTTTCATACAATATTTTAAGTATTATTTCTTTAATTTCCTCAGCAATTGATCCTGCATTTTTACTGAAATTCGATGGAATTCTCAGAATAAGTCTGTTTTTTTCTACTTGACAGATCAGGCGGCTTCCCAGTTGAACGGTGAGTTCCGTATGCTTCATCAAACCGAATCAAACTTGGCAAACAAATGAAAAACTATGTTTTAATCGGCACCCTATGTCCTCTATAACTCATTCCGTTTACGTATACGTGTACGAAACTCGCCCCTCTTCCGAAAAACGCAAACATTTTTTCCCATAATGAATCACAAGTTTGTATTTATTTTCTATACAAATCCACAAGACTGAATTGATGAATAACATAACTTAACTGATACATTCGAATAAAACCTCTAGAAGATTAGGGAATCTTAAATGATTATTGTTAAAAGAGAACTGTTTATAGATTATCAAATCCCAAACTGTTAAGTCGGCACGACGTAAAAAGTTTAAATTGATTCTTTGGATACACGTGATATGGCGCCACCGCTTGACACATTTCCCATAATCCCCTGTAGGATTGGAATACCTTCTTATATATTGTCTTATCTGCGTCGCTGGTTGTTTTTTGTGTGTCATTTAGAATTGGTCGTTCTACGATTCTATAGTGGCACTGTAGCCACATGCCCATTTATCCCAAAAAACAGTCGACCATTAGCTTTGAAGTGCTTTGGTACATTTTGTAAGACCCATACAGTCGACTGTTGTTTACTTTCGGGCTCATACGCATAGATTCAAGATTCGTCACCTGTGTAGATGTTATACACGGCTTTAGACGCACCACGATTGTATTTTTTGAGCATTTCTTTGCACCAATCGATACGAGTCTTTTTTTTGAGCGATTTTCAAGTTGTGTGGAATTGGGCTGGCCCAAATCTTTTTCACAGCTAAATATTCATGTAAAATCTTGTGTATGCTTGTCATACTAATGCCCAGGGATGCCTCAATCTTACGGTATATCACATGACGATCTTGCTTAATCAGTTCGCGCACATTTTGGACGACCTTCTTTAAATTTGTCCATGAGCGAACAACAGCCACGATTGAATTTACTAAACCAATAATATACGATGCTTCATCGCCAAAAATCGAAGTGAGTTGATCGATGCACTGTTGTTGAGATAATCCACGTCGAAAGTCGTAGTAAATCATCGCACGAAAATTCTCACGAGTTAATTCTCAAGTCACTAAACAACACAAATAGCGCTCGTATGAAAAAACGTTCTGAGTAAGTATACAGTCAACAGTTCCCAAATTTAAGATGTATATGTCTGATGGCGCCTAGCAACGCCATTGTTGCCAATTCCGGGATAGATAAATAGCAAACCTCGTAGCTCCCTTACCATATAAGGCGCAAATTATTTGAGTTTCTTCTGTAGCTTTTTGGCTACGACGAAAGGCCAAATAGCAACTGTCAAATTGAAGTTTTTTTGCCGCCTGGAATTTCCATTTCAAAATCCTGAAAGTTAATTAGAGTTAAGTTTTTCAGAAACATGTTAAGAAAAGCAGACTGAGACAAGGGCTTTCGAATGGACTTTATTTATACACTAAAATAAAAATAGGGGATAAACAAACGAATTATAAAAACGGCTTTATTTCAAAACATTAATTATACTAAAGGCTAATATTTATGAAAACAAACTATATTGTGTTGGAGATTTTCTCGCTAAAAATGTTTTTAAATTAAATAACCTATTAGGTAAGCTGGTAAAGAGGAAAGTTGTTACAT
This sequence comes from Cosmopolites sordidus, assembly GCA_031761425.1. Classification (NCBI taxonomy): domain Eukaryota; kingdom Metazoa; phylum Arthropoda; class Insecta; order Coleoptera; family Curculionidae; genus Cosmopolites; species Cosmopolites sordidus. The sequence continues at coordinate 595,460 of JARFXV010000238.1, forward strand.
AACATGAAACTATACGGTCGGCGAAAAGAAAGTTGGTTCACGCAGTTCGGGTTGAGTTGGTCAAAAACGTAACTTGTTACACGCCGGAGATAGTTAAGAGACAAAATAGAAAGTTGCCGTTGAATATTCCGTTTACTTTTGTATTTTAATAGGTGCCGTAATCTATTACATGGTCTTTAAATTATTTAATAGCTTGTAGAGAGAAGCGAAAGTCGAAAAGATCGTGGTAACGGAAGAATCTTGACCTCGGAGGTTAGATGCATATAACTGCAAATGCACAAATACGTCCCATTCAAAGTTCGTCCCATTTTTTTTTTAGAAAAATTGAAGAAAAATGTTTTTAGCGTCTAAGGTTTTAGCCGATCTAAATATAATGGTAGTTAAATTTAACTGAGGTGGCAAATACTTGATGGAAATTCATTTTAAATAAATAAGCAAATATTAATATCTAAAATTTTCAATATAATTAAAATTGTATTGTAGCATAATGAGTATTATTTTTTTGGTATTGTTAATTTATTTTGAGTATTATTAATTTATTTATTATCTGTTCTTATGTAAATAAAATAATCTGTATAGGCGAGAGGCGATCATCTAGACCGTTAGAAGTTAGAATAAAAGAACATAAACCTCCTTAGAAAGGGTGATTTTAATAAATTTAGAATTTGTCAACACGCACGGGAATCGGGACATAAAATCAATCGGAATAATTCCAAAACGGTATTAAAAGAATCGGTAACTAAATACAGAAAATTAAAAGGAACAACTATAATTAATTTAAATAAAAATAACCGTATTGCTATGCCTTCGGTAGATTTAAATTCGGTATGGTTTCCGATTCTAAAGAATACAATTTAAAACGTTTAATTATTTCAATATACAATAATCATACAGCAAACCTCACTTATATTATTTTTTGGTAGTATATCACTGTCAGAAAAAAATATTGTCAACGTAAGTATCATTGACATAAACAAAATATATTTACTTACTAGCTTTTAAAGTATTATTTATGGTCTGCATAGGACCACTCTAGTCAAGTTATGGTTCAGGTCCCTTTTTCTCTTCCCAGCCCAATACTTCTTCATCCACTCTGATCGTAATTTCCTTTCCTCCTCCGGAATCACTCTTCCTGTCCTCTGTCTGTTGATCCTTGCCTGTAGTGCTGTGTGTTTGTCCTGCAATATCTTAAGTGCATCTGACTTGCACCTTAAATCTTCCATTGTGATGTGCAACTCTCTCATGTCTTCCTTAAGTTCTGTGATCCATCTAATATTGCTCTTACTATTCCAAAATTTCTCTATTATTCTCCTACTGATGATTCTACTTTCCGGTGTCCTTACTAGATGCCCCAAGAAAGATATTCGCTTCTTTCTCATAGTGCTCGTCACTGGTTCTATTTCCTTATAGACGGTTTCATTGGAAGCCAGTCTCCAGACTCCATTTACTTGATAATTTTTATTCAAACAAGTTCTCACTATTCTCCTCTCTGTCTTTAGTATTCCATCTATTGCAACGGTGTTTGTTGTTTTGAATATTGTTTCACATGCATATGTAATTTGAGGTTGAGTGACCGTTTTGTAGTGTTTTAATTTGGTTGCTATTGAGAGACATCTTTTGTTGTATGTGTTCTTGGTCACATGCTGTGCTCTAACCAGTCTATCTATTCTACTTTGCCATGCTGGTTTTTCATTCAAATTGTATGTGATTATTTCACCTAAATATTTAAATCTTCCCACAATTTTTATCTCTTGGCTACCCAGTTCAATTTTGTTTGCTAATGGAAGTTGAGTTGACATGATTTCTGTTTTTTCAAATGAAATTTTCAAACCAATATTCTGAGCTATTTCCTGTAAAGATTTTATTTGTTGTTTTGTTTCTATTTGTTATATATATATATATATATATATATATATATATATATATATATATATATATATATATATATATATAATTTTTAGATTCGTATTGAAAATGGGAAGAGAAGACCTCCCGAAACGTTAACGTTCAAAAGTTTGTATTTATTTTAGAAAATGTTGTATTTTTTAAATTTTTTGTTCGTTAGGCAAATTTGTTACAGAAAAAGAATCACCGAGAAATTTGTGTCCATTTTGTTCTTTACCCAGTGATTCTTTTATTTACATACAGATATTCTTGATGTTTTTTGAGTTTTAGTTCGTGGCGAAAAACCCAAAAAAAAGAAAAAATATATAAACACGCCACAACCATTTAGACAATAATTATTTTATTGTTTCGTATAATTTCTTTTATGTTCGTTGAACTTAGTAGAGAAAGACCTTCCTGTTTTTCCAACATAGACTTTTGGACACGACCCGCACTCAAATAAATTCCTGATTTATATAGTTTAACTTTTATTGTTTTTGAGGCGTCCAAAACTATTGTTTGTTCTGAAAGCAATATTTATATTGTTTGTTTTGGATAAATGTTTAGAAACTAATTTGGTAACTTTTCCTGTGTATGTAATTGTTTTGTACGCTGCATTCTTGATGCAGGAAAATAATTCTAAGAAATTAAATCTTTTAGAGAGCCTAGAGATTAATAAAAGGAAAACTTTTAATATTTTCTTAAATAACCAGGTAGACTTGAATGGTTCACCATTATTATACTTATATTGCCCTCCTAGACGTTGATAAAATGGATTTGCCCACTATCATCTTTTATGGTATTGTTAGGTCGATGGACAGTTTAGGTTGTAATTACTTTTCTTACTGTTAGTATTTGAAAAAAGGCACTGTTTATCGAAACAATTGTTATACATACAATTTTAAAGATAGTGGAAATGTTAGATATGAATCTTTGCTTATTTATTGAAATGGCAGTTGGAGGGTGCAAAATCGGGAGAGTACGGTGGATGAACCAGAACATTCCATTCCAAGTTATAAAAGTTTGTGTCGGGTTGGTGAAGACACGTGTGGACTAACATTGTCTCGATTGAGCTCAATGCCCTTTCTCTCTATCAATTCAGGCCACTTCTGGTCGATTGCTCGCTTTACTTCACTCCATGTGAACAATATTTTTTTGCATTAATGCTCTGGTTTTCAGATCAATACAACTCATAAAAAAATCCATTCTTTATGACCTTTAATCATCCGCTTTAAGAATTGACCGAATTCGTCGCGCTTCAATGGAAAATTTTAAGTAATATTAAATTTTTCTCCACTAATTCACGCCAATACATCGGCCTTGCTAACCATTCCAAGGTTGATTCCAAGAAATTCTCCTCTTGAGTTGCTCTATGCTCAACACTTTCAATTAATGCTTATATTTCATTGCCATAAGTCTGTGTTGTCAGGAACGTGGTGCATTGCTAAGATTAAAATTGTTTTACGAAATTTTCCGAACCACCTACGGCACGTGGAATCGTTAACGGCACCCTCATCGTACACAGCACATACGAGAGTTGCTATTTATGTACCCGGAACTGGCAGCAATCGTGCTGTTAGGTTTGGCGCCTGGCGCCTGGCGCCATTTGACATGTATACTATAAGTTTGACTTCGCTGACTGTATACGTACTCAGAACGTTTTGTCATATGGACACCATTTGTGTTGTTTAGTGACTTGAAAATTTCATCTCAGTTATAAAATGGAATTATCTCTTGATAATGTTTGTGCGATGATTTACTACGACTTTCGACTCGTATTATCTCAACAACAGTGCTTAGAAACAGGGTTTAGTGAATTCAATCGTGACCGTCGTTTGCTCATGAATTTAAAAGAGGTCGTCCAAAATCGGTTGTTGTGCCAGAAAACATCGAGACTGTACGCGAACTAATAAAGCAAGATGGACATTAGTATAATATATCCCAATAACCCTGGACATTAGTCTGATAAGCATATACAAGATTTGACACGAACATTTAGCTATGAAAAAGATTTGTTCGCGTTGGATTGTGCATAATTTGACAATGGCTCAAAAAATTTAATCGTGGTGCTTTAAAAGTCGTGAATAACATTTACACAGGTGACGAATCTTGGATCTATGCGTATGAGCCCGAAAGTAAACAGCAGACTGTATGTCGTTCAAAATGAACCAAACCGAATATAAGTTGTTTGCGCAAGAAGCATTTCGAAGCAAATGGTCGCCTGTTTTTATTTGGGATAATTGGGCATGTGGCTACAGTGCCACTAGAGAATCGTATAACGGTCAATTTTGAATGATAAACAATAATTTGTTTGCTAGAGGTCTTTGAAGAAATTGGAAAAAATAACCAGCGACGCAGGACCATTCTTCACCATGACACCGCGAGCTCTCACACATCGGACCGAACAACTCCATATTTGACCGGTCAAAACATCGAATTGGGGGTAGGACGGATGACCCATCGAATGGGTCATCCGCCGTGCAGTCCTGATTTGACACCAAATGATTTCGTTTTGTTCCCGTCCATGAATAATAAACTATTTCGTCAACGATTTTCGATCAGACGAAGCGGTTGATGCGTTCAAAATGCATGTTTTGAAGATCCCTCAATCGAAATGGAAAAAGTGCTATGAAAATTAGTTCAAACTTATGCAGAAGTGCATGAATCACCTCGGAATGTTTCGAAAAACAATGAAACCATTTTCAGTAATAAATATGCTTTTATTTATTTTTCCGGATACATAAATAGCAACCCTTGTATTTTCTTTTGCGTCTCTGAAACATTCTTGCCTTTTCGAAAATAAAAAAGCAGACTTTCTGCCATTTTTAATGCTTAAGAAAATTTAAGCACAACACAGTTCTTCAAACATCAACACTTTACACGTGCAAAGTAGACAACACTTTTTGTGATGCAATAGCATCTAGCTCGATTCTTCGACACTTCTTCAAACATCAACACTTTACACGTGCAAAGTATACAACACTTTTTGCGACACTTCTTCAAACATCAACACTTTACACGTGCAAAGTATACAACACTTTTTGTGATGCAATAGCATCTAGCTCGAAAAGCAGAACTTTTCCATCAACTCAATATAGTACACTATTATAAAACGTTTAATTATTTCAATACACAATAATCACACAGCAAACCTCACTTATATTATTTTTTGGTAGTATATCACTGTCAGAAAAAAAATATTGTCAACGTAAGTATCATTGACATAAACAAAATATATTTACTTACTAGCTTTTAAAGTATTATATATATATATATATATATATATATATATATATATATATATATATATATATATATATATATATATATATATATATATATATATATATATATAATTTTTAGATTCGTTTTGAAAATGGGAAGAGAAGGCCTCCCGAAACTTTAACGTTCAAAAGTTTGTATTTATTTTAGAAAATGTTGTATTTTTTAAATTTTTTGTTCGTTAGGCAAATTTGTTACAGAAAAAGAATCACCGAGAAATGTGTGTCCATTTTGTTCTTTACCCAGTGATTCTTTTATTTACATACAGATATTCTTGATGTTTTTTGAGTTTTAGTTCGTGGCGAAAAACAATAGCATCTTGCTCGATTCTTCGACACTTCTTCAAACATCAACACTTTACACGTGCAAAGTATACAACACTTTTTGTGATGCAATAGCATCTAGCTCGAAAAGCAGAACTTTTCCATCAACTCAATATAGTACACTATTTACTTTAAATGAGTTAGAAGCGGTCAAAATTTATTTGAAGCACACTTGTTATTCGTCTTTCTTAGAGAATCACCTCCAAAACCATGTGCGAAGTAGTTTACTATTTTGAGTTTTGGGTATAGCCAAAAAATCACATGGAACCTAGTCGGCAGAATACGAGAGATGATCAACCATCGCGATATTTTTTTGAAATGGAATTAAATTTGACATTTTTTACGTTAACTCTGTAATTTATAAACGTTGCCTTTAATGCATTTTTTTTCTTTTATTCCAGTTTGTTCAGCTTGATGTTGAGGTTGCTTTTAGACCTCGAAACTACAAAATAAAATACAAATAAATGCGTTTTTGCTTTCGATTTAGGACGATTATTTCGTTATTGGTTCGCAATCTCAATAAAATATATAAAAAAAATTAATATAATGGAAAACAAGATCTTGGAATATTAATATTGTGAATATTTTAAGAGTTATTTTATGGCCTTATTAAATTAAAAAACTACAAAATATTTTAAAGGGAAATCTCTTCTGGTCAATATAATTTTCTTCTTTTTCTTTTTCTTCCTATGGTGCTACAGCCCGTCAGTGAGATGTGACCTGATCTCCAGCATCCCTTTGCTTTTTTTTGATGTGCAGTAGCATTTCTTCTTACATTGACCCGCCCTCGTCTCTTTTCTATTGCCTTCTATTTGCCCTTACATGGTTTTCCTTGGTATTCGGTTTTCTGGCATTCTCGTGCCAGCTTAGTAAAAATAACTAATTATATTTCTGCCTTAATATAATTTTTTTCTTTCTGAAGTTTCAACAGGTCAGTTTTTTTGTAAATTGTATATTTTACTTATAATTTTCTTCTCCTTCTTCTCCTTCTTCCTATCGTGCCTGTTAGTAAGCATTGATCTCCTTCAAGTTTCGCCTCCATCCTGATCGATCTCCAGCAGCCCCTTGTCAGTTTTTGATGTGCAGCAGTTCTTTTGTCCCATCTCAGTGTCTTGGGTCTACCTCTTTCTGTTTCATTCTTTCGTAATTCTGCTTGGTGTTCTCACCACGCGTTCGATTCATCTGAGTTGCTGAACGCTCACATAATCTACAACATCTTTGAACAATTGGAGTTTTGAAAAAAATATTTTTTGTCATAAATGGAAAGAGTATGTATAAGTTTTATAACAATACTGGTTATATTTATATTTTTTTTTGCTTATAATTAAAAAGTTATATCAAATTGAAAATACTTTTTTAAACCTAGTACTGATGACGCGTCGACAATTCCCGGAAAAACCTGAGCGCGTGTGACCTCATAATGTTTATTTCCCCTCAACATTACAGACAGGTGATACGAGTGTTTTAGTTTTTAATCTTCTTATTATTGTTATTGCCATCAGTGTATTGATACATTTATTGAAAATGTCAAATCTAATAAGTTATAGAATCTGTTTCATACCATTTTGTATGAATACTACAAAAACAACTTCGGAAACGTTAAACGACGAAATCAATTGTTCCAAGTAGCCCGACGTATTAATCTTAAAACAACATTAAATTTTTACAAACACTTGTCATCAAATATATACAAAAGATTATTATTTATAACACTATATCAATTTTTTATGTTTGAGTATTTATTACCTCCTGAAGCTACACAATCGTGACATTGAGTGTCTTGAACTTTTCTTAGTTTTTCATTAATAATTAAGGTAATTGTAAAGCTTTACTAAGAACTTTATGTTCTGGACATACACGTCCTTTCACTGTGCAAATACAAAATTTGCTGTTAAATTAAACAAATCCATAGCCTTGTCACTGTAATTTTGGCGTGACTCCCTACAAATAATTTAATTATCTTTAATAGAAATATTTTGTTTCTTATTTAGATTTGCATTATTATTTTTTAAAAAACTCAAATTTATTTATGTTTTAGCACCTCAAACTTTAGCTGAATTGAACTGAATGTCATTTTTGAAAAAATCTGTGACCATAAAAATATCCATACCAGGTATATTATTAGAATTGGTCTTTATGATCCCTTTGTTCCACATTACTGCATTAAATTAGTAACCAACAATATTTTTTTGCACTAAACTTTATTAATTTTGAGAGTATATACATAGGTAAAAGTCGTTGAGAGTATTTACGTGAAAACACTTTAACATAATGACGTCACAAACATAGCATTCAATCGTGGCGCTTTCGTTGTTATATGATTTTACTTTACAGTTTTATAAATTTTAATTCACTTATAATTAATTGCAAACAATTTTTTAAAAGTTTTTCGCTTCGATTACACTGGGGAACAATTAGAAAAATAATTTCTGTTGAGTTCGATATTTAAGCTGTTTTATACGTAAATTGACATGCTAATTCCAAAACATCCGACTAAGCTTGGCGAATCACAGAAGTCACCACTGCTCTCCTACCGGCGAACCTTCTTCGACCTAGGAGTGGGGGCGTCATCCAAAACTAGTTCGGTCAGTTACGCATGAGATTTTAAAGTACGCGGGTCTGTGTCGCTCTGAAATAGTGAAGTCAAAGTATACATACACAACTACAGATTTTCGTTATGTCTGCCTCTGGTAGCTCTCGTCGTAAGTGCTTAAACCCCCCTGATTCATTTTGTTATATATGTGGCACTTTTACCATCCCCATTCAATGGACTAATATTACTATATTTGTCATGCAAGCCTATTTTGCTTATTTTAAAGTGAAAATAGGTGACCAAGATAAATCATGGGCCCCTCATAAAGTGTGCAAGCAGTGTGTAGAGAGTTTACGACTGTGGACGAAGAGAACACGTAATAAACTTTCGTTTGGTATACCAATGGTTTGGCGAGAGCCCAAAGATCATTTAAGTGATTGCTACTTTTGCATAGTGGAAATATCAGGATTCAACAGGAAAAACAAACATAAAATTGAGTACCCTAGTTTACCGTCAGCTATACGCCCTGTGCCTCATTCAGCTGAAATTCCAGTGCCAGTTTTTCAAGAATTACCTTCTTTAGAAAAACAAGAATGTGAATCAAGTGAAGATCGAAGTGACTCCACCGACGAAGAATTCAAAGTTTCCAATGATTCTGTTCGTAAAGGATTCAATCAATATGAATTAAACGATTTAGCACGAGATTTGGGATTATCCAAAAAAGCATCGGAATTATTAGCATCAAGACTGCACGAAAAAAATTTGCTTGACAAAGGAGCTAAAGTCACTTACTATCGATCCAGAGAAAGTGAATTTAGGCAGTACTTCAGAAATAATGACCGATTTGTATGTTGCCAGAACGTAGAAGGTTTAATGAAAGAATTGGCCATTTCTAACTATAACGCAACTGAATGGCGATTGTTTATAGATAGCTCAAAGCGTAGCTTGAAGTGTGTTCTCCTACATAACGGAAATTTATACGGTTCAGTCCCAATAGGTCATTGAGTTTCTTTGCGTGAAGAATATGGCGTCATAAAGAAAATCATTGACGTGTTGTAATATAACATGCACCAATGGATCATCTGTGTTGACCTTAAAATGGTCTGTTTCCTTCTTGGCCAGCAACGCGGGTATATCAAGTATCCCTGTTTTTTGTGCATGTGGGGCAGCAGAGCTCGTGAGAAGTATTGGGTGCAATCGAACTGGCCGCCAAGATCTGACCTAAGACCTGGTGATCCAAACATTTTAAATCAGCCACTTGTCGACAGAAAAAACATTGTATTTCCGCCTTTGCATATAAAACTAGGTCTCATGAAGCAATTTGTTAAGGCTTTGTCAATTGAAGGAGACTTCTTTAAGTATATCATTTCGTTATTCCCTAGCCTGTCATATGAAAAAATAAAGGCTGGTGTGTTTGATGGTCCACAGATTCGGCAACTCGTTAAAGATGAAAATTTCACTGAAACAATGACCGAACTTGAAAGGAATGCTTGGTTTGCTTTTAAAAATATTGTTAAAAACTTTCTTGGAAATGCACGAGCCCGCGAGCACGAGAGCTTTAAAAAGTTTGGTTGCAACATGAGCATCAAACTACATTTCTTACATAGTCATCTTGCTAACTTCCCAGAAAATCTTGGTGCTGTTAGTGATGAACGGGGCGAGCGATTCCACCAAGATCTAAAGGTTATGGAAGCGCGGTATCAAGGTAGATGGGATGTCAGTATGATGGCTTACTACTGTTGGAGCATCAAGCGAGAATGTCCACAAACTGAACACTCCAGGAAAAGTTATAAGAAGGCATTTTTACCATAATATCTTTTATTTATTTTTTGTATAAACACAATTTAACTTTTAATAATATGTTAACCTCTGTATGAATAAAATATTCTAATCTATTTGGTCAGATCTCACCTTATTTCCTTTCGTATGTACAATTTTAAGGTAAAATGAGGGGTATGCTGTGGCTTAAGAACTTGACGTGATAGAGAAAAACTGTGAATATTTTTGAATTCAGAGATGAAAAATTAGTCAAAAACAAGTCACAGATCCAAGTCAACAAAATTTCTGTTCTCCAGTGTTATTAATGATAAAGTTTTAAAATAAAGAAAAAAAATCGATAATTATTTTGTATTCAAAAATCCAATTGCTTGAATTCGAAGTTATACCTGATCCTCATCTGAGTTATACTTGAATTTCATTGTCATTTACAGCACCAAAAGTTCTGAGTGATATTCTTTCAAATACTGCAATCGGTAGTTTTAGGTCCTCGTTTTGTTTATGATTGACGGCAATATTAATTTATTCACTTCAAATCAAATCAGAACTTTTTTCTTGTAAGCAAACTTTTACAGGATGTTCTTTATGTTGCACTTCGTCAGTATCGTTTTAGAAGACGTGAGGTATAATTCACTGGAGTTAGGACCAGAGCACGACTCTGATATCATATCGAATCTGATAAAATATCAATTTTATGCTTTTGAGGTTATTTTATTTGAATAAGGGTTTATATTTGACATTTGATTATGAACTACCTTTATTTTCAAGAGTTCTTCATCCCCAATTCATTGGTCAAAATCTGGTGGACAGTTGTGTTAGACAAAATCAACTCTTCACAGATTGTTCTGACAGTCAACTAAATATCTTTATATATCTTTATATATCTTTATATATCTTTATATATCTTTATATATCTTTATATATATCTTCTTATTATCTTCCAAAGGGGAAGTCAACAGTGTTTGAAGATAGAAGGCTACGCTACGAGTCGGATTACTTTATTTATACTCCTCGTATCGTCAGTCATTGAATGCTTTTTTCCTTGACTGTATTACTTTTCTGCATTTGTACCGTTCGAAAACCCTTGTTCTTGACATACAATCGTCACCGAAAAACTACCGCAACTTTTCCACTGTTTGTGTAGGAGAAATTTTATGCAAATTTATTTTTCAACAAAATGTAGCATGTCGAAAAACGTTAAAACACCTGCATCATCGATCACAAATCAAGTGCTTGCTCTTTCAGTCATGATTATTGAAAAAATAACCTTCGAGCCAAATTAAAATAATTTATTTATGAAGTTGCCAGATAACTTAGTTCGTTTTTAAAACTGTTAATATATTTGATTTAATATACAAAATGAATAATAGTGATGATAATTATCTTTATTCAGTATCAATTCATCTATTGGAACCTTGGGTATAAAATATTAAATTCGAAGATATTGACCACTAAACACCAACTGATTTTTTAAACTTCTCGATGCACGTTTCGCTGCCCATGTCAGCATCATCAGGAGATGATTCAATGTACAGATTGAATCATCTCTACAATTTTAGAATTAATAATCTCCTGATGATGCTAATATGGTAAGTGAAACGCGCGTCAAGAAGTATAGAAAAACAATTTGGTTTTTGAGTGATAAATCTCTTCGAGTTTATTCAGTATATTTATATCTATTGAAAATGCGAAGTTCATCATTTTTAACATAATTGCGAATGGTCATCTACTTAACCATATAAACAATACAAGAATCGGCATTATATGGAAAAAGAAAAGCACAACACAATTTATAAAATTAGCGAAACAAAATCAGCTCAAGTATTACTAGGCCAATTGAAAAGTTGAAATAGTTGAAAATAATTGTAAAAAATACTTTATTCTTCCCTATATTCTCCCTTAAGCTCAGTACTCATCTACGGTTGCTATAACTTCTTCATTTGATAAAAAACGCTTGCTACGTAGAAGTTTTTTGAGGTTTGGGAACAGGTGAAACTCAGGGGGGGGGTCAGATCTGGTGAATATGGTGGATGATCCAACAATTCGTAGTGTAACTTCTTCAATTTAGCCATTACAAGAACACCTCGGTGAGCCGGTGCATTATCTTGATGAAAAATGATTTTTTTCTTCGCAAAACCAGGTCTTTCCTCACGAATTTTCCCATCCAATTCATCCAAAAGGTTTGAATGGAATCAATTAATAAAATGAAAGAATGTTATTAAACTTCCCTGCAAAACGTCTTTTTGTGGTACATAATTCGACATATTCAAAGCTATGAAAAACTCAAACACAATGACAATTATTGACGAACTGGCTTTTGATGATTTATATTTACTCTCCAAAACGCCATAGATGTCATTAATCTATACCAACAAATGTATTAGTAACGCCTTTTTTTTGACAAAATCGACATTATTAACTAAAACACCTATTATCATCATTTCAAAAAGGGCAAGAACGCCAATGAAACTGTAAACATAAAACTAGATCTGTGCCGTTTACGGAGAGGGTCCTGTCGGATTGTCCATGGTGTAAAAGTTGTTTGGTCGGTTAAAGATTTCGACCTGGAAGACCAGGATCGCTCTGATCGTACTTTAAGCACTAATAAAGGACGAAATAAAGGCCGTAATTGCCGAAGATCCACGTACTACGGTTCGTGATATAGCAGATAAGTTAAATATTGCCAAATCGACTCTTTTTTACCATCTGAAAGGAAATGGGTAATCTGCACTAACTTACTACTAATTTACTACTAATTTACTTAACTAATTACTACTAACTAATTAACTAATTACTTAATTTACTACTAATTACTACTAATTATACGCATATATTATTGAGCTTCAATTGGGATGTTTTTCACCATTCACCTTACTGACCGGACATCGCATACTCAGACCACTCATCTATTTCGCTCCCTCTAAAATTGTGTAAATGAGGAATAACTTTTAAAACGGAAGAACAGGTGAAAAACAACCTGTTGACATGTTTTGGCAATAGAGATGCTAATTTTTGACAAAAAAACCGTTATAGATCTACCACTATGTTAGCAAAAAGTTGTAAATAATAATGTTAAATATTTGCATACACTATTTGCGTGTCTGTCTTTTTTTTTGTCTAACATTTTTTGAGGTAACATTGATGAAAATAGGTGTATATGAAGTATTTTGTAGTCCTAAATCCGAAAATGATAAGCTAATTACTGTAACACGTACAGTTTTTTTTGTTACAGGGGTTTGGTGGTGGGAAAAAAAAGATGACAAATTTTTACAATCTAATATTTATTTAATATAAACATGTAAAACGTGCTAAATTTGTGCAAAGATATTACTGAGGATTGTGCGAATAAAAAATATATTACATGAGATGCCATACAGCAACAAAAACTTTCACTTTTTCCTTTTGTGTTTTTTAATTTTGACTGACTGGTTTTAAAAACCAGTCGTAGTCGCCCAACATAGATAGGTTCCAGTGTCTCTGGTATCTTTCTTCCATCGTCCTGGTAAAACCTTTCTACTTGTTCGTCTCTTACTGCACCCAAATTTTCCGGAAAAAAATCCAAACGGGAGTGTAAAAATGCATTTTTAAGGACATGCGACCCCCTAGTATCTCATAGACTTTCAAGAGTTTATCTATGAGGTTTTTATAGTTTTCATCTTGATTCACTACACTTACAAAACACTTACACTTACTCTACACTTACAAACAAGAAGATGTTTTAATAACTATCTAAATGAAACGCAAAAAGAACATTTTCATCAATGTCGACAAAAAAATCATGTCGACCTGTGTTACTATTAGCTCTTTTTGGTATTTGTCTTATATTCCTTTTGACCGAATGATCTAAAATGTATGTCTAATAATCGTCAGTCCCGTATATCGAAGCGTGCCTAGATTGCATCGTCCTACATTTCAAAATACACTTTTGTCGTCAAGACTGGTTATATTTATGTGTTTTTTTTTCTTTTCGCAATAATTGCGATACACTCAGGCTACGTATTATTGCCAACGTAACATTTGAAATTACTGTTTTTCAAACGTATATGATGTTTGTATGTGGTTGACGTAATGTGTAATATAGAATTGAAGTTATAGTGTTTTTCGTTGTAAAATGGTTCATTTGTGAAGTTTATTATGTTTATTATGTGTTATGTTGTTTATTATGTTGTTAAAGGCAAGATCCTCATGACATTTTTGAGGTATAAAAACTGCTTGTAAAATACGAATATTCGCGATTAGCCAAATTTGGAGAATACGGTGGATGAGGAAACAATTCGGATCCTAATTAATGCAATTTTGCCATTACCATAGTTAACTTCTGAACTGGTGCATTCCGCTAGGGACTTCAACGCGTTAGCTAGCCCCTCTTGCCTATTCGCAATAACGTAAAACGCAATAGTATTTTTTAAACCTCAAAAACCCTCTATAATTTATTAAACTCAAAAAGATTCGAGAGTTCAATTTTTCTATTGCAACCGTTGGTGTGAAACACTAAACTCAAACAGATTTACCACTAAACACCGAATCACTTATTTAAAGTCCTCGACGCACGTTTCGCTAACCATGTTAGTATCATCAGGAGATGATTTAATCTAATTCTGAATCTAAACTATATTTCTATTATATAAGAATCCTAATTGTTAACGTACTACCTAGGAAGTTCTTTTCCCCGAAAATCATGAACCGAGATGAAGGACCTATTCCGTTCAGTCAACTTTTTCAATTGTTAACTTAAGGGTCAGTAAACTTCATGGTTCATTTCTTTTTGCTTTCTTTTGTTCTCTTTTCACCCTTAGCGCGGTTAGCGAAACGTGCGTCGAGAACTTTACAAAGGGGATTCGGAGTTTAGTGTTAAATCTCTTTTAGTTTAGTGTTTCACACCGAAGGTTCCAATAGAACAAGTTGATACACTGACTTTGACTTCATCATTTGCCGTAAGTCTTCGTCCAGCGAGTTATTTCTTCAGGCTTGCGAAGAGGAGGTAATCGTTGAGATAATTATATCGATTATTGTCGATTTGACTCGTACGTGATCCTAAATACAAGGCAAAATACAGGGTAGTCCAAAGAGTTGTTAATGTTTGGTTGCGATATAGAAAATTTGGTAGGAGGGGTAGAAAGGTGGAGTCGGTTTTAAACAATAGTTCGGCTCAGGGAAATTTAGTCACCATGCAGCGCTACACGGCAGAAGAGCGCTCGATTTGTGGACGCGACTACACTTACTCTTTGTCCGTCGTTCAGACGCGTTTTCCTGGAAAATTGATTTCTCGAAGAGGAGATATTCAGTCGCCCCCCGAAGCCCAGACCTGACTCCCTGTAATTTTTTTATGGGGATATCTTAAAAGTCAAGTGTACCGCAACCGTCTCACCACTCTGGATGATCTAAAGAAGAATATTTGCAAGAAATCGAGGCCCTAAGTGCAGACAAGTGCCGCCGAGGTATGGCAAATTTTAGAGGTTGGCTTCAGGAGTGTCAACACAGAAATAAATGATGCTTGATTGCCCAATTAAAAGACAATTCAAAACACAAATAGATATAACACAAATAATTTGGACCTAACCTAACAATGGTACAACAATGTAAAAATGTATCCTAGGATCATTACAAAAATTATTTAAGTACCGCACGAGCTTTCAGCATCTTCTCAAAAGCTGATTTATACAGAGTAAGCGTGAACTGAAAAATATCTATCAGGGACACAGAAGCGTTCCCGCTTCTCGGCATGCACGATAGAGCGGTGCTTTAGAAGCCTAGTTGTTGTTAGGGGTAGGTATGGAGAAAGTATCTTGAACTCGGTTGTTAATTCGAGGAACATAAAACCAGATCTCACCGATTGATCACATTCAGTTAAGCCACGGCAGAGCTTTAGCGGGAAAAGCTGAGCAGCATACACTCTACTATCCTCCAGTGATTGACAGGAGAATCTCTCCAATAACAGAGTGTGGCTATAACCTCTGCAGGGGTAGGGCGCCATCTAGCTTAAAAGACAGATACTTCAGAAAATGTCGCTGAACCTGCTCAAGGCGAGAAATCTGTGTGGTATATATTGGCGACCAAACAGGGGAAGCATCCAGAAGTCTAGATCGTACTAAAGCATTACACAGAGTTAGAAAACAAAAACTTTTGTTGATTTAATTAGGAAGCCAAGCGTTGCAGTTGCTGACTGCATGATTTGATCAATATGATGGTTGAATGACTGTTTTCTATCGATATACACTCCCAGGTTATTTACAACTGCACAATCTTCCAAAGCTGAACCATTTTGAGAATATATATAGCTAATACATTATGCTTGAGAGAAAAGGTAATTTTTTACATTTAGCAATATTTAGTGGAAGCCTATTACAAGCACACCAATTGGCTAAGAGGTGCAGGTCACCCTGTAATAGAGAGCAGTCATGTAAGGATAAAACTGGCCTAAAGAGTTTAAGGTTGTCCGCAAATAAAAGAATGTTGCACGTTAGCTTGGAAGTAATATCGTTGTCGAAGACCGAGAAAATCAAAGGTGCAAGGATGCTGCCTTGGGGTGCACCCACTAGTTGCAATGAAGATATGAGAACTATGACCATTAAACTCACCATGTTGTGTCCTGTTTGCAAGGTGAGATTTAAATAATGAAATTGTACTGCCATCAAAGCCTAATCTACTCATCTTTTGGAGTATAAGCTCATGATCAAGTTTGTCGAATGCTTTCGAAGAATCCATGTGTATTGTTTCAATCTGACATTTACTTTATATTGATTTGTATATAAATTGAAGGAAGCATGTTGGGTTGGTCATTGTGGATCTGCCTTTATAGAACCCATGTTGTTGAGGTATGATAGAATGTTTAATTTTAAATAAGATTTGATTATAAATATTAGGTTTCAAAAACCTTACCAACGTTGCACAGGATTGATATAGGGCGATAATTAGTGACATATACTGTGTTGCCTGATTTGCGAACAAGAGTGATCTTGGAGGATTTCCATATGCTGTGTGGAAAAGTGCTTGTTTTAATTGACAGATTGTACATATGAAGCAATGGCTCCGTCAAAATGACAGAGCAGTCCTTAACAAGAAAAGCTGGGATTTTGACAGGACCAGCCGTTCATTCTTTAACTTTTTAATGGCAACTTTAATGTCAGTAACGTTAAGAAGCTGTAGCGTATGCGATTCAATGTATCATTATCAATTGAGGTAGGAAAGTCCGTAGAAGAAATAATAACCTTTTTGAAAAAATGTGCAAAACTATTCACAATGTCGCTCGGAGTTTTCAATTCCGCAGAGTTGTATAACATATCGCCAGGAATCCGAGATGTGTCTTTCCTAAGGGAGACGTACTGGCAGAATTTCTTCGGGTCGTCAGTTAGAGAGGATTGTATTTTATTAATGTAGTTCTGGTAGGCTTGAATTATTTTATTTTTTATTTTGCGACGTAACTCACTGAATAAGTGAAAGAAAGTGATCCTGCCTATAGCCTTCCATCTCCTGCGTAGCCGCTAGATTGTGCAGATGAAGCGATGGCTCCGTCAAAATGACAGAGCAGTGTTTAACTAGAATAGCTGGGATTTTGACAGGACCAGGCGTGAGTTTATTCTTTAACTGTTTAATGGCAACTTTAATGTCAGTAACGTTAAGAAGCTGTAGCGTATGCGATTCAATGTATCATTATCAATTGAGGTAGGAAAGTCCGTAGAAGAAATAATAACCTTTTTGAAAAAATGTGCAAAACTATTCACAAAGTCGCTCGGAGTTTTCAATTCCGTAGAGTTGTATAACATATCGCCAGGAATCCGAGATGTGTCTTTCCTAAGGGAGACGTACTGGCAGAATTTCTTCGGGTCGTCAGTTAGAGAGGATTGTATTTTATTAATGTAGTTCTGGTAGGCTTGAATTATTTTATTTTTTATTTTGCGACGTAAATCACTGAATAAGTGAAAGCAAGTGATCCTGCTTGTAGCCTTCCATCTCCTGCGTAGCCGATAGATTGTGCAGATGAAGCGATGGCTCCGTCAAAATGACAGAGCAGTCTTTAACTAGAAAAGCTGGGATTTTGACAGGACCAGGCGTGAGTTTATTCTTTAACTGTTTAATGGCAACTTTAATGTCAGTAACTTTAAGAAGCTGTAGCGTATGCGATTCATTTGTGAATGTATCATTGTCATTGAGAAAGTGATCCTGCCTGTAGCCTTCCATCTTCCGTGTAGCCGAGATTTATCGCGAATATCCCTTATGATGTCAACAGAAAACCAGTCTGGATAGTGCCTAGCGTTATTTTCACTGGTTAGAGTTGGGATTGTGGCGTTGAGACACAAGGTAATGTTGCTGTTGAGGAGAGCAACTTCATCATCAACTGTGTTCGCCTGCTAAATATGGCCCAATCTATATTTTGAATTGGATTATATAGGTTATTAGAGTCGACTTTGTAGAAATTATATCTTTTGTTCGAATTGGATGTTGGTAAATTAAACCGTGTGTCCAGAGTAGGCAAGTTGGATTCAGTCGATAGAGCTGGATAAGTGTCGTCGTGAACCAACTGAATAAGTTATCTAATAACATTACACTCCAAATTTGCAGTAACTAAGTGAAGCATATTGTTTTGTATATTAAATATGTAATTATATTGGTGAATATCAAAAAATGCCTGGAAGTCGTACAGTGGTCGCATAAATCGGTTAGATAATTGATAGTTAACATGGCTTTGATAATGTAAATTAAAATCATCTAAGATTAGCATTTTATGGTTCATGATATAAGAAAGAGATTTGAAGGTATCAAAAATTAGTCTGTATTGGTGAATATTTGATTTTGGATGAATATAAAGAGAAAAAATAAAATTATGTCTGACTTATGAGTATTTTGCAACCAACAATGTCGATACTTGGGAGCAGTTCCTCGAAGATGGACAGGTCGAGCTTGAGTCGAGATGGACGCTCGTATAGATGAATGAACGGCAAGGAGGAACTCTGCCGCCTCTTCCGGCTTCGAGGGCATCCAGATCCCGATCCTTTCTGAAAACTACGTATCTGGGGTCGAACAGCACAGCATCAAAAACAGATGGTTGCAGCCAGGTCTCCGACAGAGCAATATTGTGATAATTATCGGATAGGATAGAGCTTCGCAGTGTTTATTCTTACGCCACGCACGTTCTGATAAATAAGAGTAATGCTATGAATTGATGCTGGGTTCCGCGTGTAAGACACTCTATTTAGTTTAAATGACTTGTTGACGATTTGGATGACTCACGGGGTACAATAACTGGTTGACCATTACGAAATGGAGTACATTTAGACAATGTAATCTTCAGAACATGAATTTTTGTAAATTTGAAGAATCAGTTTGTTAAAATTGATCTACTTGTTTTTTTCCATTTGAAAAAGTAACAATTCTTTGGATCATTCTGCTGCATAAATGATTATTGAAGCGATAAAAGTAAGTGCTGGAAAAAAACTATAAACTGTATTTCATAAAATTGCTACATTAGTCAGGACGTGTCAATTAAAATAACAAAAAACCGAAGGAAGCGATGTAACAGTTACGGAATGGAAGTTATAATCAAGCGGATTCGTACACATCAGATGCATCGAGAAATATGTAGGTAGGTAGTTAAAACTGGTACCGTTAAAGCAGCGATACCACTCACCTAGATTTAACAGCAGCATATACCGACCTTTAAAATTTGCATTGAGATGATTTTGTAACGATTTAAATTCAAGGTTCAAACAGGGTTGTAATTTTAACAAATGTAAATAATTTTATTTAAAACGCAATGGAAATCTATCCATGTTATACGTCTTCTGCTTCTCTATGGCCTGACAACCCATCAAGGACTTTTGTCTCTCCCTAGGGTTATCTTCTATAAATTATTAATCTATCTAATCTAGTTTTAGAGGAATGTCGCCCTTTGTATCAATGCTTTCTTGCTTCTTTCTTCCTTTCTTCTTGCTCACTTCTTTCTATATCTTGCTCTCCTTTCTTCTCCGTCATTCCTATTCCTTGTAGATTCTTCTTCACTTGTTGGATATACTAACGGATTTTTCAAATTGAACGTTTTTTTTTTAATTCTTAATAAAACACAGAGGGTGAATTTGCTTAGGTCTAGTCTCATTTCAGGAGCCATATTAGCTGTAGTGTCTAAGGCGCCAGTCTTACTATACGACAGTTAATGTGGAGCGGGTTCGAATCCCGTACTAGGTAAAATAGTTTTTCTAAAATTCTTGTGAATGTTTCTAGATAAGACTGTAAAATCTGACAAGGAATCACCCCTCAGTCACGCCAGTTCGAGGCTGGGTAAGGTCGGAGCCTTCTGAGAGGTTTTCTACGTTGGTCACTCGCCAGTCGGTAGGCTTCTCGAGATACTTTCGGTTAAGTACAAAACCAATGCGGGGGGCGATGACCGGGGTTTTCGGTAGCTGATGATCGTGGTTCGGAACCCACGTTAAGTTGTAGGTCCAGTCGGTAAATAGCCTTCTCAGTTGCTGATGCGCCTCTAACCCCAAAACTTTACTAGTCTCATTTCAGAAGTGTAATGTTTAAAATATTTTTACTAAATTACGTGATATTTACCATTTGTACAATCGTCCATCTGAAAATACTATCAATCGAACTATTCAAAAATGTCAAAAAACTGGTTCGGTGGAAGATAAAAGAACAATATATAATCGTAGTGGTCGTTCACAAGAGCATATTGATTTGGTTTGAAAGTGTTGCTGAAGACTTAAAAAGCCTATAAGGTTCAAATAACATAGGAACTAAAGACATTGGATCGTTCAATATGTAGTGGATTTGACAATTGGATCAAAGAACAAACAGATCTTTTCAGATGAAGCCTATTTTGAAATTGGAGGCTGTTGATGTTAATAAACAAAATTGCCGCAATGGGAGTGAGGAACAACCACGATGGATTAATGAAAAACCTTTACATCCTATACGAGTCACTGTTTATAATCGGACTGTATTTCTTTCAGAATGCTGCTGGCGAAGTTGTTATTTGGAATGATGTTCGATATCGTGAGCTAATAACTGGACTTTTGTGGGCTAAATTGAATAACATTGATCTGGAGGATATGTGGTTGCAACAGAATGGAGCTACCACCGCAAAAACGATGATATTTTCTTGTTTACTGTTACTACTATAAACATTATTATCTTCTTTAGTATTTATAGTTGCCCTACTTAATTCTGAAAAACTGCAATATGTACAAACTCCTTCACTATAATCTGGAACACACAATGGGCCAACACATTTGCATGAACGTTTTGATACACCCTTATGTCCTTTGATAGAACAACTTATATTACAACATGTTTTGGCATATAATCCTGATATGTATTTCTCATTTTCAAGATGTTTTCTTTTAAACAAAGCCATTTGAGAACAACATCCTATGCTTTTTGTTTCCTCCGAATATTCCCCTATACCACAATATTCAACTGTATAATCTGGAATCCTTTCAATAATGTTCTCACTTTCAGTAATGTACTCCACTCAAACTTATGATCTGGATGTCGAAATTATTTCAGTTTCTTAAAAACCACATTGAAATCTGCATTTGGTTATCATGACTATTTTAGGTTCTATATATGAGAAAATATTGTAGCAAAATTCATCTAGGGTATCAGGGTACAAATGCTCTATTAGTTCAATAGATTCTAACCTATAGTTTGTTTAAGTTGAATTATTTTTAAAAATAATGTTGATAATATTTCACTATTTCGGTGTTTTTCTGTATCAGTTATTAAAAAACCGCAAGCGATTAAAATTAGAAAGTTATAATGAAAATATCACCGCGAAAGAACTCGAAAATATTAAATTTGATCCCCCAGTGTACCGGCAAAGATACGGAAAAGTTTGTGAAGTTCTTTTAGAAGAAAAATTGAGAAACAATCTCAAGAAATTAGTAGATTTTGGTTGTGCCGAATTTGGTTTTTTTATATTCATTAAAAATTTAAATCTCAGTGAAATTATGTTTGTTGATATTGATGAATACCTGTTGGAAGAGAATCTCGGTAGATTACAGCCCCTACTTGGCGTTCAGTTAAACAGACGTTATAGTCCATTGGAGGTGACTATATTTAAGGATAGTGTTAGTTATCCTGATTACAGACTCCGTAAAACTGATGTGGTTACTGCTATCGAGCTATCAGGGTACAAATGCTCTATTCGCTCAATAGATTCTAACCTATAGTTTTGTTTAAGTTGAATTATTTTTAAAAATAATGTTGATAATATTTCACTATTTCGGTGTTTTACTGTATCAGTTATTAAAAAACCGCAAGCGATTAAAATTAGAAAGTTATAGTGAAAATATCACCGCGAAAGAACTCGAAAATATTAAATTTGATCCCCCAGTGTATCGGCAAAGATACGGAAAAGTTTGTGAAGTTCTTTTAGAAGAAAAATTGAGAAACAATCTCAAGAAATTAGTAGATTTTGGTTGTGCCGAATTTGGATTTTTTATATTCATCAAAAATTTAAATCTCAGTGAAATTATGTTTGTTGATATTGATGAATACCTGTTGGAAGAGAATCTCGGTAGATTACAGGCCCTACTTGGCGTTCAGTTAAACAGACGTTATAGTCCATTGGAGGTGAGTATATTTAAGGATAGTGTTAGTTATCCTGATTACAGACTCCGTAAAACTGATGTGGTTACTGCTATCGAGCTATCAGGGTACAAATGCTCTATTCGCTCAATAGATTCTAACCTATAGTTTTGTTTAAGTTGAATTATTTTTAAAAATAATGTTGATAATATTTCACTATTTCGGTGTTTTTCTGTATCAGTTATTAAAAAACCGGAAGCGATTAAAATTAGAAAGTTATAATGAAAATATCACCGCGAAAGAACTCGAAAATATTACATTTGATACCCCAGTGTATCGGCAAAGATACGGAAAAGTTTGTGAAGTTTTTTTAGAATAGAAATTGAGAAACAATCTCAAGAAATTAGTAGATTTTGGTTGTGCCGAATTTGGATTTTTTTATATTCATCAAAAATTTAAATCTCAGTGAAATTATGTTTGTTGATATTGATGAATACCTATTGGAAGAGAATCTCGGTAGATTACAGCCCCTACTTGGCTATCAGTTAAACAGGCGTTATAGTCCATTGGAGGTGACTATATTTAAGGATAGTGTTAGTGATCCTGATTACAGACTCCGTAAAACTGATGTGGTTACTGCTATCGAGCTATCAGGGTACAAATGCTCTATTCGCTCAATAGATTCTAACCTATAGTTTTGTTTAAGTTGAATTATTTTTAAAAATAATGTTGATAATATTTCACTATTTCGGTGTTTTTCTGTATCAGTTATTAAAAAACCGGAAGCGATTAAAATTAGAAAGTTATAATGAAAATATCACCGCGAAAGAACTCGAAAATATTACATTTGATACCCCAGTGTATCGGCAAAGATACGGAAAAGTTTGTGAAGTTTTTTTAGAAGAAAAATTGAGAAACAATCTCAAGAATTTGGATTTTTTTATATTCATCAAAAATTTAAATCTCAGTGAAATTATGTTTGTTGATATTGATGAATACCTGTTGGAAGAAAATCTCGGTAGATTACAGCCCCTACTTGGCGTTCAGTTAAACAGGCGTTATAGTCCATTGGAGGTGACTATATTTAAGGATAGTGTTAGTGATCCTGATTACAGACTCCGTAAAACTGATGTGGTTACTGCTATCGAGCTAATAGGGCATTTGTACCCTGATGTAGTTTTTAAGAAACTGAAACAATTTCGACATCCAGATCATAAGTTTGAGTGGAGTAGGGAACAGTTTCAAGATTGGTGTGAGAACATTATTGAAAGGTTTCCAGATTATACAGTTGAATATTGTGGTATAGGGGAATACTCAAATGAAACAAAAAGCTTAGGATGTTGTTCTCAAATGGCCTTGTTTAAAAGAAAAGATCTTGAAAATGAGAAATACATATCAGGATTATATGCCAAAACATGTTGTGATATAAGTTGTTCTACCAAAGAATTGTGTCTTCCAGATTATAGTGTAGGAGTTTGTACTTATTGCAATTTTTCAGAATTAAGTATGGCAACTATAAATATTAAAGAAGATAAGAAACGATGGTGTTGATTGGCCAGCAAGAGAATGTGATTTGACACCGTTGGAGTATATTCTTTGGGGTTACGTGAAAAGCCAGGTTTATAAAAACAATTCACAATCGATTCCTGAACTAAACGATGAAATTATTCGAGTCCTTTGGTGAGATCGGGACGCGGTTATGCCAAAATGTCATCCAAAATTTTGACAAAAGAGTGGCAGCCTGTGGAGCTGCAATTGATGCAAATCAATTGATGATTTGGCAAATATTGTCTTTTTCGTGTTTAAATGTCATACACTATGCTTCAATTACACTAGTTTGCACAGTTTTTATACCGCAGCTGAAAGTTGTTAATTCTTGTTTATTTAGGTAAGTGTTATCCAGAAAAAATAATAAAACAATTCTGTCACACGTCTGCTTTTAGAAATATTTATTTACTTAAAAATGGAAAAAATCTTAAAATGACTATTGCCTTCTTTTATAGTTTTTTTTTGATCAGTTTCTCTTATACCAACCAACAGTAATCCCCAGTAATATATATGGACCAATATATATGTAACCAACAGTAATATATATGGACCAACAGTAATCCCCTAAATGTTTTCAACCCAAAATCCGTGATGTCGTTCTTCGAAAATTTTTAAAACTTAGTGAAAACGTTCCCCCTGTTCGTCACTCATACTTCCTAAGTTTTCAGGGAAAAATTCAAATGCGAGTGCAGGAAATGAATCTCCAATGACATGTTCTCTCCTATCTGTTGAAAATTTTTCAATAAATCAGCAACAATATCTTTATAATTTTCACTTTTTTTATTTCCCAGAAATTCTTCGACAACCATTTTCAATGATTTCCAAGCAGCTTTTTCATTAACAGATAAAAGAGTTTCAAACCGATGATCTTTCAACTTTACGGATCTGTCGGCCAACAAATATCCCCTCTTTCAGTTTTGCTTCTGTAATACTTAGAAAGATTTTTTGTAAATACAGGAAAGCATCACTATTTTTGTTTAGCGCCTTCACAAAGTTTTTCATAAGTCCCAGTTTAATGTGTAAAGGGAGTAGAATAAAGTAAACGATTCATGTGTCTTCGTAACACAAAAGCAACACTGATTTTCATGATTATTAGGATCTCCCCATAACATTGGTGAACCAAATGGAAGGTATCCGTTATCTCCTGATGACCACTGGCGTAAAACGATTCTACAGCTTTCACAAAACACATGTGGCACCCTCTTTTTTATCTTGGTTCGCAACAGAAAATCCAAAATTATGAAGATATACACTTTTTAACGAATCTACAACGGGTCTTCTTTTTTTTGAAAATATAAACTGTCCATAAACGTAGCAAAAATTATTAGAACTTTGTTTACACTTTCTATTCGACATTTTAGTTCAATTTTAAACAAGATATTTGTTGTTTGAATCGAATAAATAAGTATTAAACTGAAGTCGCCACGTAGGGTAGTTGAAAAAAATGATTTGACTGTAGAAAAAAAAATGTGACGTGAATTATATATGAGGGTTTAGCGTTCTTGTTTTTTAAAAACTATTTTTAAATCAAATTAAAAATTATATTTTCTATATAAGAACTAAATAAAGTAATTTGACGAATAGTTACAAAAACGGAAACTTAGATAATAACTAATACAAATAATACTACTGCACTAAAGATAAATCTTAAAGACTGATTACAGTATTAATGTTAAATCTAAAAAAGCCTTAAGTCTGAAGTCTTTAACTTTGCAAGTCTTACATAATTGGCGAAGTCAGAAGGATTTCATATATAATTAATTATATATGAGATCCTACCGACTGCGCCAATTATATATGAGGGTTTAGCGTTCTTAATTTAAAAATAGTTTTTAAAAACAACAACGCTAAACCCTCATATATTATTGGCGCAGTCGGTAGGATAATTAAGACTTGTAGAGTTTAAGACATCAGATTTCAGGCTTTTTTAGATTTAACATTAATAAAGTGATCAGGCTTTAAGATTTATCCTTAATATAGTAGTATTATTTGTATTAGTTATTATCTGTCTCCGTTTTTGTAACTATTCGTCAAATTACTTTATTTAGTTCTTATATAGAAAATATATTTTTTAATTTGATTTAAAAATAGTTTTTAAAAACCAGAACGTTAAACCTTCATATATAATTGACGTAGTCGGTAGGATCTCATATATATTTCGTGATAGAATATTTCTAACATTTTTAGGTTTAAGGTAGGTAGGTTAACATATGTATATACATTTCTTTCGGGGTATATAAAAAAAGTTAACATTTGTAAACGAGTGTTATCAATACAAGAATTTTGAAATCAATGCAAATTCTGTGTTTTATCCGAGTATTAAAAACACCGCTCAATTTTAAAGATCCTCTACTTTTATCAAAAGGTAAGGTGAGTTTTGTTTTAAAAATTCGCGTGATTTACGTATCGGCAAAACCATTTGTTTTTTTAGGTTGATATGACTGTACTTAACATCTGACAGAAATTTCATATCATGTTCCTTGTTGACCCAGATTTTAGAACGTATTTTGTAATTGTTAAATTTTTGGAGCAAAGAATTTACATTAAAAAACGAAGTTTCTGGTACTGATGCATTAAAAATGGTACGAAAATGTCACGGCGATGAAGCTATGTCCAAAAATGTTTACAAGCGATAAAACTTTAGTAATAGTTAGTTAAAAGAAAAGAAAAGAATAGAAGCAGTTAAAGGCTCATTCAGAAAGACCTTTCATGTCAACCATTGAAGAAAACATTACAAAAATCAAGGATTTTGTAGTGAGTAATCGCTAGTAAACGTCACTGTAAAACGTCCATATTCGCCAGATATGGCACCGTGTGATTTTCTGTTCTGTCGATTTGAGGAACCACATTGTGAACGCTATTTTGAGTCCATTGAAGTAATTTAGAATAGTTCGCTGGCGGCTTTGAAGGAGATACCAGACATCGAGTATATAAACTGCTTCGAAGACTGGAAAAACCTCTAATCTTTTTTGACCAGGGCACAATGGGTTCATCTTCACCGGCCAGAAGTTGGGACTGGCATATTATCTTTAATGTTCAGCAGAAGTTTGACCCTTTTTGATCGAAGACCGCTAGATCCACTGAACTTTCTTGTAATTTTAACACTCCAGTCAGAACAAGATGTTCTGCCAGATTCACGAGAAATCTTTAAAAATTTCCCTTTGTTTACCACCTCTTGAAGTACAATATAAGTATTAACAGCCGCTGCTATGATCGATTTATAAAACAATTTCTTCCACCACTTAGTGGAACTTCTGTCGAAGTCGTAGACCTGAACTCTGTGATCTGCGAAATCTACCCCTTCCAGTGTTTTATTATATGTTACAATAGGGTCAGGGCACATGACTTCATTATCTTGACAATCTTTTTGTTTACTTTTTATAACCTCAGTTTCTGGACTAACTGCAAGTAGGTCATCCTCAGTTGCCAAAAACTCCGAAACTCATTTTTCCTTTAGTTTAGTTGCAAAAGTTGGCATGTTTTTCTGTTTTTTATACAAGTTCCAACTGCTGCGCACGGTAATTCACTCAAAAGCTTTATACTTGAAAAAAAGCAATCAAAAGTCAAAGTACTACAGTATGATTTTGTAGACTTTCGCATTTGTATACAACTCGTTCCTTCAATGTGTTGTTATTGTTGTTATTTGCCATGTTTATATATATATATATATATATATATATATATATATATATATATATATATATATATATATATATATATATTGAGATTGACAGATGATAACACCTTGGAATTCGGCAACTACAGACTTTTTAAAAGTAAAACGGACCAAAGAATACTCAAAAATACACCACATCTCGGTGTTGCTTTCGCTGTCTCAAGAAATATTCTTGGTTCTATAACAAATGTCCAGCCAGTAAATAATCGACTTATCACACTATCCCTCAAGTGTGCTAACAAAAATTATACATTAATCAATGCACACCTCCCAGTTAACGAAGAAAATAAATCTAATCCTGAAAAAGTAAATCAGTCCTGGGAAATTCTGGAAAATACTATCTCTAAAATTCCCTCTAACCATGTAAAAATCCTATTGGGTGATTTCAACGCCCAACTAGGGAAAGAAAAAAAGTGCAGGAAAACAGTCGGCAGTTTTCCCGCTCATAAATGGACTAACCATAATGGTAGAAGATTAGCTGAACTATGTTCGCAGTTTAATCTAAAAATAATGTCAACCCATTTTAAGAAGAAAAAAAAACAAAACAAAAGAACTGGAGGTGCCCAAACACGTGCATGGGTGAATTTCAAATTGACTATGTTGCAATTTCGTACCCCAATTATAAAGATATTTTGAATGTTCAAGTCAGGAAAGGAGCTAACATAGACACGGATCACTACTTGACTAGAATCGAGCTTAGCTTAAAACCTCGAAAACTAATTCAAAAGAGACTGCTAATACCAAAGTTCGACCCAACGAAAACAAAACCAGCCCTAACAGAAGAGCTTGATAAACAACCAGCACAGAACTAGCAAGAATTGAAACAAAAAATTATTAAAACAGCCATAAAGTTGGTCCCTTTACAAAAACGTAGAAAACATCAGTGGTGGGATGAAGTTTGCAAGCAAGCAGTATTAAGCCGAAGTAAAGCATTCAAAGATTGGGACAGTCAAAAAACATCAATAAACTATAACATATTTTTGGAAGTAAGAAAAGAAACATCGAAGCTAATTAGACAAACTAAAAGAAAATATGAAAACAATCAACTTGATGAAAAAGAAAAAGATTTCCAAAAAATAACACCCGAAACTTTTACAAAACATTTAAAACTAAATTAACAGGCTATCAACAGCAAAGTCTTTGCTTCCAAAAGGAAAACGGACAATTAGCTCTAAATAACCAAGACAATTGCAAAGAACTTACGAAATATTTTGAACAAATACTAAACTGTCCTGAGCCCCTAAACAAATTAGCAACACTAAACCCTAAACAAACAAACCCAGATTCATTACCACCGAATGAAGATGAAATAATTAGGCAAATCAAGCGGCTTAAAAATGGCAAAGCTTCTGGTGAAGATGGAATCACTGCTGAACTTTTGAAATCCGCTGGTCCAGGTACAATCAAGGAAATAACCAAAATTCTACAAGAAGTTTGGCGAACCGAACGGATTCCGCAATATTGGAAAGATGCTCTAATCCATCCACTACATAAGAAAGGAGATAGAACGGATGTAAACAACTATAGAGGGATATCTCTTCTCCCAGTTTGTTACAAGATTCTATCTCAATGTCTACTAGACAGAGCACAGGGACAGTTAGAACCTAACGTTGGTGAATATCAAGCAGGTTTTCGACCGGGCAGATCCTGCCCTGAACAGATCCTGAATCTAAATTTGATTCTAAGACATCAAAAACGGTACAATAAAAATCTCGTCTGTACGTTTGTGGATTTCAAAAAAGCATATGACTCTATTGACCGCGAATCTTTATTCCGAATCTTGAAAGAACAAGGACTAGATCTGAAAACGCTGGCAATTATTAAAGCAACGTTAACTAACACAAGGTCAAAAGTTAAATTCATGGGTGACATCTCAGAGCCCTTCGAAATTTAAACTGGAGTGAGACAAGGGGATGGACTCTCGCCACTCTTATTTAACTGTGTTCTAGAAAAAGTGATACAGGAGTGGCGTGAAAAAAAGTCTGCCCTGAATATTGACCAGCCCATTAAACTGGGGAGAACCAACATCAAAATTGATTGTCTGGCATTTGCTGATGATCTAGCAATTTTAGCTCAAGATGTATTAACGGCACAGAAACAGATTGAAATCCTAAAAGAAACAGCAGAAAAGCTAGAAACAGCAGAAAAGAAGGAAAGAAAAATCATAAGAAAAATCCTAGGCCCCAAACAAATAAAAAGCACAACATACCGACTTCGAGAAAACTAAGAAATCAAACAGTACACAGATATACATAGCGATATGAGAAAAAGAAGACTTAAGTTTTACGGACACATAAAACGGATGAATCCGAGTAGGCTAACTAGACAAATAGTCGAATTTTATGAAAATAGGAGTAGAGCTAAAGTAGAAATAATTAAATGGATTGCTGCAATTAAAGAGGACCTAAGATCAGCAAATATTACACAAAGTGAAATTCAGTTTCAGACACAAGGCTAACGTTTGGAAGGTTAGCCAGAGAGAAAAATGTAGGAAGACTAGAACAACTTGGTCTGACGAAAGGAAAAGAGCTCATAGCGAAAGAATGAAATTAGTATGGGCGCAAAGGAAGGCTAACAACAACAAGCGCCTCTAATTGTACTTCGCGTGGTCCACCACGGCCCATACGTGAATAATAATAATAATAATAATAATATATATATATATATATATATATATATATATATATATATATATATATATATATATATATATATATATATATATATACAAAGACTTTGACTGGGAACATGATTGTAGGACATAACCAACATCAGGCCAATCAACACCATTATTTCGCCTTCATGTCAGCGGAATATTTTAATTTTTCGCCCTGTTATAAATTTATCGGTCTTTCGTTCGTGCACTCAGCGATAAAAATAAAGAGGCCCTTGGGAAACATCAATTTGAAAGACTGTAACTCGGTTTGCGGTTCGTTGAATGGTATTTCGTACTTCTAATTGCCCAGGAATCGTATATTTTGGAATAAAATCTTTTCCCTAAATAATTGGGTTTCTAATTGACGTACTTTGTTCACATTTGTCGGTTTAGAATCTTCACCTCGTTCTTCATTTTCGGCACCATCATCATTTTCTCCGTTTAAACTTTCATTTATCTCGTTATTGGATGGCACATATTTCGATATGTTGACGAAGAATCCGAATCTTCTTTATCGGTCAACTCGGCTGGGGCTTCCAGCATTTTATGCTCAGTCATTGTTCTTCTACGCATCCTAATTTATTTATTACCAGTGTGATATAAAACCCTAGTAAAAAAACACCACTAGTACATTAATTATATCCTAAAAACTCTAACATAACAAACAAACATAATAATAAGACATGAAAATACAGAAAAAAACAGTTATTTTGTAAAAAATTGCACTACCGGTTCAACATACTGAATCTGAAAACTAAAATGTCAAATGATAACACAATAATGGCGGATCAATGTCAACAGCTGATATTACGTCATTGAATATACTTCAAACTACCACTCGGACGAAGAGAACCGCAGTTTGAATGGATCTTTATCCCATCGCTGTCTAAATGTATTTTCTCTGGAATATATTGACCCATTGCTACAAAGGGTTAAAGCATATTTTCCCTAGTCATTTAATTTATCGAAAGGGAAATGTATTGTAACTGCCTGGATCTCCTGATTTGATGACTCCGGATTATTTTTTATGGGATCTTTGAAGGAAATGGTTTTGCATGAACAAATCCCAAACCATACAGCAACTCAATTGTTGATAATAATATTATTTCAAGCTCAAGTTAATAATAATATTATTTAGGCTTTAATGAAATTTTGTAAAAAAAAATAAATTTATTTTAGGTACTTTTATTTTACATGGTATGTTGTAAAACAATTGCGTTCCACAGTAATGCACAAATGAATGTTGCTTTTTATGTAAATATTATATGTATTTTATTTTTGTAAATCCTTTTGTGCTTTTTTTACAACTGTTTTTTTAGGAACCATAGTTGGAAAATGGCCAATCTGGTCGAATCGAGCGTCGTCTGAAGGGTTCGCATAGAACTTTTTTTCGAAGGAAGTGGTCTAATGCCACTACTACTACTACTAGGACGTCCTCTTATTTTCTCACACAACCGCTTGTTTGCTGTTACCAAACCGTGGGCAATACTAGCCTGCCATTAAAGTAAAGAAAATTCTACTTTATTATTTTCCTGCATTTTGTGACTTCTATAGAGCAACCATGAGTTTACTGTGACTACTCCTAAAATCCAAAAAACAATTCTCTTGTACCACTTTCAAGGAGCATGTCACATAAATCTACACCGCCCATAAAAGTGTTATATTGATGGCCGGTAAAGGATCGTTGAACGTGAAAATATTTCTTTTCCTTGTTGTTCCAGCGTTGACACGTATCTGTTAGTTGAACATCGGCATAAGAGGTTACAAAGTTAATACTTTTTTGTCGTACCATCTCACAACAGCACATTGTGATTAATTTCAACTCCCGTGTCATAACTTCCACGACCTTTTTTTTTTTTAAATTCTGACTCCCTCATGAGCGGGCATTTTCCCATGCGGTCGCTTCTAACTGTCCCAAGAAAATAATGCCCTTTTTCTTTCAGAGCTAGGGGTAGCTCCAACGAGGTGAACCAATTGTCTGTAAAAATTTTAAATGATTGATTTTCGAGCAAACTTTCAGTTAGAGCAATAACAATGTTGCCCGAAATTCCTAACCCATAATAACTGCAGATCTCTTTCCCAATATACATTTGAGTCGTGCATGAGACCTTACGGTCCAGCCATCGTAAATACCTTATATCCCCATTTGTGGGGCTTATTTTTAACATACTGTTTCAGTCTGCTTCGACCTTTGAATGGAATAATTTGTTCGTCGACGACTTGATTTTCTTCAGGTGGGATTTTTTTCAAATGGGTTTTCAATTTTAATATGATCCAATAGCGGACGCAACTTATATAACTGGTCAAACCCTGCCCGACCCTGAGATTTTATTTTCGTATTGTCCACAAGCTGGAAATATTTTAAGATTTGTAAAAAATGGTTGCGACTCATACAGTCTGTAATAGGACAATGTCTTCCTTAGAAACAGCTAAATTATTACAATCTTTCTGCATCGAGTAAATATTACTTTGATTACTCATTACTTCAATAATTTCATCAGATATAAAATGTTTAAAATACTCAAGTGGCGTACTCAAGTGGTAGTAAACAAGTAAAGCAAGTACTCAAGTGGCGTCCACTCCTCGGACGGTGGAGGTGGTATTGAGCCTTTCCAGTCATAACCTCCAGCATCAAATGGTACTTTTCTAAATGTCCAGTCTCTGTTTTTAGGCCTGGTGTGAGCTAAACTAATGGTTGGTGTTGATGAATTATGAGCTCCAGAGGTGCTGGGTATGCTAGGATTGATTTCCATTGGATCATCAACTGCCTGAAATAAACAAAATATACAAACTTAGACGAAACTGGGGACAATAATAGATTGATTTTGTTTTCTTGATAAAAAACTAAATGCATTTATTTACCTACTAATTCAATATATGTAGATGTATTTTCTCACCTGATCTTGTAGATTATCGCCAGCAGCTGTAACCTGACTGATAAAAGTCATCTCATCCTCGGTTGTCTCATTTTCATTTACATCTTCTTCATCTTCTGATTTAATACCAGACGGAAGGCCAAAAAGTTTATAAAACTCCCCATCGTCTAATTTCAATATATGAGATATATCTTCTTTCACGCAATCAGTCATTTTAAAATTAAAATAAAGCTCAAGTGCAAAATAAAACAAATAACTCAGGTTAGCAAAATGTAAATATTGTTCGAAATAAATAACCTCAAATAAATAACCTCACTTTATAAACATTTTGTTATTCAAAGAATAAATTTGATAAAAAAAAATTCTAAAACAAATCTGAACTGAATTCAATTAAAAAATTACAAAAAAAGACGCACAATAAGGACTAGGTTAGAACACGTGGTGATCACATGTGGAATCAATGTTTTGTAATAAAAGCACTGATTAGTGCTGCTATCTGTTATAGTTATTGTGAACTATTGATACGTAGTTATAAAACAACACCGGGTTTTTGAGAGTTGGAGCACTGTTTGGCTATTATGATTCGTGAAAAGTCATGTTTTTTTTAATACTACAGTGGGCGTGAAAGGGTTAACACAAAATTTAAAAAGGAAACAAACTTATAGAAAAAAAAATATATTATTTCTTTTACAAGTAATAAATAATAAAATTGTGACTTGTCTCACCCTGTATGAATGAAGAAAGAAAAAAATTACGGGCTGGTTAAAAGAAATTAACATACAGGCTCGTAAATAGGCCACAATGCTATTGATTAATTATTTTAGTACAATTTATTAAAGTCACATCCGCATGTTTGGCATTTTATCCAAATCGTTGCAAAAGAGCGTCTCGATGCTAATTACGAAAATCCGCACATTCTAGTACTAAATCTAGGTAAGTAGTATTCGCTTCTGTAACGGTACCAGTTTTAAGTACCGGCAAACATATTTCGCGATGCAATTAATGTGAATTTGTTCACATGATTATAACTTCCATTTCATAACTGTTGCGTCGCTTTCCTAGGTGTTTTATTACTCTTATAACTGGACTCGTACGAGAGTCGTTCGATAAGTTATCAGTTTCTGTATTTTTTTCTATATTTTTCTCAAATTCAACTTTGAAATTCAATACATTTCGACCTGCTTATCTCACTATAAATGATGTGGTTTGTCCTACTCTGCAAAATAAGCAGCTGTCTCAGCTTTCGTCCTGCGATCTATTTCTTAGGTTTTGTCAGAGAAAATAATTGCTGGGAAAAAAATACAGCGCATGTGGAAACGTTGGAGCAACCCGAAACATGTGT
Source organism: Cosmopolites sordidus (assembly GCA_031761425.1). Taxonomy (NCBI): domain Eukaryota; kingdom Metazoa; phylum Arthropoda; class Insecta; order Coleoptera; family Curculionidae; genus Cosmopolites; species Cosmopolites sordidus. Next base: position 629,884 of record JARFXV010000238.1, read on the forward strand.
GCGGAATGCAGTAGACCTTTCTTTTTTGTTGTAAAGTACAATACCCCCGACAGATCGCTTTACCTTTTGCCAGGCAATCTAGGAGTATCTCACTACGAGAATTCTAGAAAACCTTAGCAATGACGTTTCTCACATATGGAATCATTGCCGTTTTCTTTGGCGCAGATTTACTTGCTCCATTGTTTGAACTGATGCTTTTTCTCTGACGTATAATGGTGAATTAATATCGTTATAAACAATAGATAAAACTCATTAAAATCGCGTTTAAATAAGTCTAAACATTCATGGGATGTATCCATTCCAATACGTCTTTGGATGACTTTTTACTAACGCGCCTCCGTAAGCTTTTTCATACCTATTACATCCGGAAAATGTAGTTATTAGCAAGCTTTTGTAGCGGTTTTTCAGGAACGCAAGCATTAATGAGTTTCAAAGACGTACCACTACGTGTAAATTTGTCAGGTCTAGTTTTAAGTCATTTAAAATATAATTTCCCAACGAGGACCCTGGAGCCTTCCATAGAGGCGCTAGCGGATATATAGGCAAATGGAGGGCGTTAAGACAGTCAAGGGGGCGGCCGTGGAGTACCTACCTATTAAGGAAGTTAATAAAGTAAAATACTTTGAACATACCTACTCTTTTTATGAATAAATAATTTTTCTAGCTATCTAAATTGTTTATCTTATTGTTTACCTAAAGGTATACGTATACCTAGTTCAGTATTGTCGGTGACAAGTCTTTGCAAGTTTCGATAAAATATGGAACCATGCAATGACTTCCTCATTCATTCCATCTCGCTCACGTTAAAGATTAGTTCAATGAATTACTTCTCTAGTTCATTTTAGTTCACGCATAATAAATGTGTATCTTCTGCCGCAAATTAACCTGAACTTACTTGCGATCGAGACTGAATTAACTAAAACACAATACAATGAAAAGATAATAGATTTTGTTTTTAATAAATCAAAATTATATAACAGCCATAAAATATAAAATAAATGTTACTCTGAACTCCGAGTTGTGTTAAAAAATAAATACATACATACATATTAAGTATTTAAAGCTAATATAGTCTGTTCTTTTTAATAATTTTTGGATAACTGCATAATTGTTTGTAGTCACACAATATTATATGTAATCGATCTGACTACACGTACAATTAGCCATAGTTGAAAACTAATTATTCACATAGTAGGGTCAAATGCAAATACCGAGGGTCCACAAACAATTAAATAGTATAATTCTTCATAAATTCCATTGAAAAATAAAACAGATTTAAGAATATTTTAAAATAAATTAAAAATTACTGTTTTAAAATAATATCTGTGTTAATTTTTTTGATTTTAATTGTGTTCTTTCTTGCATAATTTGCCCCGCTTTCGAAAAAAAAATTCGCAAGGCACTGACGTTGCAGGGATGCAAAGACGACTCTTCATGTACTTCTAAAGTATCAGATATATATAGCGGCGCTTATACCACCATTTTAGAAAATCTTCATATCGATTAAGAAGGGGTTCACCTAAGTATCGATCCAATTCAATTATAACAGTGGTTGTGGGATTTTTCTCCGGGCGTAGTAATTTGTTGACCGTTTTATCAAACGTTTTTTTACATTGATTCGGATTGTTGGCGACGGATATTCTTCTGTTGGTTCTGCTGTTGAATTATTATTACCAAAGAAAGAACCAAGTTTTCTTCGCAATCCAATGTATTATTATAATTTCTTTCATCTTTAAATGTTTCAAAGTTCTAGTTTTTGTATATGCCACGTATCAACATATTTAAAGTTACTATATTCAAGACAATATGGAATCAGAACTTATGGTGGTATTAGACGTCTTCCGAGAAATTTTTTTAGAAGATTTAGAGATGTAGAAGACATAGATATATTATCGGAGTCAGTAATTTTAGATCCGAGATTCAAAAAATATGCATTAATCAATTTTGATGTTGGTTCTCTCCAGTTTAATAGACTGATCAATATTCAGGGCCGACTTTTTTTCACGCCACTCCTCTATTACTTTTTCTAGAACACAGTTAAATAAAAGTGGTGAGAGTCCATCCCCTTGTCTCACTCCAGTTTTAATTTCGAAGGGCTCTGAAATATCGCCCATGAATTTAACTTTTGACCTTGTGTTAGTTTCAGATCTAGTCCTTGTCCTTTTAAGATTCGGAATAAAGATTCGCGGTCAATAGAATCATATGCTTTTTTGAAATCCATAAATGGACAGACAAGATTTTTATTGTACAGTTTTTGATGCCTTAGGATCAACTTTAGATTCAGGATCTGTTCAGGGCAGGACCTGCCCGGTCGAAAACCTGCTTGATATTCACTAATTTTAGGTTCTAACTGTCCCTGTGCTCTGTCTAGTACACATTGAGATCGAATCTTGTAACAAACTGGGAGAAGATATATCCCTCTATAGTTCTTTACATCCGTTTTATCTCCTTTCTTGTGTAGTGGATGGATTAGAGCATCTTTCCAATCATCCGGAATCCGTTCGGTTCGTCAAACTTCTTGTAGAATTTTGGTTATTTCCTTGATTGTACCTGGACCAGCGAATTTCAAAAGTTCAGCAGTGATTCCATCTTCACCAGAAGCTTTGTTATTTTTAAGTCGCTTGATTTGCCTAATTATTTCATCTTCATTCGGTGGTAATGAATCTGGGTTTGTTTGTTTAGGGTTTAGTGTTGGTAATATGTTTACGGGCTCAGGACAGTTTAGTATTTGTTCAAAATATTTCTCAACTTCTATGCAATGATCTTAGTTATTTAGAGCTAATTGTCCGTTTTTCTTTTGGAAGCAAAGGCTTTGGGGTTGATAGCCTGTTAATTTAGTTTTAAATGTTCTGTAAAAGCTTCGTGTGTTATTTTTTTGGAAATCTTTTTCTATTTCATTAGGTTGATTGTTTTCATATTTTCTTTTAGTTTGTCTAATTAGCTTCGATGTTTCTTTTCTTACTTCCAAAAATATGTTATAGTTTATTGATGTTTTTTGACTGTTCCAATCTTTGAATGCTTTACTTCGGCTTAATACTGCTTGCTCGCAAACTTCATCCCACCACGGATGTTTTCTACGTTTTTTTAAAGGGACCAACTTTAAGGCTGTTTTAATAATTTTTTATTTTAATTCTTGCCAGTTCTGTGCTGGTTGTTTATGAAGCTCTTCTGTTAGGGCTGGTTTTGTTTTCGTTGGGTCGAACTTTGGTATTAGCAGTCTCTTTTGAATAAGTTTTCGAGGTTTTAAGCTAAGTTTGATTCTAGTCCAGTAGTGATCCGTGTCTATGTTAGCTCCTTTTCTGACTTGAACGTTCAAAATCTCTTTATAATTGGGGTACGAAATTGCAACATGGTCAATTTGAAATTCACCCATGTACGTGTTTGGGCACTTCCAGGACTTTTGTTATTTTCTTAAAATGGGTTGACATTATTTTCAGATTAAACTGCGAACATAGTTCAACCAATCTTCTATCATTATGGTTAGTCCATTTATGTGCGGGAAAACTGCCGACTGTTTTCCTGTACTTTTTCTCTTTCCCTAGTTGGGCGTTGAAATCACCCAATAGGATTTTTACATGGTTAGAGGGAATTTTAGAGATAGTATTTTCCAGAATTTCCCAGGACTTATTTACTTTTTCAGGATTAGATTTATTTTCTTCTTTAACTGGGAGGTGTGCATCGTTTAATGTATAGTTTTTGTTAGCACACTTGAGGGATAGTGTATATATATATATATATATATATATATATATATATATATATATATATATATATATATATATATATATACATGTATATATATATATATATATATATATATATATATATATATATATATATATATATATATATATATATATATATATATATATATATATACATATATGCATATATGTATGTCAGTAAATAAGGCTTATAAGGCTCCACAAAGCAAGGAACATTAAAGCATAAACTATACATGTTTTATGGGGCAACTGTTTCCATCCAAAATCGTGGATAGCATAGAAAAACAACCGCGAAATTCAGTTGATTCTTTATGGAACTAACATGATCTTCAAAACTACAAACGATTATATCGAATGTAGATCCTTCTGTCCATTTTCAAATTTTATAGAACATTTGCTACTGACACGATAGTACTTGTATCGCCGAGTTTATTACAAATGACGTGTCGACTCAATCGTTTCTTAATGGAAATTGTCTGTAGTTTTATGTAGTTACAGAAAAAAATTAACCTACAAGCCATGGTACTAATTATGTCTGACAAGCATTGAAGTTGATGAAGTTTCATAAGCTCACTACAAACGATATATAAACTACAAACGATTATATGAGCGTAGGTTCTTCTGAAAATCTTCAAATGTCATAGAACATGTGCTACTGAAGCGATTATATTTGTATCAGCGAGTTTATGATGGTTAAAGTGCCGAGTACAATCGTTTCTTAATGGAAATTGTTTGTAGTTTTATGTAGTTAAAGAAAAAATGAACCTACATTATGTCTGGGAAGCACTGAAGTTAATAAAGTTTCAGAAAATTGTTGTCCAAGAATCTTCAACTACAAACGATTTTATAAAATGTGGAACCTTTTGTTCCTTAAAAATCACCAGTTAGTTGAAACTACAATGCATACTGCAATGGCAACAATGACTCAGCTAATAGGTTACAGAATCTGTTTATTTATATCTATTATTGTTTGTAGTTCAATGTAGCTGCTGTGAAATACTTCTTAGATATCTCTAGTCTACTAAATGTCCTGAAAACATTAGTATTGATTCAAGAGTTATAACAAGAATTTAACAGTCTACAAATATACGCGTACTACTACAAAAATTTATATCATTTGTAGTTTCTGGGTTAGGGTGATTTTTTCCTACAACTTCGTTATTTTAGATTTTATCCGATATTTATTTACATGAATAAAGTAAAATATTTTTTTTGTGACTACAATAAACTACAAAGAATTTAGCACTAATTTCATTAGCATTGTTAGCATCGTCTGTAGGCAAAAATAAGCAAAAAAATCGAGTTTTCTTTAATGCGGGTTGCAGCGTGATGGAGCTAGAAAGGATTTATGTTTTCATTATCTTCATATTAGGTAACGAGTTCGTATTTTTCGGTTTTTATTATTTAGTTTTCCTCTCATGCGTACTTTTCTCACACATTTTAAATCTAATATTGGTAAATATTGGTGTTGCCTTTAATTTTTGCTTGATTGATTACCGCAATGAACAATTAAAGTTTCTCATATAAATATGCGTTCTATGTTTATTTGCTTTGATGAGCTTGTTTTTATTGTATAGTCAAATAGCTATGACAATTTTAATTATTGAGACGTAGTTGAGCGACAAAACTGCGCCTGAAGCTTTTGTCATAGCTGGTTTTAATTTTTTTCATAATGGTCGAAGAGACAGGCGGGGTGGGGGTGATTTATGAATTGAGTAATGATTGAGTATGATTTATGAGTAATTAAATTAATTTTGACTCTGTGTTGAGGTCTAATGTTGAGTATTTATTTTTAGATATCAAGGTATATACGTACTGTATTGTTGTTTTGTACCAGATGTGTGTGTCGAGACGTAGCTGAGCGACAACACTGCGCCTGAAGCTTTTGTCATAGCTGGTTTTAATTTTTTTCATAATGGTCGAAGAGACAGGCGGGTGGGGGTGATTTATGAATTGAGTAATGATTGAGTATGATTTAGGAGTAATTAAATTAATTTTGACTCTGTGTTGAGGTCTAATGTTGGGAATTTATTTTTAGATATCAAGGTATATACGTACTGTATTGTTGTTTTGTACCAGATGTGTGTGTTGAGACGTAGCTGAGCGACAACACTGCGCCTGAAGCTTTTGTCATAGCTGGTTTTAATTTTTTTCATAATGGTCGAAGAGACAGGCGGGGTGGGGGTGATTTATGAATTGAGTAATGATTGAGTATGATTTATGAGTAATTAAATTAATTTTGACTCTGTGTTGAGGTCTAATGTTGAGTATTTATTTTTAGATATCAAGGTATATACGTACTGTATTGTTGTTTTGTACCAGATGTGTGTGTTGAGACGTAGCTGAGCGACAACACTGCGCCTGAAGCTTTTGTCATAGCTGGTTTTAATTTTTTTCATAATGGTCGAAGAGACAGGCGGGTGGGGGTGATTTATGAATTGAGTAATGATTGAGTATGATTTAGGAGTAATTAAATTAATTTTGACTCTGTGTTGAGGTCTAATGTTGGGAATTTATTTTTAGATATCAAGGTATATACGTACTGTATTGTTGTTTTGTACCAGATGTGTGTGTTGAGACGTAGCTGAGCGACAACACTGCGCCTGAAGCTTTTGTCATAGCTGGTTTTAATTTTTTTCATAATGGTCGAAGAGACAGGCGGGGTGGGGGTGATTTATGAATTGAGTAATGATTGAGTATGATTTATGAGTAATTAAATTAATTTTGACTCTGTGTTGAGGTCTAATGTTGAGTATTTATTTTTAGATATCAAGGTATATACGTACTGTATTGTTGTTTTGTACCAGATGTGTGTGTTGAGACGTAGCTGAGCGACAAAACTGCGCCTGAAGCTTTTGTCATAGCTGGTTTTAATTTTTTTCATAATGGTCGAAGAGACAGGCGGGGTGGGGGTGATTTATGAATTGAGTAATGATTGAGTATGTTTTAGGAGTAATTAAATTAATTTTGACTCTGTGTTGAGGTCTAATGTTGAGTATTTATTTTTAGATATCAAGGTATATACGCACTATATTGGTGTTTTGTTCCAGATGTGTGTATTGGTGTGTTTGTTGGGATACTTACAACATTTTTTCCTATATCAGTATAATCTATGATAGCCACATTATAAAACATCGATGTTTACGATCACAGCCTCAACCATCTCATAATCTTATTATTTCTTATTGATTTTGTGTTTATTTTTAAATTTTTAATAAATAAGTCTTTAATACTAGGGTAATTGAATAGTTCGCGGAGCGGAAATGATAAAACAAGTTCCGTATATCCTCCCTTAAGCTCAATACATTGTTTCCAGCGGTTCTTCAATTTATTTATTCCGTCTGTGAAGTGATTTTCTGGAAGTCCATCAAAATACTCATCTACGGCTGTTATAACTTCGTCATTTGATGAGCAACGCTTGCCACGAAGGAATTGTTTGCGGTTTGAAGTCATGAAAGTCAGAGGGGGCCAGATCTGGCGAATATGGTGATCCAAAAGGTTTGAAGGCAATGAATTAACAAAAAGCCTTTTGCATTCCAATAAATTGATACCATAACTTTTTTGAGCGATTTTGACCACTGAATGCTTCGGAGCTGAACAACCGAGCTCAGTCCAATCTGCGGTTTGTTGTCGCAGTTCAGGATCATAGTGGTAAACCCAAGTCTCATCCATAGTTACAAAACTACGATTAAAATCTATTTCGTTCTTTCGAAAATGATCCTAATGTTGCTTAGAAAGTTTTACTCGAAGTTGTTTTTGATATATAGCTTTCTCAAGCCCAATTCCTTTTTCAAAATATGAAACACTTGTTCAGCTGAGATGTCCATGGCCTTAGCAGTTTTACTCAAGTCAATTGTCCATGTCAACCATATCATGTATAGAATTAATTATTTGTTCAGTAGTTGCACTTATTGGACGTCCAACGTGGATCATCATCCAGGCTTGTACGACCACGTTGAAATCTACCTGCCCACTTACAAACTATTGTTTTTGAATGAGCAGACTCCCTTAATACATTTACCGTTTCACTATGAATTTCCATTGCCTTTAAACCTTTTTTTACAAAGAATTGTAATTTTTCCACACGATTCGCTGATACGTTATTAAAATTTAAGCTGCTGTTTTTGTGCGAATGAATTGACAGATCGACTTGAAACTTCACATATGTTCATATGAAGGATGAAACTTCAAAATGTAGCAAATTATATAGTTCTTTTACTACTCTATAGGTGCCGCTCTGTGAACTTTTCAATTAGTACGTAATTCTTAATTGATAGACAAATAAAATAGGTATATATAATGTGCAATAATATTATAATATTTAGTATAATTAACTATTATGGAAAAGGGAGATTGGATTTTTTTTTCTGTTTTTCCAGAAAAGCTTGGGAACCTCTGATTTAAAACAAAGTCCTTTATTATTACATATTATATTAGATATATATTACCACTAAACCAGATATAAAATAAGGATAAAACAGGCCCGGCCCTGTTTAATTTTTTTGGAACTTTGCCGGGTTTCGTTACGATTGGGGTTGTTAACAGTTTATTGCAGCCATTCGATCAACGGTATTTTTTGAACCGCACTATACCTCCTTTAAAGGCTCACATACCCCTGCGCGCGCTGAAAACCGAGTAAATTTGAAAAATTGTTATAAAGGTTATATGGTGAAAAAAAAAAATATGTTGTCGATTTCACATTTTTTATTAACTTTTCAACTATGAGAAAAAAAAATAAAAAACATTTTTTTTAGTATTATCTTTATTTCTTACGGGTATAAATGGACTACTGATGAAAACCATGGCACCTCCTTGTTGCCGTTGGTATGTGAGCTGTCAAAGCTGAAAGATGGCACCTTAAAATTGCTATGTGCCTGGAAAAAAATCTGATTTGAATAGATCCTACAGTCTTCGAAAGACAGAGGCCGAGAATTATGTTGAGGACCTAATAGTGATAAGTTATTTTTCGTTTGATGTACTTTGTATATAATCAACTATGTTAGCATCATCAGGAAATTTAGATTAAATTTTCTTCATAATAATGGAGACTTGGTTAGGGAAACGCGCATCGAGAAATTGAAAACAAATAATTTGGTGTTTGGTATTCTTTTCGAGTTTCCAGTGATTGTTTAATTTAGATTTGGTTTGATGATGTGGTGTGATACATTTCTTTAAGTTGAGTATTTCAACTGAGTTTCTTGTAATATATTTTAGTCCTAAATCTAAGTGCTGTTGATACTGTTTTAACTCTACACTCCTTAACTATCGAGATGTTAGGATGTAACAAAAGTCTGTTCCTTTTTGATATACACTCTTTGGCACCATTCCTATACCTCCCAAATGCCGGTTGATGATAGTGTACGATATTCCTAATTCTACTAAAAATTCTTTGGGGATCAAGGATTTGCAGCTTTGGCTGTTTTTAAAAGGTTGGTATCGAGTCGACCCTGGACGATCTGATCTTCCCCTATCTTCGAGGCTCATGTCCCCCTCTCAGAACTCTTTAAACCAGAGCTGAGTGGTGTGGGGTGATGGCATCTTCCCCTATATTTCGCGAATGTTACCAACGGCGTCGCTTTGAAGCCTTTTTAAAATAATGTCTTAAAATTAACTTATTTCGCTCATTTTAACGTTCTTCTTAAAAACCGGGGACTGAATATTTCCCAGTGGAATCACTTTAGTACTGAAGTAGGAATATTTATTTGTCGGAGCAAAAAGCTGAATTCGGATTAAACCTCTAACGAGTGAAGCATAATCCTTATTTAATTATTAATTTATTAATCCTTATTTATAAACAATAGAAAAAACGCAAATATTTTTGTAATACCCGGGTATTTCGTGATGCGTTCAATGATTATGTTTCTCCTTGATTATAACTTCAATTCTATAATTGTTACGTCGTTTCCTTCAGTTTTTTTGTTCATATAACTAGAATGTCCTGATTAATAGTAAGGAATTTAATGGGAAATCGAAGATAGTATTTGTTTTTATACATTTCATTATCATTTATATGACTCTATTGCTTTTTTTGCGTTCTTTTTACGATGGTGTACGTGCCAAGTCAATCGTCATACCGGTTCTTTTCTTTCATCTTGTACAATGTTCATGGTTAAAGTGGTTCATCATTTTCCAGTTCAGGCACGCGCTAAATTATTAAATTATTTTAATTTTATTTTGATGTCGATTTATATTTAATTTGTTTACATATACGTTGTTTATCACATTCGAAATGTCAACACTGTTTTGTTGTTTGGTTATTGATGTTTAAATTATCATTATGTTGTGTTTATGTTTGGCGTTGTGAGTATATGCGTGAAAACACTAGATGTTAAACTCGAAGAGATGTACCACTAAAGAAAAAACAGTTATTCTTTTCGTTTTGAATTTGACTCACATAATCGTCCATCAGATTGCTCGAAAATGGTTTCGAAAAACCTGTTGGACTGATGATCAAAAAGACAACAGTAGGGAAACCTGTCTCGACTTTTATTTTTAAACTATTCTATCACTTTTATTTTTAAACAAAATTTGGGTGACTGTAGTTTCGTAAAACGACTTTACATTCTCAAACACTACTTTAAAACTATTTTAAAGTAGTATTTGAGAATGTATTTATTTTTAAACCAAATTTGTGTGACTCAACTCATTCTCAAACACTACTTTAAAACTAGTTTAAAGTAGTGTAGATCTTTTTTTTTAAGTATGCAGTATTCCCCGCAAATACTCTTTTTTTTTGGCAAGAAATTCGACAATATGAGAAAATATGTTCTTTATACTTTGGCGGAATAACATATACTGTCATTTCAAGCCTAATGCTGGAGCTTCACGATGAAGAAAGTATAAAATGTTTATGTGTATGTGAAAGTAACACATGTTTTATTTATAACAAAGTAAAAAATTGTTTTATTCCTTTTTAAAAAATGAACTATCACAAAGTAACGGACAAATCAATCAATAATATCAGTTCTTCTATTGGAATTTTTAGTGTGAAACACTAAACTCGAAGAGATTTACCACTAATGGTGGAGCTTCACGATGAAGAAAGTATAAAATGTTTATGTATATGTGAAAGTAACACATGTTTTATTTAGCTATATCAAATGTGTCCGCATCCGTAAAAACATCATATAGTGAGAAATACGTTTTTTTAAACAAGTATTCCTTTAAACTTTTATTTGCTACAATTTTGGACTTTGGAAATTTTGACTTTTTGACTGTCTGAAAATTTGGACTTTAACCGGAACTTTAGAGGAAAACTGTTGTATATTTTTATAATTATAGAATTAACATTCTTTTGAATATAACTAAAATTATGTTGCGACATGATGGAAAAAGATCCAATATAAAAACTGTTTCAAAGACTGGAAAAAAACCCTGGAATCAGTTTATTGCAGTGAGAGGGGATTAGTTTGAAGGAGACAAAATAAAGTTGGACGAATAAATAAATAATTTGTGATTTATTTAAAAAGTCAGATGATAGAAGTAGAGTCAAATGATCGTCTGACGTTATGATGATGATGTAGTTTAGATTGAAGTTAAATGCTGAACCAATTACATTTAGGCCCCTTTCACACTATCCACTTCACGCCACGCCACACCAAGTACACAGGAGTAAATAGGGATTTATACACCTATCCACGCCACGCCACGCCACACAATTATACTCAGCCATAAGAGTTTCACTCGAGATCAACAGCAGGTGGGCGCCACATGCACCCAACTCCCATCCACCACGCCACACCACCTCTTGTTAACAGTAGACCTAAAAGAACCAATGGGCTCGTTCATACTCTGCCACGCCCCATCCACTCCACAACCACAATACACAGTTTGGAACGAGACTCTGAGGTGATCGGACGTGTTTGTCTGGTCACCATGGGGACAGATAGCAGTGTCCGTTGGTAGTCTCGGTCGCCGACGTACAGATCTGGCCAAGGGAGCGGACAACCCCGAAGTGTCGTCTCCGCCAGTCGGCACTTCAAACCTAACCCAGAGAATAAGTCTTAGCCCCGAAGTTGATGAAGAACGAAGCACCGGGACCGGCAGCAACACCAAATCCTTCTTGCCCGGACTCGCTAACATGGAATAAACAGTGTAATACTGTAAGCAGAGGATGGACTCTGTGATGGTCGGTTGCGTTGCGAGCGCGCTGGCCATCGTGGGGGCAGACGTCCATGGCTGTTGACCGTTCCAGCAGCGGGAGTCCGAACTGGATTAGGGAGCGGGCACCCCCCGAGGTTCGTCACGCAGGACGCGTGGCGACCTCAAACCTAACCAAGAGAATAAGCCTTAGCCCCGAAGACGGTGAAGATGAAACGCACTGGGACCGACAACAACATCCAGTCCGTCCATTCTGTGCTATCAACAACATCGAAATAAAACCACTAACACCGGTATAACGTCAAGAAAACAAAAAAGAGAACATCAAGAAAACAAAAAAGAGAACATCAAGAAAACAAAAAAGAGAATAACAAAACAAAATAGAACAGAATAACATCAAGAAAACAAAAAAGAGAACATCAAGAAAACAAAAAAGAGAATAATAAAACAAAATAGAACAGAATAACACCAAGAAAACAAAAAAGAATAGGCCAAAACACCACAGACACGAAGAAGAACCGAACAGCACATCAGTTCATTCAAAAAATCCAGCGACAACGACCAGCGTACCAACCAATCGATCTACGAATAAACTTCCACTGGACTCGACCCTCGCGGGTCGTTTCCGGAGCAGTAATCATTTCACTTCGGTCGATTAATCTCGACCAGTACCGTATGGTACTAACCGCGCCAAAAGGACGGCGCATAAAATCCAGATTGCGACTGTCGCGAAACAGTCGTAATCGTAATAAGAGAACAAAAGTAAGGGCCTCAGGGTCAACTTGACACACAGGATATGAAGAAGAAGAAGACCACAATACACACGTGGTTAATCATATCAGTTATCAGTGCTTATTTGACCCCAAGTTTGTTCTTTGTTTTTTTTTTAGTTTTGATGAAGAAATGAAGGTTTATGGAACGTACAACTCGGTGATTATTCAAATAAACAAAAAAAAAACAGTTTGCTTGGTCTGAAATTGCAAAAGCATTGTTTACTGAGTATGCAGAAATGACCCAATGTTACTATCAGCATCTGCTGGGGAGTAGTAGACTTCCTCAAACTTCCTTTCTTCTAAAACTGCAGACAGTTCTTGAAATGATTCCACGCTCATACGAAAGAATGTGAAAAACTTCATGGAATGATCAAGGAACTCCTCAAGATAGTCAAAATCGCTGCTTTTTTGTCGAGTCGAAATATATGGGTGTACCCAAAATTCTCTTTTTTTTCCTGCGCCTTCTTAATCTTCGAAGGACAATAGTCTACTTCTATTCTATTCTTCATCGTCTAACAGACTGAACAGGCAAGTCTCACTTTTCAAGTGGATAAGGTGTTGATAGAACGTTGATAAGTGTGAAATGACGAGTGGTGTGATGTGGCGTGGCATGGCGTGGACAATTGTGAAAGGGACCAATATGTTGACGACATGTAGTGTGGAGTGGCGTAGCGTGGAGTGGATAGTGTGAAAAGGGCCTTATGGGTGGTGGATCAGTAAATTAATTTTGAAATGACGTATGAATACATAATTAGGTTAACTCTGAACAAAAAAGTTTTTTAAGTACAGAATAATAATGGATCGGTGTGTTTTTGGCGAGTTTCTATCCCTACATTTTTGGAAATAACTCTCTCGATCAATGCAACCCAAGTTTTTCAATATGGGCCCTCCAATCCAATCTCCGGTCGATCACTAATCCAAGTACTGAGGCACATTCTGACGTTTTAAATACAGTATTGTTGTAAACAAAATTGAAGTTCATTACTTTTGCGATTTTCAAAAAGAATGCACTGTTTTTTTTATACATTCAAGAGGAGATTGTGAACAGAAAAGTACTGAATAAGAGCCTCGCACGCCCTCCATACACTTGCCCGTACATCCCCAATGCTCCCTACTAAATATAATGTTCAGATCATCTGCATACATAATTATATGTTCATTCAACACATTAGTGATCATAGTGATCATCAATATATACTTCAAACAACAATGGACCTAAGACCGAACCCTGAAGAACACCCTGGGTAATATGTACCCTCTCTGAGAGAAAAACCCTACCATCAATATTCTTAATACCTGTTGTGTACGGTATTTCCAATACGATTTTATTAGTTTAAGTACGTGTTCTAAGTGGTACAAGAACTTTAGTGATGATGGAGATCTAGTTGAAGATGAATATCATTCAGGAAGCTTTTTCGATTTTTCGCTTACTTCTTGTACTGATTAATCGCTGAGTATATATTAGAGACAAAACGTCCAGATTCGAGAGAAAACAATTCATCGTTCTTGCAACATTATACCGCACCATGGCACTCGGCAATAATTATTCATCAATTATCACTAAAAATCAAACAAATACCATTCCATAAGCATCATATTCACCAGATATCACACCGTGTCACTTTTTCCTGTGTCCTCGTTTGAAGAAACCACTTTGTGGGCGCCTTTTTCAGTCCATAGAGGATATTCCAGAGAGGTCAGTGGCCGCTTTGAAGGAAATACCAGAAGTCGAATATAAAAACTGTTTCGAAGACTGGAAAAAAACACTGGAATAAGTTTGCAGTGGGAGGGTATTGCAGTGGGAGGGGATTAGTTTGAATGAGACAAAATAAAATTGGACGAATAAATAAATAATTTGTGATTTATTTAAAAAGTCACCTACGTTTGATCATAGAAGTAGAGTGAAATGATCATCTGACGTTATGATGATGTAGTTTAGATTGAAGTTAAATGTTGAACCAATCACATTTACGGGTGGTGGATCACTAAATTTATTTTGAAATGACGTAAGAATACATAATTAGGTTAACTCTGAACAAAAAAGTTTTTTAACTACAGAATAATAATGGAATCGGTGTGCTTTTGGCGAGTTTCTATCACTACATTTTTGGAAATAACTCTCTCGATCAATCCAACCCAAGTTTTTCAATATGGGCCCTCCAATCCAATCTCCGGTCGATCACTAATCCAAGTACTGAGGCACATTCTGACGTTTTAAATACAGTATTGTTGTAAACAAAATTGAAGTTCATTACTTTTGCGATTTTCAAAAAGAATGCACTGTTTTTTTTTATACATTCAAGAGGAGATTGTGAACAGAAAAGTACTGAATAAGAGCCTCGCACGCCCTACATACACTTGCCCGTACATCCCCAATGCTCCCTACTAAATATAAGGTTCAGATCATCTGCATACATAATTATTTGTTCATTCAACACATTAGTGATCATAGTGATCATCAGTATATACTTCAAACAACAATGGACCTAAGACCGAACCCTGAAGAACACCCTTCGTAATATGTACCCTCTCTGAGAGAAAAACCCTACCATCAATATCCTTAATACCTGTTGTGTACGATATTTCCAATACGATTTAATTAGTTTTACGATTTTATTAGTTTAAGTACGTGTTCTAAGTGGTACAAGAACTTTAGTGATGATGGAGATCTAGTTGAAGATGAATATCATTCAGGAAGCTTTTTCGATTTTTCGCTTACTTCTTGTACTGATTAATCGCTGATTATATATTAGAGACAAAACGTCCAGATTCGAGAGAAAACAATTTATCGTTCTTGTAACATTATACCGCACCATGGCACTCGGCAATAATTATTCATCAATTATCACTAAAAATCAAACAAATACCATTCCATAAGCATCATATTCACCAGATATCACACCGTGTCACTTTTTCCTGTGTCCTCGTTTGAAGAAACCACTTTGTGGGCGCCTTTTTCAGTCCATAGAGGATATTCCAGAGAGGTCAGTGGCCGCTTTGAAGGAAATACCAGAAGTCGAATATAAAAACTGTTTCGAAGACTGGAAAAAAACACTGGAATAAGTTTGCAGTGGGAGGGTATTGCAGTGGGAGGGGATTAGTTTAATTATTAGGATTTAGTTAGTTAGGATTAGTTATTATAAATTTGAATGAGACAAAATAAAATTGGACGAATAAATAAATAATTTGTGATTTATTTAAAAAGTCACCTACGTTTGATCATAGAAGTAGAGTGAAATGATCATCTGACGTTATGATGATGTAGTTTAGATTGAAGTTAAATGTTGAACCAATCACATTTACGGGTGGTAGATCACTAAATTTATTTTGAAATGACGTAAGAATACATAATTAAGTTAACTCCGAACAAAAAAGTTTTTTAACTACAGAATAATAATGGAATCGGTGTGTTTTTGCATTAAAATAATTCCTACTAATTGTGATGTATTAGCTATGTAGATAGTTTACGTTTTAATAGGTGCATGCGTAAGAAATTGTCTAAATTGCAAATATATTCAAAAATTATTCTATTTTAATACCAGACGTGAATATATTTTTTACACTAAAACCCACTGACCTTTAAATTAATTTCGTGTATTTTTATTGATCATTTTCGAATTATAGACTTCAATTTTTATAAATATTCTATATTGGTGATATAACCAGTTTTGTATATAATTTTTATTCAAAATTATACATATATATTCAAAATTTCCGTACTTGCGCAAAATTATATTTCGTAACTTTCATTTTTTTTTGTTTTCATTTAAATTTTTGTTAATGGCTATAATCAATTTTCTAGCAATAAATTGTGTTATCCATGTTTTGGGTCTGCAAATTACTCGATTTTATAGAAAATAGTATGAAATATTATCTGAACGAGAGTTCAAATACTGTCTAATCAGATACCTTCTAAAAGGTTTACATTTATTTTAAGTTAAAGATACGTCAACCATTAGGGTTATTTAATAACTGGACGTACAGTTTATCGGGGGATCCGAACTATAGTCATCAGTTCTGGCTCTTGCTGCCCGCAGTAAAAACTGTAGACGATATAATATTGATTATGTATTATTGTCTTACCTATTTGTGTCATTATAAGGTTATTTAATACCTAAATTTAAAATAAAATGTATTATTTTGAACAAAAATATGCGTAGAATGCAATAACAAAATTAAACATTATTTTACATTATTTTTTCTCATATTGTGACGACGAAATACGAATAATAACGCCATCACTTAGTTGCGAAAAGGATCATTTCATCAAAACGAATCAAAGTTATATAACGTTATGACGCCAAGCCACGCTTGTTTTCCGTTATTTTTGACGGAATTAACTAACATCGGTCTTTTATTATAGAAATGAAAGAAATATTTGATTGTAATGATTTCAGAAGATTTGAAGCTTCGAACTCGAACATCTTTTATAAAAAGTAATAGTTGTATCGAAAATTATCTATATCACAGATGGATATATCACCTCACAACATTTTAAAAATAGATTCAATTTTACCAACCTACTTTTTTGTTAACAAGATTTTAAGACATGCCGAGTTTCATTTGCACGCAACCTCTCACGGTAAGGGATCATGTGATGGTCTTGGAGGACACCTGAAACGTTTAGCAATACGTGCAAGCTTGCAGTTACCTCCAAGTAGAGCAATTATTACGCCAATGCGATTGTATGAATGGGCGTATTCAAATTTAACTCAAACAGCCATTTACTACTGTTCCAAAGATGATATTGAACACTAAAGAATTTTTCTCCAACCACGATTTCAATCATCATTCCAAGGACAAAAACGTACCACTGTTTTGTTCCAACTACTGAAGGCATAGTTATAAAACGAACTAGTGTTGATTGCAATAGTAAAATTGTAAAAATTATAAAATATAATATTTTTCTTTGGATACAATATTGTTTCATTTAGTTATAAATCATTATTAAGAATATATACGTATCAAGAGTAGAACTAGTTCAGAATATGTATGTCTTTATGCATAAATAGGTGACGTCACAGCAATTTTACTATGTAGGTATGTTAAACTTGAAGAGATTTACCACTAAACACCAAATCACTTTTTTTTAACTTCTTGACGCCCGTTTTGCTAACCATGTTAGTATCATCAGGAGATGATTTAATCTGTGTGGGATTAAAAAAAGTGATTTGGTGTTTAGTGGTACATCTCTCAAGTTTAGTGTTTCACACCAAAGGTTCCAATAGAAGAATATGTAGGTATGTACTTTTTTGCACAAACCAGTCAACTTTAGCAACCACCCAGTCTGACATGTACGTACTCTAATTGATTTATCTCCTAAACTAATTTAGATTCCATTTTGCAATTTTTATAGTAAAATTTATAAATGTTAAGCTTTATTTTGTAGTAAAAAAAAGTAAAATTAAAATGGTCGAAGTTATTATAAAATATATTTGGAATATTTACTTTCGGTTTAACACTAGAAAAAAAATCAAATTTGGTTTTGATTTGATTTGAAAATTAAAAAGAACAGTACATTTTCTATACAAAACACTACATTTATGATTTTATTATAATTTACGTCAATATGAAAATAAAATTCCAAAGAAACCCTTCCGTCAATCAGGTGAATTAACCTAACCAAACCTCAAATAAAAAAAATATTATGTGTACACATTCATATCCCCTAGAAGTATAAATATGGCCAATATGAACAAATTTCAGAACCTCACTTTTGTTTCGTAGTCCGCTTCACGTGAACTACCCCAATTGTCAAACTTAAATGTCATCCAAAGTCTAATTTGTTTAGTTTAAGGTTTGTCATTTTACAATATGGATCGATAGATTTTACTATAATCGTCCTTCTGAGCGCACAATTTTCAACACATGCAAGAAATGCGAAAATACTGGGTTTCTTATGAATGTGGTAAGACAAGTGCAAAATCGTAACGTTCGCTCGATGGAGAATATTGCTGCTGTTAGTGAAAGTGCAGCTGAAGACCCAAATTTATCGATTCCTCGGCATTCGCGGTGGGCTTGTCTTGCGGCACATTATGGCGTATTTTACATTTCGACTTGCATCTTCGAATGCGTCGAGTATACGCCGATTGGGTGCTTGAACATTCACTTGATTTTTCGAACAAACTCTTCTTGAGTGATGAGGCTCATTTCTCGCTCGGCGAATACGTAAATAAGCAAAATTGCCGTAAATGGGGCTCTGAAAACCCACAAGTGATTGTGGAGAGTCTATTGCATCCGCAAAAGGTGACTGGTGCGCGGAATCGTCTGGACATTAACCCGTACTTCTTCCAAAACGAAGGAGTGACTGTTAACGTCAATTCTGAGCGCTATAGCCGTATGATAACCGATTATTTTTAGCCTGAAATTGAGGATTTTGATCTGAGCGATATGTGGTTCCAACAAGACGTCGCCACAAGTCACACAACACGACTAATTTTGGCTTTATTGCGCTAGAAGTTAGTAGTAGAAGAAGAAAAAATTAAAAAGAAATATAAAAAAAAACATCGAAATCTTAATCCTTTGTGTGCTTAACCCTTCTAAGTGGACTGGAGACTAATCCCAAACATAAATAATACTGAAGTGTCGTGCTTCCACTTCAATAACCAACAAGCACCAGTATACTTTAATAACAGCTTGCTACGTTACCGTCCTTATCGAAAATACCTAGGAGTAACAATGGATCGAACACTCCTATAAAAAATCGTATAAAAAACATCTGGAGAATACCGCAGATAAAATAAGCACCAGAAATAATATAATTCACAAACTTGCATCTACCCTTAAAACATCAGCTTTTAGTCTAGTCTACACAATTGCTTAATATTGCGCTCCAGTATGGCTAAACACCTGCTACGTAAAAGTCAGGGAATACAATAAAATACTTTTAAATCGTCACCTCCCACTACACAATGACTTGTCTGTTGGAGACTGTCTGTCTGTGGAGAGTGATGTTTTGGATCCCCCCCACTGCTGTTTGCAGAACAACTCCTGGGAGAAAATTTCAACCTTAAGGCTAAATGGAGATAATTCTGGAACATTTCGAGACCGGGTGGAATGGAGCTCCCCCGCCACAAGTGGAAGATTCTCAACAGAATAAGAACATCCCATGGCATATGCAGTGACTCTTTCTACAAATGGGAAATGGCTGGGTCGTCGGCTTGCGACTGTGGAGAACCCCGCGAGACCCTTCATCACATCGTGGCTGAGCAATGAGCGATTTCTTTGAAGCCACAGACACCGTGTTGGGCTGGATCAATGGCCTCGATTTTAAAATTTAATGTACGAGAGTTGTTTGTAAAATAAAGTCACCAATTTTTTTTCACAAAGAAAATCACAGTTATTTGCAATTAATTATACATCGTTGTAAGGCCTGGACTTCTACTATTTTAGGTTTCCTACGTTGTGATCGATGCATTTTCTCATGCGGTCTAGCATTTTTCGTATACCCGTGTCATAGAACTCTCCCGCCGCGACGCGCAGGTAGCATAGTCATCAATAATAGTCTTACTGATAGGGATCAATTCGCACAGCTTCCGAATCGTCACTCGTCGATCTTCAATCATTACCCTCTCCAATTTTCGCAATAGTTTCGTTCGAAACCGATGACCGTCCGACACGCTGTTCATCATGGACGTCTGTACGTCCATTTTTACACGTTTTTGATGTTCATACACTGTTGGCCATCTACATCACACACATACACATCACAACAAAAAACGAATCACAGAACGTAACTTACATCATCTGGCGATAGCGGCGAGTGGAAACTCCATCGCGAACGGCTGCCAAACAAGGACTGAGCGTCGCAGATAGCTCGGAGTAGTGGGGATTTGTAGGCGGGAAACCAAACTACACGCCAGTGCTGCCGGATCTTGCGTTAAAACATTCCTCGCTACTTCAGCGCCTTGGAGATCTTACTTTACGGACAACCCTCGTGCTTATTGTGATGTGTCTTCGGCTCTGTATATGTATTTTTGTCTTTTACAATTTAATCTGTCTGGGTGTTATATTTTAATGTATTTACTTGAGGCTGAACTTAATTTTATGTAAGCCTTACGATCCCCATCAGAAGCTTACCTACTGATAGGTGACCAACATATCAGCATAAATTTAGTTTGTTTCGTTACAAAAAAGGGAAAATTATGTTAAAGTTGAAATTATTAGTACTAATTTATCACGCCATAACACGTTTTACACGATTCATGCCACATTAAGAACCACATGATTAATTGTTTTATTGGATATGAACGGTTCTCATGTCCACCGTCCCATTCCTTGTGAAAGAAGCTTCGTCAGTTGATAAAATATTGAATAAAAAATTTCAATTCGTTTAATTTTAGCCAATAAATAATTCACAATATTTTTGCTTTTGTGAAACATCAGCTGGTAAGAGTGCTTGGACTCTTTGAACATTATAAGAGCAGAATAATTGCTTTTTTAGTGTTCTATGTATAGTCCAATGGGAAACTTATCGCACAACACGTCGAGTGTTTCTGATAGATTCTCTCTTTTCAACAAGATGTAAAATTTGGTTTTTCATTTCTGGACCGATTTCTTGTTGCCGTCTACATTCTTGAAATTTTGGAACCACACTATCCGTATACATAATTTTTTGAGAAACTTGGACAAATACAGAGTCACGTAGAATAACGGGAATTTTTAAAATTCGTTGTGGCAGCCATGAGCAAATGGCAGTATTGCGGGATAGTGACATTGAGCAAGTAAACACTTTGCCATTTTGGTAACCATGGATTAGTGGAACGGGCAACAGCGTTAGCCATAAAAATGTTTTATAAAAACAGTGATAGTTTGGTTGCGCAGAGGAAGTCCCATCAAAATACGCTATAAAAAATTGGATTAATTACTTTGAAGAAACTGGATCTGCCTTAAACAAGAAACCAACAGGATGACCAAGAAGTGCTCGTACTCCACAGGACATTGATGTTGTACGCCAGTCTGTCTTACGGAGCCCACGGCGTTCAATTCGTAAGCAAGCAGGCGTGGTTGAAATGTCTCTGGAGAGTGTTCGCAGAATTCTTCATTTAGATTTGATATTTCATCCATACAAGCTGCAGATAGTGCAACAACTAAAGGAAAACGGTTACCAGTTGCGATTAGAATTCTGTCAATAAATGAAAACAAACATAAACAATGACGATGATTTATAAGTAAGTTGTGGATATCAGATGAGGTCAATTTTCATCTCATAGGTTAAGAAGTTCATGAGCGCCCTCTACACGCTAATAAGGTGACAGTATGGTGTGCTGTTTCATTACATGGAATCATCAGACATTGTTTTTTTGAAAATGAACAGGGGATCACAGTAACTTTTAATGCGGATCGTTACGTGGAGATGTTACAAATTTTCGCTACACCCAAATTGAAAAATTTTCCACACTTTCAGGAAACCTGGTTTCAACAGGATGGAGCAACATCACATACTGCACGCCAATCAATGGAAGCTGTGCGAGAATTGTTCGGTAACCGTGTGATCTCAAGAGTCGGTAACGTTCCCTGGCCCTCTAGATCGCCAGATTTGTCCGTTTGTGATTTTTTCTTGTAGGGCTATGTCAAGAGTAAAGTAATGATTTGACTCTTGACGACTCGACCAAGAACTCTGGGTGAGTTAAAACAGAGAATTCAGTATGAAATTCACAATATCCCAGCTGAAAAAATACGAAGCATTTCGCGATATTTACGTACAGAATATATTTTTGTTTTAAATCGAAGTTAAATACATACACTGATGCACTGAGATAAATTTTGTCGCTATTTTAAAATAACATTGTCGTGCCGATGTTGCGACGTTGCTATATCCTTCAGCGTTGATGTAGGGCATGATTCTTAATTAAAAAAAAAATTACACTGTTCATTAGTTTATTTGTGGTTTATTCGTTAAATAATAACAAATGTGCTTATTCACATATTTATTTAAAATGTTAATTCTTATCATAGCTTTTCGATTGGTGATTTATTAACTTTGCAATTTTTTTCTCGGGAATCCTTAGGTTTTTGACCTTTGTAAAGAACTTTTTTCTTTAAAATTATGTGAAGAATCGTTGGTTTTCTTTACGAAAGTACTTTCCCTCACACCCTGTATATGTGACCAATATGTTTATAAATTCTTGCTGCTACGTCATTAACAATAAAAACATGCGGAAGTACAAACGAGTGTTCGAACATAAGTCAACATGACAAAATCTACAGTTTCAATGCAATATCCTTCCCCACCACGACTCAATCAGCTGACCCACCGTTGTACCGCCGCGAAGCTGCTCACCAACACCAATCTTGAGCTGTTATTTCTCCACTGTCCAACAACGATCTGAGTCGAACTGTTTTATACGCACATGATGGTTTTGTTTGCGTTTAGCGATAACGAGCACACTGTTAATTTAGACGATGGGCTGTGCGCTTGAGTCTCACCCAAGTATTTCAGGAAAAATACTTTTATCGTTGATATTTTCGCATTGATAATAAATAATAATCGTGCGATCGGCGCTGGGCTGTTATCATTCGCGAACCGTCAGACGAGTTTTTTTGTTATTGGTCTTTGTTGATCATCTCGCTGATCCGTTCATTGACGTTGTGTAGGTGTGGGAACTAAGCTGTTTTATGGAATTTATTCAACTCACTAATTAAATCGTAGGTAAGTAACTGATATTTTATATATTTTTTTATTATTATGTCTTAAATATAACTTAAAAAATTACTTGATAGAAAACATCTTTGAACTCTATGTTCGTTAAAATATTTCAAAAATATTAAACTAACAGAAGAAACAAAAGCCAATTGCATTGATTGAAAAATGTCAATATTTTATTAATTAATGTGCGTTATTTGTTTTGAAATTTGCATCACTATCTCTCATTGATAGCTAATAGCTAACTTTTAAGACAATGAATGTTAACAATCGGTTCCGAGGAAGAATCGATTATCATTTAGTCGCTACATATCCTATTTAAATAGAAATTTTAGTATTTCATCAATAATTCATGTGATTTATTTAAAAATTGGTATTTCTATCTTCCATTGTGAGATAACGTTCTTTTTAAGAACTAGAAATAGCTAATTGAAATGGTATTATGGTAGACTCATTACTTCTGTACGGGCCGGAAATATGATCTCCCAATGCTGGCCTGAAAAGAAAACTTAGAAATATAATGGATATTTTAGAGACAGTACCGGAAAACGGATCATCTGAAATCTTTATACGGAAACCGCCAAACAAAAGAAAAATATGAAGGCCAACAGGAGCGTGGATTGAACGTGTAAGAGTTAGAATGGAGAGCAGAGATTTAGAAGAAGATGCCCTCACTTTTGAAGAGGCAGAGGCAAGAGGCATAACTAGCATATATATTATAATTCACGTATGGGCCCTGGTGGACCGCGCGTAGTACAATTAGAGGCGTTTGTTGTTGTTAGCCTTCCTTTGCGCCCATACTAATTTCATTCTTTCGCTATGAGCTTTTTTCCTTTCCAGTCTCCTACATTTTTCTCTCTGGCCAACCTTCCGAATGTTAACCTTGTGTCTGAAACAGCCTCTATCCTGAATTTCACTTTGTGTAATATTTGCTGATCTTAGGTGCTCTTTAATTGCAGCAATCCATTTAATTATTTCTACTTTATCTCTACTCCTATTTTCATAAAATTCGACTATCTCTCTAGTAAGCCTACTCGGATTCATCCGTTTTATATGTCCGTAAAACTTAAGTCTTCTTTTTTTCATATCGCTATGTATATCTGTGTATTGTTTGATTTCTTGGTTTTTTCGAAGTCGGTATGTTGTGCTATTTGTTTGTTTGGGGCCTAGGATTTTTCTTATGATTTTTCTTTCCTTCTTTTCAATGTTCTCGATGTCCCTCTTTCTATTCAACATGAGCGTTTCTGCCCCATATAAACGTTCTGGCTCAATAACTGTGCTGTAATGTCTCAGTTTTGTGTTTTTAGATAGGCATTTTTGTTGTAAATATTTTGTATAAGTCTCAATGCCGTTTCCATTTTTTGACATCTACCCTTATTGGCCGCTTTTTCCAACCCATTTTCCATGATTATTTCACCCAAATATTTGAATTGAGAGACTCGTCTGATGTTACCATATTTTGTTTTTAGAAATGGTGTACTTAGTCTGTTGCAGGTCATGTATTGTGTCTTTTCAAAGGAAATTTGGAGTCCTATCTTTTCTGCTGTTTCTTTTAGGATTTCAATCTGTTTCTGTGTCGTTAATACATCTTGAGCTAAAATTGCTAGATCATCAGCAAACGCCAAACAATCAATTTTGATGTTGGTTCTCCCCAGTTTAATGGGCTGGTCAATATTCAAGGCCGACTTTTTTTCACGCCACTCCTGTATTACTTTTTCTAGAACACAGTTAAATAAGAGTGGCGAGAGTCCATCCCCTTCTCACTCCAGTTTTAATTTCGAAGGGCTCTGAGATGTCACCCATGAATTTAACTTTTGACCTTGTGTTAGTTAATGTTGCTTTAATAATTGCCAGCGTTTTCAGATCTAGTCCTTGTTCTTTCAAGATTCGGAATAAAGATTCGCGGTCTATAGAATCATATGTTTTTTTGAAATCCACAAATGTACAGACGAGATTTTTATTGTACAGTTTTTGATGTCTTAGGATCAACTTTAGATTCAGGATCTGTTCAGGGCAGGATCTGCCCGGTCGAAAACCTGCTTGATATTCACCAATTTTAGGTTCTAACTGTCCCTGTGCTCTGTCTAGTAGACATTGAGATAGAATTTTGTAACAAACTGGGAGAAGAGATATCCCTCTATAGTTGTTTACATCCGTTCCATCTCCTTTCTTGTGTAGTGGATGGATTAAAGCATCTTTCCAATCTTCCGGAATCCGTTCGGTTCGCCAAACTTCTTGTAGAATTTTGGTTATTTCCTTGATTGTACCTGGACCAGCGGATTTCAAAAGTTCAGCAGTGATTCCATCTTCACCAGAAGCTTTGTTATTTTTAAGCCGTTTGATTTGCCTAATTATTTCATCTTCATTCGGTGGTAATGAATCTGGGTTTGTTTGTTTAGGGTTTAGTGTTGGTAATTTGTTTAAAGGCTCAGGACAGTTTAGTATTTGTTCAAAATATTTCGCAAGTTCTTTGCAATTGTCTTGGTTATTTAGAGCTAATTGTCCGTTTTCCTTTTGGAAGCAAAGACTTTGGGGTTGATAGCCTGTTAATTTAGTTTTAAATGTTTTGTAAAAGTTTCGGGTGTTATTTTTTGGAAATCTTTTTCTATTTCATTAAGTTGATTGTTTTCATATTTTCTTTTAGTTTGTCTAATTAGCTTCGATGTTTCTTTTCTTACTTCCAAAAAGATGTTATAGTTTATTGCTGTTTTTTGACTGTTCCAATCTTTGAATGCTTTACTTCGGCTTAATACTGCTTGCTCGCAAACTTCATCCCACCATGGATGTTTTCTACGTTTTTGTAAAGGGACCAACTTTAAGGCTGTTTTAATAATTTTTTGTTTCAATTCTTGCTAATTCTGTGCTGGTTGTTTATCAAGCTCTTCTGTTAGGGCTGGTTTTATTTTCGTTGGGTCGAACTTTGGTATTAGCAGTCTCTTTTGAATAAGTTTTCGAGGTTTAAAGCTAAGTTTGATTCTAGTCAAGTAGTGATCCGTGTCTATGTTAGCTCCTTTCCTGACTTGAACATTCAAAATCTCTTTATAATTGGGGTACGAAATGGCAACATGGTCAATTTGAAATTCACCTATGTACGTGTTTGGGCACCTCCAGGTCTTTTGTTTTGTTATTTTCTTCTTAAAATGTGTTGACATTATTTTTAGATTAAACTGCGAACATAGTTCAACCAATCTTCTACCATTATGGTTAGTCCATTTATGAGCGGGAAAACTGCCGACTGTTTTCCTGTACTATTTTCTTTCCCTAGTTGGGCGTTGAAATCACCCAATAGGATTTTTACATGGTTAGAGGGAATTTTAGAGATAGTCTTTTCCAGAATTTCCCAGGACTTATTTACTTTTTCAGGATTAGATTTATTTTCTTCGTTAACTGGGAGGTGTGCATTGATTAATGTATAGTTTTAGTTAGCACACTTGAGGGATAGTGTCATAAGCCGATTATTTACTGGCTGGACATTAGTTATAGAACCAAGAATGTTTCTTGAGATAGCGAAAGCAACACCGAGATGTGGTTTATTTTTGAGTATTCTTTTGTCAGTTTTACTTTTAAAAAGTCTGTAGTTGCCGAATTCTAAGGTGTTATCATCTGTCAATCTGGTTTCTTGCAAAGCTAAAATTTGGATTTTTTGCTGATTCAATGTTCGCCCCAATTCGTGTAGTTTTCCTGGACGCAGGAGAGAATTGATATTTACCGTTCCAAAGAAAATTTTTGTTTTCGGTTTCAGACGTTGGCCAGAGGTCCCCGACTCCCTCTGAAAGATTTTGCGTTTAAGCCCGGACGCCCCAGAATCCGAAAGTCAGGTTGTACCAGCAAAGCTGGCAGAGGATTGTCTACCTCCTGGGGTAATTTTGTAATTACTAGAACGCTTCATCTTGTACTTTAAATTAATTGTTTGTATATATATATATATATATATATATATATATATATATATATATATATATATATATATATATATATATATATATACAGGGTGTTAGGTAAACATGCGGCAAAAATGCAAGGGGTTATCCCTTGTCGTATTCTAAGAATATTTTGTCCTATGATGATTTTTGAAAAACCCCCTGTTTCGAAGATACAGGGCGAACAAAATTTGCGGCAACTATATTCGATATTTGTTGAAATGATTAATATAAATAAAAGTAGGGTGTACGTCAATGAGTTTATCAAGTACAAAACATTTTTTTTTTCGATCTCGATCACTTGGAACGGCTGTTTTATCTAGTAAGTGGATTTCATCGGTCCCATTTGTTTACATAGATTGAGTGACGTTTGGCTGTTTGACGTGTCTTAAATAGTGAGTGAAGTCCTCTATCATAATGTATACAAACGCCGAGATGACTGACATGCACTTCATGTATGGACTTGCTGATGGTAATGCATTACAAGCTAGTTACACATGCATTACAGTGAACGATTTCCAGCCCGCAATGTCCCCGACCGAAAAATCTTCGAAAACATTCATCGACGTCTTCGTGAAACAGGCACATTGAAACGAACTGAAGGGTCAGGAAGATCACTGACGGTAAGAACGGTACAATTGGAACAGAATGTGCTGGACATGATAGCGGAAGAGCCTGGTAGTTCTACGCGAAAAATTGCAAATACTTAGAATGTCAGTCACTGGACAGTTTGGAAAATTCTTAAGGACAATTTAAGGATACAATTTGTTGTATCCATACCACATTCAACGCATTCAGGCACTACTACCTGTTGATTTTCCTCCACGTATTGCATTATGTCAATGGATATTGCAAACTTTACTTCGCATTCATCTATTCCTAACACAAATTCTTTTCACCGATGAAGCCACTTTCGCAAGAAACGCAATAAGGAATTTTCATAATAACCATGTGTGGGTAGATGAAAATCCGCATGAGGTATGCGAAGATAGTTTTCAACATCAGTTCTCGTTGAATGTTTGGGTTGGAATTGTAGGTGACTATCTAATTGGACCGGTATTTCTATCACAAATACTTACTGGCGAGGTGTATCGCAATTTTTTGGAAGCAACGCTGACTGAGTTTCTGGAAGATGTACTATTGGCAATAAGGCATGAAATGTGGTTTATGCACGATGGTGCACCACCACATTTCAATTTGGTTGCTCGTGATTTTTTAACAGTAACATACGAATATCGCTGGATTGGTCGAAGTGGGCCACACGCATGGTCCGCTCAATCCCCGGACTTAAACCCCCTGGATTATTTCTTCTCGGGATATCTGAAGACATTAGTTTACGCTACTCCATTGAAGAATTTGGATGATTTGCGAAATCGGATAATTGCTGGGTGTAACTCAATTAGAAACGATCCTGGTGTGTTTGAAAGAGTTCGGCAGACAATGACGCGAAGATTGTTGATTGTTGAAGATTTATTGTAGATTGAGCAATTTTACATGTACTTTTTGATAATAAAATGTTGTTAATGTCGTAAATTTTGTTCACCCTGTATTTTTGCTATATATATATATATAAAATATATATATATATATATATATATATATATATATATATATATATATATATATATATATATATTTTAACGTAAAATTTCGAGTGTGTGTCATGAAATTGTAAAGTTTTAATGTCATAGATCGATCGATATTATATATATATATAAAATATATAAATATATAAATATATATATATATATATATATATATATATATATATATATATATATAAATATAATATATATATATATATATATATATATATATATATATATATATATATATATATATATATATATATATATATATATATATAAAAGGGCTGTTTTTTTTTAAGTACACTATGGTACGGTGCATTATGCATTAATATTAAGGATGTCTCTTCTAAATTTGGGATTAGCTATCATCATCCATTTTTGAAATATGGTATTGTTGATTCCACCATAGCAGTTGGACGTCAAAGCTTTTGAGGCGAACACTAAACTTACACCCTGAACAAACCGTTCTAAAGAGCCGGCATGAATTACTATAAAACGTTTCCCATAATATCTCTCTGGCTTACGGACACTTTTAACACTACTGCCTTGCCAATAACTTATTTTGTATCCTTTTGAATAAATCTAGGTCTTATCTTGGAATATAATTTGGATTTGGATTTTTTAATATCACAAATGTAATACTTGCGAAGAAAGTAAGCTCTTCAGGCAGAAATATTGTTTTTTTCGTTTAATGATCTCCTATTGTCATCCCTTTTGTACTTAAAGCTAGCTCATTCAGGAGAGTATTGAGTGATGTACGACCCATACTGACAATGTCCTTTCTTCGTAACTCTATATTAAGGCTTTTGATAGTTACATGCTTTCCTGCAAATGTAAAAAATATGTTATTATGAGACATAAGTATTTTTGGTTTATGAAAGTGTTTGTTGAAAATGAATCTATATCATATTCTAATTTTAGTCGACACATTGATTTATTTTTGTTAATGAAATATTTTGGTAAATATTAGTAATTTCTGGTACTATAATAATTATTGCTAATACCTATTTTTTTATTATTTACCAGGAATAGCAGGATATGCCAAATAGTTGTGCTAGATATAAGAAAGATGGGTGTTAGCTCAAGATTTTTACAGTTTTCTAATAAATTGTAAAGCCAAAATGTTTGCAAACAATTAATGTGTATTCATTATATTTAAATGGCTTACTTTCTTTGTATATATTGTACAAGGTATTTCGAACTTCCATTGTATTTCCTTCAGGTTGTTTTAGTCGTCGCACGAGGTCACGAGGTCTGCTTGTTTCAGGAGAAGAAATAACTGTATTATATTCTTTTCTTTTCCTAATAGAATACATTGTTTTTCTTGATATTTTTTAATGCTGCTGCAACTATCTAAAAAATATTTTACAATGTGATAATGCAAAATAAGTAAACACGTGATCAAATTAACTATTATTTACCTCTTGAATGGATGAAAGAGTCTCTAAAGGCCCCCCATTCCTTATTTCCATTTCAAAATGCTCATAAACATTGAGCTCAAATTGTTGGGCTTGCAACTTTGGTGTTTTTTCCCGACATTATCTGAAATCACACAAAATGTTAAACCAAATATAGATACCTTAAAAATTCGCACTTTTATATTTCCGTTGTTATTTTCAAACGGTTGTTTATCTTTCAGTATGTTTTTAGAATTAGCCAATATATATTCTGTTTTTATTAATCATTTGTAATAAAATGTCTTTAGTTAGGTTAGAATTATTGAAGGAAATAAAACTTTATGAATCTTTAGAAATACTTACCGATAATAATATAATCAATAACAGTAGATCTTATAAGAATTTATTTTACAATAAAACTGAACTTGGATAGCACAATATTTCACTAAAACACAATAACAAAACAACTCAAATGTACCAAAACCAAAACAGGATCGCTGAACTCAATAGACGAACTTTTAACCGACGGAATTAACACACACCTTTTTATTATTTGTTACTTTTTCTTTCTACCCTGCTGTAACACTCTCATACACGAAGACATTCTTATTAATTTTTTATCTTCTCTCTCCTTCGGTAAAGAAAAAGAACATATTGAGACAATGTATATGATATAGCCAATTTATGACGTACGGGTAATCTTTCAGCAGTCCCACGACGTACGGGTAATCTTTCAGCAGTCCCACTGTATCTTATGTATGGTTTTTCAAGTAAAAACTTCTTTAGCTGCGTTAAGAGATTTTTGGTAGGGGTAAAACTTATGAGTTCGCGTCACCGACATGCTAGTGGCGGGTTGCCTGTGTACATGTACATGTATACGCATATATACACTAATACATTGTATATACTCGACTGTATCATGTGCGTGTTGGATTCTTTTTCGATGGGTAAAATCGTGTGAGTTCGCGTCACTGACATGTTGTAGTAGCAGTAAGTGAAGTTAAATTGACCACGAGAAAAGTTTAATTTGTGTATACTGTGCATTGTTTAAATTGTGTTTTACATAATCATTATTTTAATTGTTTCAATGTAGAATCATTGTGCAGTACAAGAGTGAGTACTTAATATGCTAATATTTTTATGTAGAAAAATGAATAACAAAAACAAAGCATTTATTTTGGAATATTTCCAATATTGGTATTGAAATTTAATTATATATTGAAATTTTAATTATTCATGCCATTATTAATTTAAAAATTATAAAAAAAACACAGTTATTCCAAATTTTCATGTTTTCTTCTGTCGGCAGTCCCCCTGACTGCCTACCTTTTTTTTTCTGTCACCCACAACCTTTTTGCTATGTTTGTATAAGTGGCGGTTAATAATTCCTAATTTTTTCTTAAAAAAAAACACATTTAATTTAGGAGAAAAATTATAAATAATTTGCTGCTCACTCAATTTGTATATTACAGAAAATCGGTATGATAGAAAAATTGTATTTACAGATTTGTTTCCAGTGTACACTCCCAATTAGTACTATGTCACAAATATTGTGTGTATCAGTGTTATCGAACTAGCTCAAGAAAACATTTTAAATCAAAATCATTTAAATATCTTTAACGATAAATCCTGTATGTATGAATTATCTCGATGAAATGAATGTGCCTAATTTTATTGAAATTATGTGACTGCGAGGAAGACTATCATCCAGTAACGTTGTAATGTAAACAAAAAATGGAAAGTCAAGGTTTGTAACCGTCTCAGATCTGTTATGACATCATTTCAGTGATCTAGAACTATCGGATAGCAGTTAATTAGACTGATGTTGTATTTTTCAAAAGTTAATATGCATTTAATGCTTTAACATTGTATTTAAATTAATGCAAATTTCTTTAATTTTATACGCATTATATAAACAATAAATTAGATAATGTTAGAAATTGTAGGGATTCTGATTAATTCTAAGGATTATAGCGCTATACGGTTTTTATAACATTAGCAGTTTTTGCAAATATTTTTTCGCCCACCATTTTGATCATTAAACAAAGTCACTAACACCCACACCGAGAGCGGGAGTCGAACCTGCTCTACTACGCTAGTTGTTGGTACCACCAGGCCTATGCCTTAGGCACCGCGCCAACGCAGCTGGTTTTTGAAGTTTTTATGATTGATATTGAAGGTATGTTCTACTTTTTGTAAACTTATGGCAAAAACAGGTTCATTCCAACTTTGTCCATGCCAGAAATAAGTTACCGTTTATATATTGTTTAAGACTGGCTCCAATCTGGTTAAAAGGTTACTGCTGATTATCATCAGCAACTAATTCGTATTACTACTATCCGGAGGAAAAAAAGGTTTATGCTGACAAGGAAGGGAGGGAAGTTACTTTGCTTGATGACGACTCACAGCAACCTACAGCAAAAAGGACTCTGGAAACGATCACCGAGTTTGATTGGAAGATTTTATTGCACCTGACGTATTTTCCAGATTTGGTTCCTTCGGATTTTTATCTCTTTCTACGGTAGCCATAACCGTCTTTGCTTTCTTTGACGCACTTTTTGGTACCGGACCCTTGACAAAACACTGTTTCTATAGGCTTGTTGAAGTTTTGTAAACGTTTCCGTAGCACTGTACCCAAGTCTCAAACAAACCTTAAAAGCGTACTTCGAAATTGTCATTGATTTTCCGAACGCATTAGAAAAATGCGATTCACGAATTGAATTACTACTAACCACCAAGTGACTCTAGCAACTTCAAACACGACACTGAAGGCCTGCTTCCTCTGCAAAGGGTAAACTAGCAGTGTTGCTAGATTAAACGCTACGTCATCAGTTTTATTACAGTAATCCCTCGTCAATCGTGGTTTTGTCTTGCGAAATCGTCTAGACTAAATCAATCGAATTATGTAGCAGCGCGGTGTCTTTCTACTACTTTAATTTTCCAGGAATTGCCTTTGCAATAAAACAATTACGTAAACAATACGTAAACAACGCACGCCCGTTGGTTACGTATTTACATAGTTTGTATGTATCATTATTCAAGCGAAGCAAAAACGATTTTGTTAAAAGGAAGCGAAATGTAATGACTCTTGATACAAAAATTCAATTGTTGACTGTCTTGCTGCAGGTGAAATGTATGCTAGTGCCGCGAAAATGTTTAAAGTGAATGAATCCACCGTAAGAACAATAAAAAATATAGCAATCAATTCGGGCCAGTGCTTCGTTGCGGTATTAGTACCAGCAATATAGTTAAGTGTTTCTCGCGACCTTAACGATTGAAAAGATGGAAAGAACGCTCGGAATTTGGATCGAAGATCAAACAAAACGAAGAGTGCCTCTTAGATGAGAAAATTCTAAGTTTCCAATTTTACAAAACGCTTTTTAACATAAAATTACTGAGAAGTCGGCTTCTGCAGATCATGAGGTGAATACAAATTCAGTCGGATGAATACAAACAATTGGACACCCAGCAGTTGGGTGTAGGTGACACTCAGCTACTGTTATCTCATTTTATGCTGTGCACAGAAATCTAACATTGCATATATATATATATATATATATATATATATATATATATATATATATATATATATATATATATATATATATATATATATATATATATATATGAGCATTGGTTAGTTGCTTGACTAGGAGGAAGCCCCACC